>OX336373.1:16579050-17120699 GCA_946902895.1 Fragum fragum | reverse complement strand
AGTCGATCTTGATAGGGCGACCACGTCTATTAAGCAACCACTTCCTTTAAGCGACCATAATCGAAATCCCCATTTAGAAAGCAAAGTCTCTTAAAAGTGAAAGCATTTTTTTTAAAACGTAACAGTATCCTTTGTTTTTGGAACATTAGAATTCTGATTAGATTCTAACGAGGCCCAACCGTATAGGATTAAGCGAAATTTCTGTAATAATTGCTTTATGCAATCGAAACGATCCTTCATATCCTTCAAAAAATGATGTATAAACGACCATTCTTTCAAGCGAACACTTTTTGGTCTCCCCTCCAGTGGTCGTTTGATATAATATTTGCTGTACACAGATCACTTCCCATTTATACAGATCGCTTCTCAATACCTTCGCGAAGGACTCAAATGTACTATCATACATAAACTTACAATGAGGGTTGTATTCAAAGCTTCTGAATAGAAGGGATAGTTTGAATTTTAATTTACAAACTTAACTACTTCACACTTCAAATTCTTCGAACTGCACTTCACTTATACTTCCCTGAACGCTATGTTTTTTCTACTCATTTAAATCTTCTCGGCGATAGACGATTAAAATGTGTATCCACAACATAGGGTTTCTTTGAGAAATAACGATTTAAGAATGGCCTTACATCCCCTATATCTAAACCTCTGGCCGCCATTTGGTCCCATAACCAAAAGGTTAGTCTATTTCTGGCAAATATCGTGACAATGAAGTGTTATCAAAGTCCCAGTTACATTTCATCTCCAACAGAATAAATCGAAAAACTTCAATTTTAATGTCTAATTGACCAATCACTGGCCCCGCCCACTGACTCCCTCGGCCCCGCCCATTAACTCCAACAGGAAGTTCCGCTTCGATTTTTAACGGCGTTATTTTGCAAAATTTACGGCCAGTATCATGTAACAAAAAAAGTAAAATGGTTGGTTGTGACCTAAACGTCGTAAGGTCGCAAAACCAACAGTAAAAGATAAAAAAAATGTAGGCCAATGTAGGAGTTGATACTCCTAGGACCTGGTTGAATGAATTATTTGATTGGTTGATTTTTTCCTTGATTGACTGACGAGATTGGTCAATTTACAAGCTTGCAGAAGTTTTATTTTTTTGATAAAAAAAAAAGAAAAAAAAAAAAAGCCCAAGACAAATCATGAGGCCTATGTCCGAATGACTAATGGACATTGAGTGCTCGGGCTGAAGACGCAGTTAAAATGTTAACTAATTACGTTATGGCCCTAGATTTCACCTGATTGACTTCAAACTTTCACATAATATTGTATATTGTGCTGTACATGTTATATACCTCATGGGTCTATGACCTTCTGGTTTGAATAAAGATATATATGTTAATCATATAATCAAAGTACTGAAAGAGCTGTAAGCTAGCAAAGCATGGTTTGTTAAGTAATCTTCTTTGTCTGTTATAGGGTAGAAAATATTGTGGACACTGAAAATATTGCTTGTTACAAGCATTTTCTTCATTGTCCACAATGTTTTCCAAAAGCCTTTTCTTGGGATTCTTTAAAAAGCGGGATTGAGTGGGAACGGGTTTTAAAGCGCGCGTTTTAAGAACTACTTTTTATTGCGTAGACATTCAATGAATTTAGTTGTAAAGCCTCCATTGGCGGTTTGCACTCATTAAACTCTGAGAAGACGGAGACTTTAACTTGACGAAAATGTTCTTCGGTACTAAAACAGTACAAAACCCTTCAGAGGTACCGCATATAATATTTCAAGTCTTGTTTTCGATCTCATCTTACTAATTCCTCTATAAAATGAGATAATTTTCAAATGTATAGACAGTGAATAACAACATTAAATACTTGTCGGATAAAAATGAAAGTTTCACCTCAAAAGTCAATTTCCGAAAAGTGTGCTCTACAATTTCAACATAAACAAAATTTCTTGTATTCTGACAAATTATTCATCAATCACCACCGATTTGTGTTAGCGACATGTTTTTCTTTAAGGGGATTCCAATTATGTCGATTGAATTGTGCGACTTGGAAAAACAAAGTCTGAATATGAAATACTTCGGGTGTCAATCGGCTTGTTTCGGATGACAATGGAGTGTCGAAAATGCCGGATCCTGATTGGTCAAATAATCGGATGACGCATAGCAACAGGGTAACACAAAACGCGATTTCGGTGATTGAACTAGGGTTTAAAATTGTATTTAGCGGGTGAAATGCTCCTGTGGTTAGAAAGGAATAACAATGTTTCGCCCTGGGTGCCAGGGGTAATTTACATTCTAATTTTCGTGGAATGATATGCCACTGCTGAAAGTTTCCTTGCGGAATCAAGCGATTCCAAAATGCATCTGCGTGAGTTTCAAAATTGTTCTTTCTAGTCTTGCTAAAAAGCAGGAAGAAGATGGCGGAATCAAAAAGATGGACTTATTCCATTCCGAGACTAAGAGACTTTTAGACGACCCCCCCCCCGCAAAAAAAACGTTCGGAAAAAAAATTGTGTGAAATGAAGAAATTGTTTGTAACAGGCAATTTCTTCATTTTACACAATGTTTTCTATCCAGATTAATGAAAAAATCTATAATTCCATGAACTTTCAAATGTCGTCGGCAACTCCTTTCAATTTGGACCAGTCTAAAATTTTGCTGTCTAGAAATGGGTTGAATAAAGAGAAATTCAGTGTAAACAGTAATTTTTTAGGTCATCTTAGTTGCTGCTGTTTGACATTTTAATGCAAATAAATTCGAAAAAATAATTATAGAATTGCGTTCCATTATCTGTCAAAATAAATATGAAAATCAAAGTTTTTTTCTGTGCTCATAAAATTCATTTAAAACATGAAATTATTTAACGACCATCTTGACCTTATGCAAGTCTACACCTTCAAACCAGGTTTGAACTAAATTTAACCTAATTAAAGATTCCCACTTTGACTTTGATAATATCAATGGAAAATAGGATTTATCAAGAATATTGATGAATAAATAACTAAAGTTATTAAAAGATATGGATATTTTAATATTTCAGCCACGAATCTTATTATGATGGTTTGTGATCGCTTAATAACAAATATTTGTAAATGTTCGAATTCGTTTGACACCAAGCTGGCGATGCATAGATGTTGAAGATTTATCAACAAACTCGCGTGACCTGGGTATACACTGTAGGCGACATTCTAAATGTGCACTGGCTCATACGCGGTTATCATATGAATTTATCTGGCCACATCCCTTCCTCACTTTTATGAGCAAGAGATAGGTTGAGTACCTTCCTTTACAATGACCAAAAAACTGGCAACCGGCCGTATGTTTTCTCTCTAAACAAATATTTGTCAGGGTCTTTTGAGTGTGGACAATGACCATGAGAGGACAGTATTGTCCACTACAAATCTGGTTAATCTGCCAATCTCGAGATAATTTCACGTCGCTTTGGGGGAAACCTGCCACGTTAATCTGTAATTGAATTTTTTCAACTGGCCAGATTAGCTGAATAGATGTCGGCAATCTACGTTAAATTGAAATTCGGAAATTCGGCTCTTCTCCTTACCAGGTAGACGTCTGCTGACCCAAGTTTGTCGCTCGGTTATGTTCTGACAGATTTTCAATTTCCGTTTCTTTTTTCTTCTCGACCTTCTGTTAGTCATTTGAAGGACCACAATGACTCGGGACTCATCAACGAATTCAATATGTGATCTCAATAATCAAAAAAAGTATTAATAAAGGTTTTTCAAATATATTAGAATATAGTATATTTTTATACCATTACCAGACGGCACGTTTTTAGACTGGTCAAAATTGAAAGGAGTTGCAAACAAAAATCTAAAGCGTATAAAATTCTAGCTTTGTTTACTTTTCTGGGTAGAAACATTGGTGAAGTGAAGAAATTTCTTGTTGCAAGCAATTTCTTAATGTTTGACAATGTTTTCACAATTTTTGTTTTCTTTTGGAGTAAAAAAGCGTTATTGTCAGTGAATGGGTTTAAAAACGGGTTTCTCTGTTGAAAACTTTCTTTAAAAATGTAAATTCTAATGTAAGAAAATGCTTGTACAAAAGCAGTTGAATAAACTAGTCTTTGCGCGACATTTCAAAACAGTTCATATGAGCGTCACATAAAGAATCAGATCAGCCTGTACATTCGCACAGTCTGATCAGAGTCTTCACTGTGCGCTTTATAGGAAGATACTGGCCCAAAGCTTCTTTATTCAATCAGCATTTTGTTTTGCAGACACTGTTTGGCTATTCAGCCCGCTCTATATATGTGATCCAAGCACTTGTGAATGGTTGGAAATACCACGCGCATGCTCAATTTGACTTTCTTTCTGTGTTTGACTGTGTGTTTTAGTGTTTGTCTGTCTGTGTCCATGTCTCTGCCTTGCTGTCTTCTCTTCCTCTTCGCTCTCTCTCTCTTTTTTTTTAAGTGAAGTCTATCGGCGGCCGAAACTCAGAAATCATGACTCATTTCATAACAATCTTGGTTACACCGTCAACCAGGTGTCCAAATCACATTCAAGCAGTATGACATACCTTTATTCAAGTTTGTACTATTTTGCATTTACTTAACTCATACTAAAGAGTTCTTTGAGTTCAACTTCGGTGGTCCTTAATCACATCTACCTTCCTTGACATGAAACTTGACCCTCTGTTCTAAAATGATAATAAATCATATTTATAAAACAGTTGGAGTGTGGATGACAAACATGGATCATGGTTTCTTACCTACATACTGGTTTATTCGTTAAAGTGGCTTTTGCACAGATTTTGAAAAGAAATCTTTTGGCTCTCAATTTTCAAATGTCTAACTGTAATGCTAATAGACATTGTTAGAAGGCGATTAAAGTTTATTTGTGTGTATGTGTGTGTGTGTGTGATGAAAATGAAATGTCATAATTATAAAAAAGACGAAAAAAATAAAAATAAAAAAATCGCGTTACGAGACGCCTTAAAAGTCAGCGTAGTCCATCCCGACCTGAACTGAAAATCATCGGGTAAATACGTTATCTGTCGATTGGCCGGAAAATTGGTTTATTCCCGGAACGTCGAATCGCACCTTTTATAAATGTGTGAAAAGGGGCTACCCGAAGGGGGAAATTATTGAGGGGGGCTGTATGTCGAGTGACTTTAATAGTAAGAAGAATTAATATAGTAAGAAATCGTAATTTTTTATTTCGTTTGACAGAAATTAATTTATCGTTTTACATCTAAAATACATGTATACATATAATTATATTTTCTATTTAACCCATTACCAGACGGCAATCTTTTATACTCCTCCAAATTCAAAGATGTTGCAGACGACAATTATAACTGAATATCAGCTGATGCTCATATATTTCAATATCACAATATTAATATCACGAATTAAATCACTCTAGATGGAGAAGCTGTGCGGCAAAGTCAGCGTAGGTGATCAAGTCATATTCTCCAGCCTGGTATCTGTCTTTGAGGGTTCTTAGACGTCTGCCGATGTTCATGTAGCGCTTAGCGCGGGGACGGACAGTTCCACCTGCAGATCTCTGTATTCTGTTGATGTCGTTGGCGTTCTGTATGTCTTTGAACATCTGGATGGCGTTGAAGATATTCGGATGGGCCGTGGTCATCTTCAGTTTGCTGTGCCATCGAGGTTGTTGGTAGTTCTAGGCCAGACAGTGCCAAAGTGCTTCCACACACGTCGGTCGCCTTCCATCCACTGTTCTGTCACGTAGTCCGTAAATGCTTCTGTAATGTCAGTAATGTAGTCGTCGCCTCTGTCTCCTAAAGTATGGAACCACACGTCTTTTATGGCGTCGAGTGGGACAAGTGGTAATACTGCTGCCCGTCGTACCAGTTTCCTCACGCCAGGGTTGTTTCTGTACTCGTTCTGCAGATCCGTCGCCTGTACTCGCCGCCAAATACACTGGGTAAAATGGAAGAAGCACCCCTGTATAGTGATTCCAGGAAATGAGTCTCTAATAGCGCCCTGGGCAGCAGCCTCGAAATCAAGGAGGACGGTTGAAGTCTCAGTCCAATGTCTTCCATCTTCTGTGCGGCCAAGAAGAAGAATCGCCGGTAGATGTCTGCTACTGTCTTCGGTAAAGCTGGAGTTTTCTTTCTTCTGGCTCTATACAGGCTAGACTTGGCGCTGTTGAAGGTTGGGATCTTCTCGACGACTTCTCTGGCAGTGTCGTCCCACTCGTCGTCCCGTAGTTTGTTCAACTCTTCAGCGAAGATGGCTGGAACCGGCCTTACACTTTCAGCACATCTCTCTGCTACTTTGTTGATTATCTGTTTGGCGACGACACCGGCACGATCGTTAACATGGTTGTGCTCGTTTCTTTCAAAACCGATGGGTATGTTGTATTCTGTGGACAGACCAGCTTTACAACCAGGAAATGTACATCTCCAGAAAAGTTTGTCTCCTACTCGTTTGTTGATTCTGTAGATGAAGTGAGATTCTGTCCGCCTCTTCTGTTTTTAATGAATTCTACGTGAACCTGTGCGTTAGCCATGATTTCGTAACTTAGAATGAAAGTTTTAAGAACAAATTGCCCTTGAAAGATAACCCATTGTTAAGCAATTGTAATTAATACAAACAGTAATTAACATCCACAAACTTAACCAATTAAGCAATTATGAATTTGTTTGATATAAGTGTGTGTTTCAAACATGTTCACTGTTTGCTTATACCGTATTTGATCTTTAGTAATGACCATTAAATTATAAAATCAGTTTTCCTACATATAATCATCAATCATGATTTATTTTAATTAACTTTCATAGATATTCAAATATCTATTCGACATTACCCCGTATCGTGCCCCCTAATCCCCTATAGGTAAGAAAATCGATTCGACGTTCCGGGAACACACCGGAAAATTGCCTTATTTGTAGTTTCCACGACGTATCAATTACGTCACAGGCTTCCACTAGCAATACAGTCGTCAAGACTAACGACCCCACCCGTTATATTACGACGTTCCAAAATAGGGTAAAGAGAATATATATATATATAAATTAGATTGAAGTGAATTTAGTAGTTTTAACACAAAGAAAAAATATTTACCTTGAAAATAATATTGAAAACTATTGGAAAAGCAGATAATTTTCCTATATCAAATTTTCATGAAAATCTGTTCAAGAACCGTTTTAAATCTTGTTACGCTTTATTTAAGCTGTAGTTACGACATTTTTCTCGTCCAACAACGATATATTTTTCCAAATAACGAATGTTAAATGACCATTTAGATTTCAGATTGAATTTAATAGCCCGGCTAGCTCAGTCGATAACTCGCTGTAGTTTTAATCTTTGGGTCGTGGAGTTGAACCCTGGCTTCGCAAACATTCTTTCCGAAAATTTGACAAAATCATTGCTGCATGCGTCATTTATCCCTTAGCAATGGGCGAATAATAATAAGTACCCCTAAGGGGGGTGATCAGCAGTTTGCTGGGATAAAATTATTGCGGTTGTACGGATGTGCGAAAAGACATGAATCGATGGTTAGATGCATCATCCGCCGCGTTATGACTTAATTATGTTTGATTAGGCGTTTAACCCGATACATTCAATCAACGATACAATATACGTTATGTATTTCGTACATCCAAACTACTTGTGTGTCGAATCTTCCCGTTATGTATCTTTTATCTACGAAAGAACTTTTATAAAGCATGTGTTTAACAAAAATAACAACAAAAACGACAACAACAACAACAAAACAACAACAACAACAAGAAGAAAAACCCTGCTAGCTATCTGAATTTTAGTTTAAGAAAATCAAAATGGCCGACTTTGGTCATGGAAGGGGACTTAGCTAAATTTAAACTATTCCACTTTTTTATTATTATTATTTTTTTTTCGAGACATTTGATTGCGTTTGGATAACCGTGAAACAATCCAATGGTGACTTTTAATATCAAGTGCCTGAAACTTTGTCACTTTGAACCGGAATAGTCCTGGTATGTCAGGAGGTGTAGACAAAGACCAGAAATGAGCGTTTTGAATGGAATGAATGACGTGCATATGTGTACATTTATCTATCGCTACCGTATAATATGCCTATATGAGCAACATCCCGGAGGACGGTTAGTCATTTATTACGGGGGATAGTGCAAAGATACAGGACGTAACTACAGGGAGCCCCGCATTGTTCTTTAACCAATTCCAATACAAAAATAATTGACTGGTCCAAATTGAAAGAAGATGCAGACAATAATTTTAAGTTGGCAGAATTTTATTTTATTTTTTTATTTTATTTTATTTTTCGTCTTTCCAGACTGAAAATATCGTTGATAATGAAGAAATTGCATGATACAAGCAATTTCTTCATTTTCCACAAAGTTTTCCAAAGCTTTTTTTCTTAAGGGGCGTAAAACGAAGGGCTTGTGTGGGAATGGGTAAACGTGCTCGATGAATAGCAACGTCACACGGGGCCTCAGTTTAACTTACGTCTCATCCGGAATATAAAAAGTTTGTTGGCTTTGCCAGCCCGAGGATCGAAACCCGCGATGCCGAGGTTTAAGTTGGGTGCTCTACCAACTGAGGTTACAGGGGATTATTTGCTCTCATAAAAGTAAATGCGTTGTTCGATAGATTTTTTTTTATTTCCGCCGACGTATCAGAAACCTACAAACCCTGATCGCAAATAAAATTCGCGGAATGTTTTTGAGTGATGTGAATATTTTGAACGAATTGAGTGAATGAATTGAGTTATATGAATTTGAATGGTGAACGAGGAATTTTGTTAAGAGATGAAGTGAATATTTTTTGTTTTCATCGGAGGTATTAAACGAATAAAACAATCACACTGTATGAATACGTGAAGCGGATTCATACATAAGTGTGATAAGGTTTTTCGTTTCAAACTTTCATGAAAAAATAAAGGCAAATATTTACAAATGTCGATACGCTTTTGAACTGAACTATTTTGTGCAGAAGCACACAAAATCGCTGCGTGATCAAAATTTAGTTCATAGAGGTATAAATATCTTTTCATGCCAATCAGAATGGACGTTTTTGATAGACGGAAGTAAAAAATAACTAATAATGAAATTGAATAGAATAAGGGAGTTTAAATACGTAGTGTTACTGTTTAACCTGCCTTGAATTAACTTAGCCTATATAACCAGACGGTAAAATTTTAGACTGGTCCAATTTGAAAGGAATTGCAGACGACATCTTAAAAATGATGAAATTTTGCATTTTTCAAACTTTCTAGATTGAAAATTTTGAGAAAAATGAAGAAATTGCTCGGTTCAAGCAATTTCTTCATTTTTCAAAACGTTTTCCCAATTGTTTGTGTGTTTTTTATGATGGGCGTCAAAAAAGAGTCATTGTATGGAAATGTTTTAAGAAAAAAACTTAGGTCACAGAGATTAATTTTAATTTATACCCAAATTTCGATACTAAATACAATGCAGTAGGTCGCATTTAATAAACGAAGGAATAAGCGTTAGATAATTCATTTTCTCTATTTAGTTTCCTTCCAAAATGACATGATGTTGCCGGGGGGTTTGAAGCTGAAACGGTACATTAGATACATCTTCAAACAGTTCTTTCCGACAGGCTGATATCAGAACAGCGACAAGAGAGACAGGGGCACCCATTGTACGGAGCAGCACGACGTAGATCGTTTTAACTTTTGTGGCTAGCTCTATGAATGGCGTATACACGCGTAAGGCGATACGCTCCATAATACGTGAAATTAGTCCAATTTATCCGCGATTGTTCGTTGCGTAGGATATGTTATAATTGACAACTGTGAAATGACGGTGGAGTTTAATATCGCACACACTTTTTTCCTACAGTGTGGTCTTGGGGTTTGTCATATTGAATGTTCAGCTCATTTCTTTCCCCAGTGACTGGCTCCAAGAATAAAGCCATATGTCCATCCTAACCTTTTAGAATTATATATTCAAAACCTCTGGCCCATAGATATACCACACAATTCCGATTGTTTTACCCCCCCCCCCCCCGAAAAATGCGTTGGAAAACAATATGGAAATTGAACAAATTGTTTGCAACAAGCAATTTCTTCATTGTCCATCGTGTTATCTTCTCTAGAAACATCGTGACATAATTTTAACAGTACCGAAAATGAGTTACCATAAGCTTAGGCTCATTTGCATTCTTCACATAAGTGTAATATCACCCATGACATGACGAAATTATTCGAAAGATTTATATCAATCTTGCGCTATATGCCATTTTATAAAGTTTAGACATTTTAGTCTTCTGGAGCAAAAATACAAAATATTGGCAGAACTAAACTGGACTGTGTATATCGTTTAGAGATTCACCAATAATTAATCGATAAGGATTAATCCATATGGAAACTAAAAAGTGTGATTTTATTAGACTTCTCTACAGATTAAAGCAACATGTTAGCAAATAATATTGCCAACTTTTGAGCTAATGGAAATAACTAATGAGTATGAGCGTTCTTCATTCTATTATTCCTTGAAATTAGATTGTCTCTTTACTGTTTTTCAAAAAAAAATTAAAGGGGTGGCAGATGCCATTTTAAAGAAGGAACAATTCAAAAAATAGTCTTCCTGTATGAAAGAAATTATTGTGGTCAAAGAAGAAATTGCTTTTTGCAAGCAATTTCTTCTTTTTCCGCAATGTTTTCCTAAGTGAAATATTACAGGGACGTAAAAATCAGGGGTTATACAATCAGGGATTTTTCGGGAATAGGTTAACGAAATTTTATGAAAGAGTTTATACCGAATAAGTTCATATATATTATGGAAAAAATCTATTCTTTCACTTATTTGAGAAGTAATTGCTCACAAAGTTAACGACAATGGTCTTGTAATGTGTCAAATGTAGTGTTTAACGAATACACGTATTTGACAATCTAAAAAAGATATCTGTAACAAGTTTTCAGCCATCCTTGTTGAAAGTGTTTACTGAAATAACAAAGCAATTAGAAACTTCTTTGGACTCGGTAATTTAATAGAGTCTATGAAAACGCGTATTTGAATTACGATGTTTAGCATACGGTTGAAATATCCCTTTGATAATACGTGGCGTTTGTAATTTATAGCGCTGATAGAGGGGATAACTCTCTGTTTCTTACTTTTATTTTTCATAGTGAACAAAAACACGGGTGCCTCGATTTGTTGTTCATGAAACTAAGGATTTGTAGATCAAATGCGTACAACGAACATTTATGCAAATTATTTAATGTAAAAGAGAGACAAAAAGAATCTTTAAAACGGTCTCATTTTGGCACGTTAAGTACATTACAACGTGATGACGTCATCGATTTCTAAAAGCTCGTTTAGATGACGCTCAACAACGCGAAAAGTAGGACTGAATCTATCAAAAAAAAAAAAAAAAAAAAAAGTAAGTTAATCATTTTTTATAATTTCACTTGTTTGTGATAAAAATTTTATATGTTGTCCCATGTGATACCTCGATGAATTGAAAAAAACCAAAAACCCTAAAAGTTATTTCTTTTTCTACGATCTCTAACTTAAAAAAGCGGTGTTAAGATTGAAAAGTAGCTTGTACCTTTTTAGCTAGCAAAGCGTCAATTTTGATAGCTCACGTTTACAGAGAAAGTTTTGAGGTATTCTCAAAGTTCAACGAGTGCAAACTGCCACTGGAGGCTTAACCACTAAATCCATTGCATGTCTTCGCCAAAAAAGTAGTTATTATGTATTTCAGGAATATCGCAAACTCTATTCAAATTGTAGAGAACTCTTTAAAAGCATGCTATTTAATTCCGCTTTGTAAGCAATTAAAATTAAAAGATTTGGAAAACATTGTGGACAATTAAGAAATTGCTTGTAACAAGCAATTTCTTCAATGTCCACAATGTTTTCTACTCTACAAGGGTGTTATCTTCTAAATTCCACCAACTTGAAATCGGCGTCTGTACCAGTCAAAGAGTGTGTCATGTTGTAATGGGTTAACTCCTGGGTTACTTTAACCTCGTTTATTCATCATTATAACCTTTGACAAAGAAGGTTACTCAACAAAACCATGCTTTGCTAGCTCACAGTACTTTCAGTACTTTGATTCTATATTGTCTAATGCGATATTTTTTATTTCTGTGCGCCCCCAAGAAAAACTCATTGGAAATCATTGTGGGATATATAGAAATTGCTTGTTACATGCAATTTCTCGATTTTCTGCAATGTTTTCTATCCCAAAGGACATACATCATTATTATTATTTTTTAATTCCATCAATTAAAAGTTGTCGACTGTTACCTCTGAATTCGGATTTTTGTACAATTTGTCTTCTGGTAATGGGTTAAGCAAAGTAACCTGTGGATATTTTGTATGCTGATCTAGACTTGTCAAAAATATTTTTTACAGAAAATATCTCTTGCTTGAATAAAAGTGTATTTACGATATGTTTGTTGCCGAACCACAATATACTATTCTCGCATAGTATTTAAGCAATGTAGAGAACCATTTTTAGTTTTTATTGAGGCATGAACCTCAAAACTTTAACACTCTGTATGAATACGCGAAGTCTCGACAAAAACAAAACAAGAAAAAACAGAACACAAAAACTATTCTCTTCAATTCTTATAATTCAATACTATCAAGCAAAAGAAAGCAAATATTTTAATAATTTTGAGTAAAATTTCATTGATCGACTTTGTGTGCAAGCATGCAAAATAGTTCCGTGCTAAAACTTTTGTTCGTAGAAGTAGAAAAATAACATCACCCAATCAAAACGCTCGAATCTTGACAGACGATGCTACAATTAAACTATTAAATCAAAACTTTTACCTAGATAGGATCCACAGTCAGCCCGAATAGAGCACTTGACTTCAAACCTAAAGATCACGGGTCCGAGCCCTGGGCTGACCATATCAACTAACAATCTAATTGTCTTTCGGATGAGACGTTAAACCGAGGCTCCGTGTGACCGTGCTACCCACCAAGCACGTTAAAGAACCAGGCGGAGCTCTCAGCAGTTTCGTCCTGTATCCTTGCACTATCCCCCGTAACAACTAACCGTCTTCTGGGGCGTCGCTCATATGGACATGTGCTACGGTAGCGACGATAAATAAACGAAAATACACAGATAGGTTCCACAAATATTAAAGTGTGATTGACTTGAAAGGCTCTGTTTCGGATTTTTTTCTTACGATCTAGTTTTATGTGGAGAACATTTGTACGAATAGAATTTATTCACGTTTAGGGGTTTCGTAAAATTCCGTGTTATTGTTGATTTTTTTTAAAAAGAATCTTATCTAATCCTTTACTGAATCGCAAATATTTAGACCTGTCCAGATTAAAAGGTTTTTCAGGCGACAATTTAAGTCAAACTCATGTGAAAAATGATAATTCAGTAGGGTGGGAAATATTGTTGAAAAAGAAGAAATTGCTTATCACAAGCAATTTCTTCTTTTTCAATAATATTTTATCAAGTATAAAATTATAGGGACGTAATAACCAGGAGTTGAACAGGATATAGTTAGAAAAAAGAACCTTTCCAAAGGAAAAAGGAACTAAAGTTTGTGTAATTATGTCAATACTTCTCAAGAGCTTATTTAAAAAAGGGAGAGGAGATTTAAGAATTCCGCAGGTTTCCTTATTGAATATTTTCAAATTATTCTAAATAATGAACGAAAAATGAAAAGTGAAACTGACATTTAATGTGTCAAAATCAGGGAAAAATTAAAGAAGGGCTCGAATGATTAATTGTAGAGGACGTGGAAAAAAATGTCGGAAAAACATTTTCAAATCCTTTTTCCTATTCAGAAAATTTCATAAATATTAGTCGTATCACACGAAAGATGAAGAAATTATAATAAAAAAATGAATTTGATAATAACTGAAAATCCTATTTCATTATCTTATTTATTTTTTCACTTAATGTGCTATTTTCTAATTCAGATCTCCTTATTACATTGCAGGATGTTAAGAGACGAACTGTATACGTTTTTGTAAGCATTCGCTTCATTACTTTTTAGCGGTATTGATATTCTAGTATACATTAAGTATGTAAATTTCCTGGATAAATTATGTCTAAATTATTTTAATTATGTCATATTGAAGAAACCTTCTTTTTGTATTTTTTAAAACAAAATTATAACAAATTTTACAATATACCGGGATTTAATTTTTCATCTTTTGTAAATCATCTAAAAGGAATAAGGTCTGCAACAAATATACATGAAGATATATTAAAAAAAAAATAATTCGTAAAAGAATTAAACTCTAGTTTGAAAACAGTTCTTAATATTTTGTGCCATTATTTTGATAAAAGGTGTACATTTCTATTTCTTTTTTTTTATTTTTTGGGCTACTTGTTTAAAAAATAGAATATGAAGGAAGTGGTGACAATGTAAAACCAAATTCTCCTAGGGACCTTCGCACTCATTGAAATTCATTCGAGTTTTCGGCGATCTCCTCATAATGACGCCTTGGTGGGACTTTTCTATCTCTTGCCACTAGCCTATAATAACAAATGGGGGTTGTTGTGTGTTTTATTTAATTGTTTATTATCAAACAAGACACCGTCTCTCCCCACCCATACATGAACGATGAAAGGACATCGTCTTACGACATTAACCCATTATAAGACGGCAAAATTTTTGACTGGTCCTAATTGAAAGGAGTTGCAGACGACAATTTAAAGTTGGTAAAATTTAAGTGTTTTTTTTCTCACTTTCTGGGTAGAAAAACATTGTGTAAAATGAAGAAATTGCTTGTTAGGATACTGTCTTACGACATTAACCCATTCCCAGAAGGCAATTTTTTACTGGTCCAAATTGACAGGAGTTGCAGACGACAATTTAAAAGTTAGTAAAATTTTAGAATTTTTTCACTTTCTAGGTAGAAAACATTGTGGAAAATGAAGAAATTGTTTGTTCTTCATTTTACATAACGATTTCCCACTTTTTCTTGAGAGGTGTCAAAAGCGTCATTGAATTAAAAAATTATGTCTATTTAAAATTTGGAATTGGAGACAGAAATGAAGAAAAATCTTTGTCTTACCCCTGGTTTTTGTGTATGGTGTATCTTCAAAAAAGAAAATAAAATGAATTTAATTATTACCATTTTCTTTATCGCAGCATGCTTTTAATATGTGGCGTTTTTTCTTTAAACTTTCGAGTATACCTATATCGTTTTTGTGTGTTTTAATAATTCGGTATAAGTTTCTTTCATCAAAATTCCTGTATTCCGATAGGCTGAAAAATTCGTTTCATATCTCTATGAAAAAAGTACTGAGCTTTTTTTGTTTGGTTGCACACTAACGTGGTCTATAAAAACTGTTTTAAACTAATACAATATTTGCTCATTTAGCCAATAGCTTGTCATTATATTTGTATACATTATATAGACATACTGGGCACCGACAAAGAAAATTGAATTCTCAAGAACCCAAGAAAATAATCCACCAAAAGTGTAAACTTGTGATTTAGGCAATTTTACTTTAATAAAAAAAGGGGGAAATTATGATAACTGCTCTGAGATTGGCTTGATTAGCCTTATACCAGACGTAAAAAATTACACTACTTCAAATTCAATTAAGTTGATGACGACAAATTTAAGTTGGATTTTTAAAAATCTTTGTCCTTTTGAGAAAAAACAACATTGCGGATAATAGAGAAATTTCTTGTAACAAGCTATTTCTTCATTTTCCACAATGTTTTCAAATGCAATTTTCTTCAGGGACATTAAAGTGAGATGATGTGGTAAGGGGCTATGAAAATTATTGAAACATTTAACGAACGTAGTTGTTTACCACATTTCATGGAGCTATGAGGTGGGTCAAAACTTGCTTATAATACAAAAAAAATTCCCCCAAATGTATTTTTGTGACATCAAAAACTACACATGGTGGTATATTTTTGCTTTTTCTAGTATTTCTTTTATGCTGTAGATGACTAAAAACGTATCTTTTTTAATTTTGTTAATTCGATATTTTATCAAAATAGATCTATATCCTACAGATTTGCAATAAAATTATTGAATTTTATCGATTCGTGATATTCCGCAAACATATAACGTCAATTTCTAATTTTTTACATACATTATGACGTCATTTCACGCTAACTAAAGGACTGTAACATAAAAATATTACTTTACATTAATATAGCAATGTAGTATCGCTAATGAAAAATTGAAAATTTTGACTCTGACGCCGCATGACATATTATTCATGATTATATCGAGTGGTGAGGAAAATAATTCTTGAAAATGATAATTTGGCTCTACAAAAATTAGCCACCAAATGACAGCTTTCTGTATAACATTATGTTGTTTTTTTTTTATTTTTTTTTTTCTCAAGATGGTTCGTTTCAAATATACGACTTCTGAAACTGCCGGTACACTCTTGTAAGACGATTTTTGGCAGATCTACATATATCATATACAAAACACCTACAAACATGGGTCACTTTTTATTAGTCAATTCCCACACAGTGAGGCTTTTGACGCCCACAAAGAAAAAAAAAAATCTTTGGAAGACATTGTTTAAAATTAAAAATAATTTGCTTGAAGCAGTTTCTTAATTATTTACAATCTTGTCTCTAACCCGAAAAAAATGTAAAATTTTATCAACTTGAATTGTTTTCTGTAAATTCATTCAATTTGGACAGATCTAAAATTTTGTTTTGTGGTAATGGTATTGGTGTTAGTTTTCTTCTTTTTTTTCTTCAGAAGTTGCAAACTGTCAAATAAAAGAATGAATTAGACAAAGGATATAAAATGTTAGTAATACCTATCAAAGTGAATAGCCAGTGAGTTTATATATCGACTCTGCTTTATACAACAGTTGGAATTTATAACGTATTAACTCTTGTCAAGCTGAATTAAAATCCTATACAGAATTTCTTTAAAATTAAAGGGCTGACAGCATTGGAATGTTTCAAAGAGGGTCAATATTTCTTTTGAAAATTGATTATTTAAACGACTCTGGCTGAAAAGGGACAAGCAGGAGGTGTGGACCAAGATCAGACTGCACGGATGTGCAGGCTGATCTTTGTCTATACCTCCTGCCAAAACAGGAATATTCCGGGTTTAGCATAACAAGGGTTAAGATTAGTTGCAATGAAAATCCCTTCTCTGGTCATTTCTAATAGAAGATAAAAATAAAGAAAGACTCCCCTGGTGAACAGCTATCTATATTGTTATTGTTTTAAACTAAGCTCGAAAACAATTATGTACATGTGAGCTATGATAAACGATCCAAAAGTCTTCAACGTCGGAGGTGTGATGGGGACAAACAGATGCCGAGAGACTTGTGTTTTTTCTGTATTCTAGCCATCAAATTGATGAACACCGACACAGATTCAAGCAAATCTCCTAGGTTGCCGTATTCATATACAAGTGTATGTATAGATTAATTCATTCCAGAACAAAGTCGCCCCTAAAAAAAAACATATGATTGTGAAAACATTGTGTAAAATGAATAAATTGCTTGTTGTAAGCAATTTCGTCATTTTACACAATTTTTTTACCCATAAAGTTGAAAATAATCTTAAATTTCATAACTTTAAAATGACGCCTCCTTTCAATTTGGACCAGTCTAATGTATATCGTCTGGTAATTTGCAAAGATGCGTACAAGGAGGTTATATGTCCTTACCCGTATTTGAACAACTGGTCAGTTTTGTTCTTAGCTTATGATATTTCAACAAATTTCACGAGAGCATATTTCGTCATAAGGCATGCAAACTGTCCTAAATACATCTTGAATAAAGCTGTAATTACGATATTTTGCTCACCCAAGGACGATTACTTTCCAATTAAAAATTCGATTGACCATTTAAATCATTCATTTTGATCAGAAACAACATTTAACTCTGACATGAATTGAATACATCTGCGATTGATTGCGACTTTAACGTCGTACGTACAGCTTATTCAAGCTGAAGTTATGACGTTTGAAGTCGTCCATCAACGATTTGTATTTTTTTCATGCCTCTTGCCATAAATTTCTTTAATAATCGGGGTTTGGTGCCTATAACGCCTTATAAGAGGTCGGCGAGGGTCATTTATCCTGAATTAACGTTTACAAGAATGAAATGTGCATGATCTTATCCAATTTTTGAAGACTGGTGTTGCAGCAACGCGGAGGCAAAATGGTATAATGCGCTTAACTTGTATTTTGTGACCACTTATGGATCGCCTAAGAGACGGATCGCTTCATGTTGTTTGTATATATGAACGACCGGTTTGGTCGCATTATGACTAAATGGAATATATTTTCTCAGTCCATTTTTTAAAATTCCTTCAATAATGAAGATTTATTTTTGCAGCACATTTATATAGACCCATTATAGGAAAATTCCATCAACCTGAAATTGTCTTCTGCAGCTTCTTTCAATTTTTACAAGTCTAAAGTTTTATCTTTTGGGAATGGATTTAAACAACAAAGTCGACGATTGTGATTTTAAATGTTTTTGTTTTGTTGTTGTTGTTTATTTCTTTATTATTATCATTATTTTATTTTTTTTTTTTTGTAAACTAGTGACATTTTATCCCCGTTGAAATATACTTAAAAACTTTAAATTATGAAAAGAATGGAATCATTATCAAGACTTAAATTCTGTTTCCGTAGCCTTTCAGTTATATATCGCACAAATGAAAGTCAATACTCGTTTGAGAAATCGACGAATGGATGACAACGCCCCTTTGATAAGAATTTTCGACTGAGAGCTCAAACATCGTAAGTGAAAAATATACTCAGTATCCTGAACATAAACTGGAAGCATACCGTTGTTTAGCGACGTAACTATCGCGGGTCTTGCTTAAATAAGTCGTAGTTACGGCGTTTTAGTCGGAAAACGAATAAAGAAAAAACGTCATAAATATCAAGAGTACATCACTCAATACCGGTCTTAATGTAAAATTTGATTTGACATTCTTTTTAATTTATAATTTTTCATTTCATTCATTTATCTTTTTTTTTTTTTTTTTGCATTACAGCGTTGAACCGTCATTTGCTTCCGTCGTTGTGAATTTGCGTTTAAAGGTCCTAAAATCGGTGCAAATGGAACTGTCGTCGGTGCTCGAATGAAATGTCGTAACTGCAGCTTTGTTAAAGCTGCAGTTACGACAATTCGTTTGCGCACCGACGCTATGGTATCAATCATTTACTTCTCCGGTAACGTTAAAATGAACATTGTAACATGGGTGTGGAAAGATGGCAGTATCATTAGGAACTCGGGAAACTGCTGATGACTTTAACATGCATACTACGGGAGTATTACATCACGAGACTTTGTCGGTACATTCGTGAATTTACAAACGAAATATTGTATAGCTCTAGTAGATAAATATTATCGTTTCTGTTTGGTGTTTACATATATTTTATTTGTTTAAAAATCATAAAATTCAACAAAATGTTGTATGGGGATATAATTAAAGGGAGACTAACTTGATTGCATTTATTCACCATACTCCATTGAGTAATGTTCCTTATCAATAGAAAATATCGTAATTTAATCATAACCTGTTGGTTTTTTTGTTTTTGTTTTTTATAATTTTAGACCTGTCCAAATTCAAAGGATTTGTAGACGACAATTTAAAGTTGATTTTTTTGGAAAAATAATCATTCAATAGGGTAGAATATGTTGTGGAAAAAGAAGAAATTGCTTTTGACATGCAAATTCTTCTTTTTCCACAATGTTTTCTCAAGTATAAAACACTGGGACGTAAAAACCAGGGAATGAACAGGAAAGGGTCAAAGTACGAGCAATACCTAGATAATTTAACAAAAGCTGTTTTAAAGTTTACTCAAGCTGTTGTTCCGATGTTTAGATATACAAACAACAATTGTTCGTTTTGTTATATGTTACTGTCCATGAACTTTGCAACTTAACGTCGTTTAATAAGTCGAACTTACTGTTGGAGGTTAGTGGGCGTGGCCAGCGATTCGCCAATCAAATCGTTTATTCAGTTCAGAATTGTCATGTTCAGCTACAAAGATTTCGTCGGCGGGCGACCACAGCGTTATAACGCTAGCTAAACTAAAACGTAAATTCAAGCTGTAATAACGACGCTTTTACCGCACACTATAGATTCGTTTTTAGCCAGCAAAGCGTCACTTTTGTTAGCTTAAGTTGACATATGAAATTTTGAGGTTTTCTCAAAGTTCAACGAGCGCACGCTGCCACTGGAGGACCCATTGAATGCCTACGCTGTAAGAAGTAGTTCTTATGCATTTCAGAAATACTGCAAACTCTATTCAGATTGTAGAGAACTCTTTCAAAAAACATACTATTTAACTCATTCCGGCTCAATTCTGCTTTTCAGCATCTCAAGAAAAAAGTTTTGGAAAACATTGTTGACATTGAAGAAATTGCTTGTTACAAGCAATTTCTTCAATGTCCACAATGTTTTCTACCCAACAAAGGAAATATTTTCTAAATTCAACCAATTTAAAATTGTCGTCTGTAACCTTTTTTCTATTTGAACCAGTCTCACATTTTGTCATGTTGTAATTGGTTAACTTCTGGGTTACTTTAACCCCGTTTATTTATCATTATAACCCTTGACAAAGAAGGTTACTTAAAAAAACTGCTTTGCTAGCTTAGAGTACTTTCAGTGCTTTGATTTTTATACACGAATCGTCTTTGAACCAATGTGTTCTTGAAACTCCGATATCCGATAACTACTATATCCGGGAGTGAAGTGGGCGTGGTCATTTACCCGCCAATTATGTAACCTATGTCTAAGCATTCTACACATTGGCACGAGATAATGCAGACCAGATTGGTACCAAAAAGGTTCGTTTCTTTCTTTCCTCCTCCCCTTTTTTGTGGGGTGGGGGGATTTATGTGATTCAAAGAAATTATTATTTTAGACTGACTATGACAATTACCTTTATAACAGATATCAATGGTCCAACCCATTACTAGACGACATAATTGTCGAAAGATCATTTATTTATGTATCCATCTATTTTCTTTCTCGGATTAGAAAACATGGTGGTAAAGAAGAAAGCTTCTCACAAGTAATTTCTTCATTTCCCACAAGGTTTGCCCCCCCCCGCCATCAGATTTTTGCTTGAGAAAAGCGAGATTATGTTTGAATGCGTTAGACATGATAGTTTATTTTTATATATTTAATTCTTTCCCCCAGAACCCCGCTCTCGACGTCTTTCAAGAAAAACAGGAACTAATTGTGGAAAACGAAAAAATTACAAAAAAAACACAAAAACTTATTACAAGTATTTCCTTAATCATCCAAAGTGTTTTGTACCCGAAAGGATAAATATATTTGAAATTTAACCAACTAAGAATTATTGTCGACAACTTCTTCAATTTTGACAAGTCTAAAATATTGTCGCTAGGTAAGTGGTCTAAGAATTGAAGTAACCGGTTCATATCTTGATAGATTTATGCTTTGCAGCAGTGATAATATATCCAACCCATTCCAACACAATTCCTCCTTTTACGCCCCCCAAGAAAAATCTTTTGAAAACATTGTAGAAAATGTAGAGTGTAGAAATTGCTTGTCTCAAGTAATTTCTTCATTATTTACAATGTTTTCTATGCAAAAGACGAATAAATAAATAGAATTCCAGCAACTTGAAATTTGTCATCTGCAGCTTATTTTAATCTTGACAAGTCCAAAATATTGTCGTCAGGTAATGGGTTCAAGAATTGCAACCACTGGTACAGTATTTGTCATCATTTTCCTTGGTTCATATCTAGATAGATTTATGCTTTGCAGCAGTGGTAATATATTTAAAGCCAGAAAGCTAAACGTTTCTTTTGTAATTAATGATCCAGAGAGGCTGTGACAATTCTAGGTGATTTATTATCTTGGAAAAAATCGCAAATGTCAAGCTAGGGTCACGAGCAATGCACATTTCAATGCCAAACATTTCGGAGAGACCCCTTGAATAACAATTATCCTTGAAAAAAATCCCTAAACGACCATCTGGTAAATAAATAAAATAGTACGATGTAATGGTTTTTTGTCTCAAAATGTTTTCCGTTATCTCTATGACTCGGTCATATTACTGAAATGTCGACGGTGTTCTACTAAAACCTCGTAACTACAGCTTGGAATAAGCTGTAGTTACGAGGTTTTTGTAGAACACCGACGATGAGATATCGTGAACAGTGGTATAAATCTATTTGCGCCAAGCCCGGTTAGCTCTGTCGGTAACGCACTGGGTTCTTAACCCTGGGAGTCATGAGTTCGGATACCGGCTCAGCTAGTATTCTTTCAGATTCGGATTCATACATAAGCGTGATAAGGTCTTTCGTTTCATACCTCCATGAAACAAATGGTACTCTCTTCATTCCTTATAATCTAATGACGTCCAGCGAAGAAAGCAAATATTTTATAAATTTTGATATATATATTTTTTTTGGAACCTTTTTTTAGCGCAATCATACAATATATCAGCGTGCTTAAAATTTTGTTCATGGAGGTATGGATAGATTTTTACAGCCAATCAGAGCGCTCGTTTTTATGGACGAAACTAATAATTGAATTATAATGAAATTATACCCAAGCGTATTTTTCAATTGATAGATATCTGCTATCGAGAAAAAAAAATCGATTGACCTATCAAATAATTCAATTATACTGGAAGTGAACTTTGAACTCAGACATAAATATTATGCATTTTGTTGGTTTTGGGAGCTTGGAGCGTCCTCACTACGACTTATTGAAGTTGCAGTTACGACGTTAAGGTCGTCAGCTAACGATCCGTATTTTATGTTATATCAAAAACAAAAACATTTACAAATGCTGACAGCTATGTCAGAGGTTAGTGGGCGTGAACTTCGATCCGTCAATTTAGGTGCTCGTGGGAAAAGTGTCATTGATATTTTCAACTCAATTGAGAATCGCAGGCTTAATAGATAACATTTTATTTTTTGTCACTTCACGAAAATTGGATTTCCAACAGCAAGAAGCCTGTTTGGTTATCAACTTCACATCGCATTTAATGAAAAAAGAGGGGCATTATTTTACATTTAATAGGTTCTGTAAACCCAAAACTTCATGAAGTATGCGAAAGAGTGAACGCTTGTAGATGTACAAGTTATAGTGAGTGATCAAAGGTGAAATTTTGTCTATACCTGTAAAGACAAAATTGACCTTTGGTCACTCACTATAACTTGTTCATATAATGTATTGCGAATGTATTCCATCGTAAAATTATTATGAAAATAGCAATGGCCAATGCCGTTTCGGAAAAATAAAGAAAAAAATAAATATCAACTAATGTTATGCTAAACCCGGACTGTCTTGGAAGGGGGAAAAGACAAAGATCAGCCTGCACAAATGTGCAGACTGATCTTAGTCCACACCACCTGTTTGTCTAACTTTTGCCAGACTTGTTTATCGAACTAATTTTCAAAAGAAGTATTGACCTACAACCACAGCTTCAAGTAATCTCTGTCCTTTGATCATAATGCATATTCTGCAAAAGGATTTTAATCAGCATGAAAAAGGTTATTAGGCTGGCTACCAGACTCTTCTTAAAGGGAACTAAATCTTGCCAAGTTTAGACGAGGATGTCAAGTAAGTCCCCTGACACAAAAAAAGAATTTTTGTTCAGCGCTCGCCACAAACATAAATTTGGGTTAAAGAGACTTGCACGAGGAAAACTGCCATATATCAAAAATGACTGTGGGCAGTCTAAGGGTAACGGTTAATATATACCATTGGTCGAGATTTCAAAAGGAACGCGTGATATTCCAACTTCAAATGTCATCTTCAAAACAAATTCACCTGTGTTTCATGTAAAGATTCTGATCAGTATGTGGATCCGCATAGTATGAAAAGAGTCTTCACCATGCGATCTGTAGATAGCTGTTTCTTCCGACTATCAATCTTTTGAATGCACTACTATGCTTTCTGGTCTACTTTACGTGTATTTGCAGATATTAGAATTTTCACATGCATGCTCATATCATGAACAGACGGGGTCCCGGGTACGATCCCCAAATATCCTTTCCGACATTTGTCAGGCTCCCGCCAATGGGTGGATAATCGTAAACCTAAATGAGATTAGCAGCTGAAGGCTCGGAAAGGATATTGTGGATATAGTATGTGAAATACCAGGTATCCATTGTTAGGTGCTCTAGCCGCCATAAAATGACTGAAATACAGTTAAAAGAGGTATTAAAAAAATCCAATCAATCAATAGCATGGATGCTAAAACACCTGTGAAATATAGGAAATACCGATCGTACACTTTCAGATAATACTACAATATAAACCGGTGATATCATCAGTACCCTTACTAATGTTTACTGTCAGACTTGCTCAAATGACCGCCTCTTTTTCGCGACTACTTTTTCGCGACTTCTTCAAAATCAAAATTCAAATTTATAAAAGCTTACGTCCATAAGAAGCCGAAATATATACAAAAAGGTATCATTGCATTTAACCCATTCTAAAATAAAAAAGAAGCTTTCTGACCCCCCCCCCCCCAAACAAAAAAAGCTTTGTGGAAAACATTGTGGAAAATGAAGAAATTGCTTGTTATCAAGCAATATTTCTTCGTTACCCACGATATTTTCTTCTCCAAAAAACCAAAAGAATTTAAATTTTTATCAACTGAAATCGTCGTCAACAACTTCTTTGAATTTCGACCTTTCTAAACTTTTGAAGACTGGTAATGGGTTAAATCCTATGTTTTGACTTGCATTAAACTCGTTCATTTTCCAGCAGAAAGCCGCTGGATGCAAAAAGGGTATGTGGAATAATTTCCCCGAAGTAACCAAGTCTTGATGTAATGTTAGTGAAAGGCCTAATTACCTGCTGAAATCTGGAGTTGTTATGATACACAACTTTTCCCGCTGTCGACGGCAACTTCAAAGACTTGCTGGTGAAAAGTGATACACGATAGCTTTGTGAATGCGAAAAGCGAATTGACATCTTTTCTATCTGCATAAATCATTTATACAGAACCACAAATAAGAGACGCATGGACTAGTTAGGTGTAAGTTTATGAACGAACTATCAGTGTCAAGAACTTTAAATCCGGTTCATTTTAAAATCAAAGTACCGATGGTCCCGAGATATTTTCGATAGTCATTTAGTGTTTACCACAGATGATTCAGATGCCCTAGACAAACATTCTAACCAATTTTTCAACGTATTTGAGCCCAAAATGTAGCCCGTTGGAAGCAAAAGATGTTTTTCAAAGGTTTGAGGCCCCGGCCATAGCACAGTGGTAGCGGATTGGACTCCTAGTAAAGGTTTTCCGGGTTCGATCCCCGGCCGCGGCGAATATCTATTCCGACATTAGTCCCTCACCAATTGGTGAATAATCGTAAACCTAAATGGGATGAGCAGCTAGGGGCTCGGAGAGATATAGTGGTAGTACTGAAGACATTAGAATCTAAAATGTACCCTCTAGATCGTACTCTTATTTCGCCTAAATTTTTATCTTGATGGTAAGACGAAGCTGTCCGACATGTCGTTAAGAGAAGCATTCGGTCAAGAATGAGCAAAAACATGTAATCAGGCAAACAGACGACTCACAAAAAAAAGTTTCGTTACGAATACGTCATTTTTATGCTGCCGTATGGATGAGATCGAGGAAAATTATTGTGGAAAAAGAAGAAATCGCTTGTTACAAGCAATTTCTTCTTTTTCTACAATGTTTTCTTAATTATGAAATCACAGGGACGTGAAAACCTGTGATTGAACTGGAAAGGGTTAACTCAAAAACTAAGATATTTTGCTCTCATTCTGTCATAAATGCAGAAACATTGCGTATTCATGCAGTGTGAATAAGTTTGGTAAAATAAAGTTGTGTATGCCGAAATACATTGTTTGGCAGGAAAAAATGGTATATATCCAAAGGAATCGAAATATACTACAAATGAAACTTTGAAAAAATATATATATTTTCATCATAATCCTAGCTGTGAAATTCGGGGATTTCCCAGTGTAATACATTTTGATATCATCACAATAGGGATTGTAAAAAAGACAATTTTATTCGTTGTAAATTGAAAACAGCTGTCTTAATGTTTTACCCTCTTAAAATAAAGTTATTATCATAGTATTGTTATTATTAAAGTAATACACAGATGTTCAATTTGTTATAAACAATTTATTAAATGGAATCGTATTTACATGTGTTTCAAAAGGACGGAATACAACTAAACAATTCTTTAAAGAAAGACGTGTTCTGGTTGTCTCCCTTTGATCATTGCCTCCAATAATAATAACCATTACCACACCTCGAAATTTAAGACTTTTCCAAATTCAAAGAAATTGCAGACGACAATCATTAGTTAATGATGGGTCTTTTTTTTTAATTGTAGCTGTCTTCTTTTTTTGGGGGGGGGAGGGGGGGGGAGACATCATGAAAAATAAAGAGATTGCTACTATCAATCATTTTTTTCACTAACCACAATGTTTCATAAATATTTGTTCTTGTTACAAGCAACTCCTTCATTTTTCACAATGTTACCCAAAGCATTTTCTTGAGAGGCGCAAAAAGTCGGATTTTGTGTAGGAAGAGGTTAAAGTCGTTTTATTCATTTTCTTCACGCGTCAAATCTCAGTCTAGATTTGTTATCTCCTATTTCTTGCTTAGAGTAAACAAATTTTACATAACTGAGAATTCCATATCGTCCAATTCTTGGTTAGAGTAAACAAATTTAACATAACTGAGAATTCCATATAGTCGATGCACTGTCAATACATCACAGTTTCACGTTACATTCATATCGTCGATGCACTGTCAATACATCACAGTTTCACGTTGACTACCTCGATGGCCGGGTGGTATAGGTGCTTGACTCGTGCTCTGAAGGTCACTGGTTCGAGCCCCACCGTCACCGGGGTGTGTCCATGGGCAAGACACTTAATAGCCAGCCCCAGTCTACCCAGCTGTAGGATTGGGTAGCTGTGGATTCAGCCACTGCCTCTCTTTCAGGGTCGTGAAAACATCTGGGTTGTGGGTTTCGAGAGCGACTCTATAAGCTAGAAGCTTTCGTCGCAATCGAACTAAAATAAATTAGTAAAAACTAACAGTTTCACGTTATACACTTCTGTTTTAATTTTATACATGTATATTATCATATTCACCTGAAACGTCAGGATCATCCCAAATGAACAGAAAGAAAAAAATGCACTGTAATTATAGCGGATCTGTATAGCAGAATCAATCAGGGACGGTGTGTTAATACTACTTAAATTAACCCATTACCTAACGGCAAAATTTTAGACTGGTCCAAATTGAAAGGAGTTATAGACGTCAATTCAAAGTTTACGAAATTTTAGATTTTTATCAACTTATCGGATAGAAAACACCGTGTTAAATGAAGAAATTGCTTGTTACAAGCAATTTCTTCATTTTACACAATGTTTTCCCATTTGTTTTTCGGGGGGTCGTCTAAAAGCGTCGCTGAGTCGGAACTGAATAAGTGACCGCAATATGTATGAGCATACGTGAAAAATACACTTTTCCTATAACGGTTTCAAATGTATCTTTTTCATGGATCAATAACGACCTAGATTATAATTCATTTTTCGTATTGGCTAACCATGTGGAATTGACCAATCGCGGCTGTCAATCAATTAACCAATCGACCAATCAAGTCATTCATATAGACCGGAAGGGAAATTCCAATATTGGTCGACATTTGTGAGAACTATTTCTGCTAAATCGACCTAAATGACGTAACTACAGCTTATTCAAAATGATCCTCCCTATCGGGGTCAGTTTGCGTGGTCACCGTTGGTAGCGGTCCGTCATTTGATCCTTCATGCATATCGTGAACATGCTAATTAGGGCTAACAGTGTGTAATATTGTAGAATGACCATTCTACAATCAGATAATCTTTTCAATGAGAAAGTGTTCTTCCATATTCAATCAGCGCACTCTAAACATTTTACAAAAGAACGATACTTTCGCACTTCGCGATAAAGTGACTTTTGGGTGGAATGGATCGTATGACCAGAAAACTTTCTCGACAATAGGAAACCGTCTGAAAGGGTGAAACTAGAGACCGTATCACATTGTCTAAGAACAAGAAGTCTTCCTTTCAAAACGGATCTTCTGTAACATTTGAATTGTCTTTCACAAGATGTCCGTTTGTTTCTAGATGCATCGGTACCTGAAAATTTAAAAAAAATGAAATATTTAGCATGGTATCTTACACATTAACTCATTCCCAAACAATCCAGCTTTTTTCCTCCCATAAAGAAAAAATATTTGGAAAACATTGTGGTCAATGAAGAAATTGCTTGGAACCAGCAATTTCTTCATTTCTACCCAATCGGCCAAAAAATGATAAATTCACTCAACTTAAAATTGTTGCCTGCATTTTCTTTCAATTAATCGAATGAGTGAATGACTGACCAAACTCTTAGAATTATTTTTGGAAAAAAAGAAATTGCTTGTTGGAAGCAATTTATGTTTTCTCAACCGATTTCTCAAGTATCAAAACACAGGGACGTCAAATCTAGTTATTTGAGAGGAAAGGGTTTACTACAAATTCATGTTTGACTTGTCAGGCGGAAAAAGAACTTCTTGAAAGGGCGACAAGTATCGAACCTAGTCAGGCTGCACACGACGGAGCTTTTTCTGTCTTAGTAGTTTTTTTTCTTAATTTTGAATAGTCGTTGTACAATAACTTATCTTTATTCTAAAATTCATATTATTGAGTTGAGTTCCCTGGTGGTCCCCTTTTCGCGTGGCAGGCAAAATAGTATGATTGTAAGAGATTGATATATAATTTTTGAACCCGGCCTCGGACTAATGCTAAGAGGTGGACCCTTGGGTCGGAGGAACCAGGGTTTCAATTCCGCCCCTACCGTCGGCATTTTTTTAGCAAAATCCCTTATTTTCACTTTGTTCCTCTCAACCAAGATGTATATATCCGTGAAGGTTGTAAGCTTGGGAGGTCAGATGCGCCGTATGTTAAAAGACAACTTGCAATTCAATGAGTTCGGATAACGTGCTAAGTTTGTTGGATTCGTAAAAGCGTAGGAACAGACCATAAGCCCGTAACTACCTTTTAACTTTATTTATAAGCTCATGATTACCAATTCTGCCTGTATCCGCACTTTGGGATCCTTCCAATGACACGCTTTATGTTCATTCCGAACAATGAGACAAATTTGTATTAGCGCAAACAACAGAAAAACCACAACGACTGCCACAACGACCATTTGTATGTAGTGAAGACCCTTCTCACGCGGCACGGGCACGGCCGCTGTCCCATTATGGCAGTCCGAGAAGTCCCCACAGGGGTTGAGATTCTGACACACGAGGTCCATGTGCACACAGCGGCCTGTTCGACAGGAATACATGTTGTCGAGTTTTTCTTTATCTGTACAACCAGTTTCTAATAAATAAATAGATAAATAAATAAATTGAAATAGAAAAGCGAGAGTGTAAAACTATTAGTATAGACTTTACTATTAACGTATATGCTATTTCGACTGTACTCATTGGTAACCCCTGTCATGATGAATCCGGAATATTTCTGCTTTGGCAGTAAGTATAGACGAAGATTAGACTTCACATACGTGCAGTCTGATCTTAGTCTAAACCAACTGTTTTGTATTCTAATTTCAGAGTTTTAATAGTATTCATAAACAAAAAAAAAAAAAAAGAAAGTATCAGGCTTTCCAATGCTTTTTACTATTTGCTTTTAAATGCAATTCTGAATAAGGATTTTATTCAGTATAACAAGGAACGAGGCTTGAAATATTTAGTGATATTTTCCCCTTGGCCCCCATTTTATTTTCTGTTCAGTTATTTTCATTATACACTAAGCGATCTTTTTTGTAAACTATCTTAAATGCAAAAAGTCGCAAACGCGTGAAAGTAAGAAATTCCAAAAACGAAATCACGAGATGTAGTATCTGACGGGTGGCCTAATTCTTAGTTTAAAAATAAAAACATTGTGTAAATTAACCGTGCAACACTTGCTGAAGTAAGAATTTACAAAATGACGCATGCCTTGTCATTAGGTAATCAGGAAGACTCCATTCTGGTAAGCCTGTCCCCGGCGGCGGCACATATTCTTTCCGACATATGTCTCTCACCAATGGGTCGATAATCGTAAATCTAAGTGGGATAGCAGCTGGAAGCTAGGAAAGGATGTAGTGGTAGTACTGGTGTGAGAAATGCCAGGAATCCATTGTTAGGTTCTCCAGCCGCTGCGATATGACTGAAATACTATTAAAAGCGGCGTTAAACTCTATTCAATCAATCAATCATTATGGTAGGCCTATTCGGGCGCAGTAAGGAGGTAATTAACACTTCTACACAGAGTGGCTTAGATGCATTTCGGTTGCCTCCCTTGAATCGCTTGATTTTGAAATTTATTCGGATCCATAAAAGTTTTAGCAAAAATGATTGCACGTAACACTTCTTTTACTTTGATTTTAACATTATCAACGTATAAAGCCTTATTCTTTTCGCTCAAAAATATTCATTTTTTACTCATTCACGGACGACAAACTTGTAGACTGGTCCAAATTGAAAGTTGTAGACGACAATTCAAAGTACTTGATATTTTAGAAGTTTTCAATTTTCTGGGTGGAAAATATTCTGGAAAATGGAGATATTGCTTTAACCACATTATAGAAATGAAGAAATTGTGTCTTCATTTTCCACAATGTTTTCTCTATTTTTCTTAAGGTGCGTCAAAAGCGCTTCATGTGGGATTGGTTTAATAACTGTTGTACAAATTAGTCAGTAATAAATTGCGAGATTCTTTGTTTCAAAGAATTCATTAAACGTTATCTCTTTGTCTCTTGCTGCGATTTGTGTGAAATTAAAGACGAATACTCTACTATATGCACGCACGTAAGACGTGACCCATGATATTTAAAATATGATATTTCGTTGTGACAACAATATCTCTGAAAATTGCATTAGATAAATCATCTAAGAATGCGTTACATATCAAAGTCGCAAGGGGCTTAGCTTCATGCAAAATGACAATTTTTGAAACTATTCTCACGAACAACACGTTCGTAACAAATCGTCATTGTCATTCTAAAAACTCGTAACTACAGCTTGATTAAGCTGTGGTTACGAGGTTTTAGAATGACAACGATGAAATCAAATCAACCACTCTGCAGGGGGCGGGAGTCCGAGACCATGTGGACTAAAAACCTGAAATAAAAAGTCTAGGGCTATGACCACGGCAGATGTTAGGCATTGAATTCAGTCTTAAAAGCAATGTGGACATGATGGAGCGGTGTCTATTTTCGTTTATTTATCGTCGCTACCGTAGCACATGCCCATATGAGCGCCCCCCCCCCCTCCAGGACACGAGAGACGATTAGCTGTTACGGAGGATAGTGCAAGGATACAGGACGAAACTACTGAGGGCCCCGTCTGCTCGGTGGATAGCAACGTCACACAGTCAGCCCTAGGCTCGAATCCATGATCTTTAGGTTTGAAGTTAAGTGCTCTACCAACGGAGCGAATCGGGCTGTTAAGGATGGGGTGGTCTTCCGTAGCTCTATTCTAGAGTCAACGAGGATTACATTAAAACTGACGGATCGCCATTATCAATCAAAAATCTATTTAGCGATCTAATATTTTTTAAATTAAATGAACTTGGTACTCCTACATGTATGAAACATTTCGTGTTGGTTTTGCGACTTAAACGCCATAACTATATTTCATTTCATCTATAGTTAAAGGTCGTTTATTAACACATTCGAACCGTTATGTCGCAGGTCAGAGTGCGTAATCACTGATCCGTCAATTTTAACCCTTGTCATGCTGAACCCGGAATTGGCAGGAGGTGTAGACTAAGATCAGACTGCACCTATGTGCAGTCTATACCTCCTGCATGCTTGTACTTCTCCTGCCAGAGTTGCTTATGGAGTTGAATTCCTTAAAAAAATATTGAATTTTGAACAACAAGTTCTATCAGTGCTTTCAGCCCTTTGATTTGACAGCAATTCAGTAAGGTATTTTATACAGCATGACAAGGGTTAATAACATGTTCATTGGCAAATATGAGTTAAATACCGAAAGTTGAATATGTCTGACTCGTCTAACATAAAGGAACCACCGAGAACTTCGAAATGCAAATTTTCAGTGAGCGAGCAAATTATCGTAATTGCAACTTAACTCATTCCCAGACGACAACAATCTTGACTGGTCCAAATTAAAAGGAGTTGCAGACAACAATTTAAAGTTTATGAAATTTTAATCTTTTTCAACTTTCTGGGTAGAAAACATTGTGTAAAATGAAGAAATTGCTTGTCACAAGAAATTTCTTCATTTTCTACAATGTTTTCCAAAGCATTTTTTCTTGATGGGCGTCTAAAAGTGTCATTGAATGGGAATGGGTTAAGTATCGAAAGTTGAATATGTGTGACTCGTCTAGCATAGAGTAACCAGGCCGCCGTCATAGCGCAGTTGGTAGCGCGTCGGACTGTCAATCTAGGGGTCCCGGGTTCGATCCCCGACGGCGGCACTCATCCTTTCCGACTATTTGTCTACCACCAATGGGTCGATAATCGTAGACCTATGTGGGATAGCAGCCGGAGGCTAGGAAGGGATGTGATGGCGGTACTGGTGTGAGAAATACCAGGAATCCATTGATAGGCGCTCCAGCCGCCGCGATATAACTGACAGATTGTTGAAAGCGGCGTAAAACCCCATTCAAACAAACAAACATAAAGTAACCACCGTGAATTTTGTGATTCAAATTGTCAGTGAGCAAACAAAATATCGTAACTGCAGCTTAACTCATTCCCAGACGACAACATTCTTTGACTGAGCCAAAATATAAGTAGTTTCAGACGACAATTTAAAGTAAATGGAATTTTAGATTGTTTCAACTTTGTGGGTAGAAAATATTTTGTAAAATGAAAATATTGCTTGCAACAAGCAATTTCTTCATTTGACACAATGTTTTTCCAATTGTTTTTCTTGAGGGGCGTCAAACAGTGTCGTTGTCAGGGAATGGGTAAAAGTGTGACCGAATCTATTATATATAAATAAGAGTTGGTATTTCAAAAATGTACATACAGTGAGGTAGTATGACATTTCCAGATATAGAACACTTTTCCACACTTTCTTAATCAGCTTGCGAAATGTGTGCCAAATGACCAGGACCGATACTTTCATTGCTTCCCAGGAGGCCCACAAGTACCAGACGAGTACCAAGAATCGCATGCCTAAACCGCTTATAAACCGTTTTTTCTTTTTTTTTAATATCTAAACTGTTTTTCAAGATTTAGTACTATTCCAAATTCATTATAAAGGAAGTAGAATTCAAAACGAAACCGTCCTATATGATATAAAATATTGTGATACAAGCATTTTTTCTCTTTTCCCACGATGTTATCTCGGTTATAATATCACAAGGGCGAGAAAATCAGGAATTTAACGGGAAAGTAATAAGTCGAAAAATAGTACTATCTAGGTTGAATGAATACTCTTTAAATGATATGCAAATATATTACGATTTGAACGGAAGTTTGCTCAATAATATTGTTGTAACTTGATAAGAAAAGGAGAATTTAATTTCATTTTACTGAGATAAAGAAGGTCAACGACCTTTTATGGTGAAAAACGTCATTTTTCGATTTACACATCCTGTACGAACGACCAATTAAATATTCGGTGCTAATCAAACGATAAGTATTTTTACCCATTACCAAACGGCAAATATCACACTGGCTCAAATTGAAAAGATTTGCAGATGATAAGCTCAAGTTGGTGATTTTCCTTTCAACTTTCTTCCTTCATTTTAAACAATATTTCCCAATTGTTTTTCTTGAGAGGCATCAAAAAGCGTCATTGTGTTGGAATGAGTTAAACATGCATCTTGGAATGGGTCAATTTAAAACTAGACTATCACTTAATGTGATTAATACCCCACCCCGACCCCCAAACAGTTCCATGTCAAAGGAAAAACAATGTCACTGGAATTGCCTTGTCTGCGCATGTCATATTCTCCGAAGATTGACCTGTCTTCGGGACCGTATCACTTATCCAGATTGGGATAAATATTACTACGTCGTACGCATAACTCCATAATATATCGCCAAAAAGTAGCAAGTGGATAATTGCAATAAAAAAACTATAATTGAGGAGAAATCAAACTTAATTGTCGCTCAAAATTAATTAGAAAAATATTCTTTTAAATTGCGAAAGCATTTATGTGCTACCTGTGCTCCAAGAACAGGCATCAAGAATGTGAAGCGTGCGTTTCATGGGCGCTGACATTTTGAATGTATTTCGACAGAATCTGCCGAGTTGTCACGAATGACACTACCAAGAATGCTCAAATTAGATAGGTCAGCATTTGAAAAATGCCACCTATCGGAAGATAAAGCTGGAATTGAGCCTTTCCTACAACAAAGGGCCATTACTCCAAAAAGTCAATTGACCGTTGCCAAAATAGAACACGTTTATCTTTGGTTGATACTGAGTGGACGTGTGAAATTTGAGTAAAATCCATTTATTAGTTGAAGAAGAAATGAGCGGACGATTTTTTTGTAGCAAAGGGCCATAACTTTATAAAAAGTAATAAGTAAATGGAACGCAACCAAAATACAACAAGCGCACCTCTGCTTGCTTTCGAATTCATCTGTAAAGTTTGAATCAAATCCATGCTGTAGTTCCTGAGAAATTGAGCGAACAAGAAATAAGGTACAGATCAAAGGACCGACCAACATGCTGACTCCAATATACCCCCTTACCTCCCCAAACCGCCCCCTCGACAGAATGGGGGGGGGGTAATTAAATGGAGAAGGATTCGCACAGTAACGATACTATTAATGGATCGCGAGTGTCAATAAAAAATCGATAAGCCAATCAAATGATACATTAAGAGCGAAAATGAACTTTGAACTCCAACATTGGTCGATCTATATGAGAAGCATTTGTGTTAGTTTCGCGACATAAACGCCGTAGATACAGATTATTCGAGTTTAACCCGTTCCCACCAAACAACATTTTAGAGTGGTCCAAAATTGGAAGAAGCTGCAGACGACAGTTTTAAGTTTGGTTGAATTAATTTATTCATTTTCATTTGTTTTTTAATCTTTTCATCTTTATGGATAGAAAACAATGTGGATAATGAAGAAACTGCTTGAAACAATCAATTTCTTCATTTCCTATAGTGTTTTTTTTTTTTTTTTTAAACAACTTTTTTTCTTGACGGGCGTAAAAAGGAGGGATTGTATGGGGATGGGTTTAACTCTGCTATGAACATTCTTTCAGTAATCACGACCACTAGAAAGCTCAATCGTCTATATGCTTCCTGAGTCACGCGATGACCCCTCTCGCAAAAAGAGATAAAAGGGAAATGGCGTGCACTTGAGGAAATGGGTGTATTATCAAGGTTACGAATTGTCACTCGTCTAGTGTTTCAAAACAATTTATACATCCGGTCATGAAATATCAAAATCATTTAAGTTATCTTATTTCAACTCTCTTTTCTTGCAAAACGGCATTTATAAAGGTCTTCTTCTTAGTTTTACGAAACAGAAAATTTATATATATAAAAAAAGTCATCACTTTTTCGTTTTTATTTAAGAGGTGAGGAGAATATTTTTTGTTTTCATGGAGGTATGAACCGAAAAAAACTAATCACACTGTATGAATACGCGAAGCAAAATAACGCCGTTTTATATCGAAGTTGAACTTCTTCTTGGAGTCAGTTGGAGTGGCGAGCGGAGTTAGTAGGCGGAGACAAATGGTCCGTCATTTTTATATAATTTAATTGTTAGTTTCGTCTATCAAAAACGAGCCTTCTGATTGGTCGAAAAATTTAATTCATAACTCCATGAACAAAATTTTGAGCACGCAGCGATTTTGTATGCTTCCGCACTAAATAGTTCCATACCAAAAGATATCAAAATTTGTAAAGCTTTTGTTTTTTTTCGCTCCATGCTATTAAATTATAAGAAATGAAGAGAATAATTTTTGTTTTCATGGAGGTATGAACCGAAAAACCTAATCGCGTATTCATACAGTGTGGTTAGGTTTTTCGGTTCATACCTCCATGAAAACAAAAAATATTCTCTTCATCTCTTAAATAAAAGAAAATTTTTTGTCTTTACTTTTGTCGTGTATTTACTGTTATAGAAAACAAAGATTGGTCTAAATGAGAGTGGTTAAGACAGTATAAGTACCTGTTTGGTCCTGCAAAATGCATGCGGACTTCACTCAATCGACCAATCGCTGACCACGCCCACTTACTGTTGGCCACGCCCATTGACTCTGACAGGAAGCCCCGCTTCGAAATTAAACGACGTTATTTTGCAGAATTTATGGCTAACGTTAGTAGCATGTAACTAGATAGTAGAATAGTTGGTAAGTGACTTAAACGTCGTAACTACAGCTTGAAAAAGCCGTAGTTACTACGTTTAAAGCGCCAACTAAACAAAAAAGCTTAACAAAAATGGCGGTCAATGTCGGAGTTCAAAACTCATTTCTGATCTAGATAAACGATTTCATTGCTTGTCTGGTTATTTGATTGACTGGCGCGATCGGTCAAGTTCGTGATACAATTCGAATTGACTATCATACAACCTTTCAAAAAAATATTTAGAAAACATCGCAGGGTCAAAAGTGATTAAACTGAATAATTTTAACATAGGCTTTGATTGATTGATTGATTGGGGTTTAACGCCGTTTATAACAGTATTTCAGTCATATCGCGGCGGCTGGAGCACCTAACAATGGATTCCTGGTATTTCTCACACCAATACTACCACTACATCCTTTCCTAGCCTCCAGCTGCTATCCCACTTAGTTTTACGATTATCCACCCATCGGTGAGAGACAATGTCGGAAAGAATATTTGCCGCCGCCGGGGATCGAACCCATGACATCCCATGATTGAAGATTGGGAGTCTGGCGCACTACCGACTGCGCTATGACGGCGGCTAATGTAACAAAGGCATGGATATATATAGTCATACTCACTTCTCGACACGAACGTTGTTAATTTAATATGGAAAGACATTTTTGGTCGTAGTTGATAATGGTTCTTCGTGTAGGTTATTCTCAGATATCGGTGATTTGTCGTGTACACGAGGTTTTCGTTCAAATATGGATTGGAAACACAAAATGATTCGTGCAGACCTGGAATAAAAGTAATGCTTCTCGTTAAAATTCATAATTTTCCGTCATCAATCTGTGACAACACGTTTCCACGGTTTGACTCACTGAATGAAACTGAAATCTAATCATTATGGGAAAAGTAGATTGTTTGATTGTGTGAATGGGGTTTTACGCCGCTTTCAACAATCATTCAGTTATATCGCGGCAGCTGGAGCACCTAACAATGGATTCCTGGTATTTCTCACACCAGTGCCGCCATCACATCCTTTCCTAGTCTACAGCAGCTATCCCACAGGGAAAGTAGAAACTGCAGGGAAAATGCAGCATTTTCTTTTTTTTTTTTTTTTTCTCTCAATACATATTTTCCACCCTTTATGACCAAAATGTGCTGGTTTGTCCGAAATTTTAATATCGTCAGCAAGCTAGTAATGGGGTTAGAAATATATTATACAATATTAAAATGGAACTTATGATTGCCACAATAAAACTTATTCTATTTGGAATATACAATCATGGAATCACGCTGTCTATCGACTAAGCTAATCATACATTTAGAGGTGAACTTTTAACTCCGACGTTGGACGACGTTTTGTTGGTTTTGTGACTTAAACGTCGTAACTACAGCTTATTCAAGCTGAGGTTATGACCTTTAGGTCGCCAACCACCCATTTTACATGTTTGTTACATATGAATGACTATAGATTTTGCAAAATGACGCTGTTGAATATTTAAGTCGGACCTCAGTGGACACGGAAGCGATCTGTCAATTTTGTCTAAAACCGAAAAAATATTGATGTATCATTTTCTAACAGTTTCGATCCAGTGTGGTATTAGTAGTTCAAATGGTTTTGACCCTGGTCAGCCCGTGCTGTACGCGCAGTCAGACCGGGGTCGATGGTTTTCGCTCTTCTCTAAATAGTCCCTTTTCTCTTGATTGGTTACATAGGTTGGACGCCCTTTAGGAGATGTCAATACATGTTTGTATGTGCTATTTTATAGGCCACACTTTCATTACTTGCATTCTCTTAGCAGAATTGGGGACTATTGGGGCACGCTGCAAGAAATTGTTACGAAAGCAATGAAAAGTAATTATAGAATATAACCAATGTCTAAAGATAATGTAATTTATTATTAATATTTTAACTCTTGTTATGCTGAACTCGGAATATATTTGTTTTGGCAGAAGGTATAGACAAAGATCAGCCTGCACATATATGAAATCTGATCCTAGTCTACACCACCTGCTTGTCCATGCCAAACAAGAATTGTTTATGAAAACAGTTTTCAATTGAAATATTGATCTGCTATTAGTACTTCCATTGATTTCAGTCCTTTGATTTTAGTGCTATTCTAAACAGGATTTTATTCAGCACCACTAGAGTAAATATATGCATTACCTAAATCATAGGACTTGTTTCTCGCCGCAGGGCCCATAGGTATCTCTTGTAGAGTCAAATTGGCCCCACAGCCGACGGTAATGTTAAAGTTTGTAAAGAAGAAAGAAAGCATGCTGTCGTTAGAGCCATTTCCAATAATTGTCATCTGACACGATGAAGAACTGGCGTAGGGTAACAGCAAGGAATCGAAGAAGATTTCACCTCCATAACCGGTATATGTCGCACCACAGCTGCTATGCATAAACCCTGAAATATATGTAACAAGACTGCAGTGCTTGTTGGATACAATTAATCCACACAATTACGTTTTTTGACGCCCCTCAAGAAAAGACAAGCAATTCATTTACTTTCATCAATGTTCTCTACCCAGAAAAATATAAAATTTCATAATCTTTAAATTGTCGTCCGCAACTCCATCTAAATTTTTGTAGTGTGGTAACGGATTAAGATTATATTTAATGCACAAGAAGAAAAAAAACTGGCTGGGAATAGCAAAACGGAATCAACTTAGGGGGGTAAAAAGGGAAGATCAAAAAAACTTGCTTATGAAGCATCACATACTAATCTTAAGCACAGTCAATGAGATAAGCAACAGACCGAACTACTTAGGGTCGAATCATTGGAATTAAGGTAGGGGACATCTAAAATCGCTCAGATGAAAGGACTTCTTGGGTGGCGCCGTAACATTTCGTGACCCTTTGAATCTTTTGCGGAAACACCATAAAAGGCAAAAATTCGGCGAAACGGGGTGTAACGACGTCATCCGAGGAATCCCGTGTTGAGCCGATTTAAGAATTGCGCACTACCCTTCCCCTACCTTAAAATCATTTGGATAAGTAAAAAAAGTCATACGTTGAACTTACAAACAATAGAGACAAAAAGACCCCCCCCCTTTTTAAACCAATTCCCACACAATCCCGTTTATTATGTCCCTCAAGAAAATTGCTTGGGAAAACAGTGTGGACAATGAAGAAATTGCTTGTAACAAGCAATTTCTTCATTGTCCGCAATGTTTTCTAGCCTATATGCAAATATACGTCAAAGTACGATAGAGTTCGTGGGGGTATAGGGTATTTTCATCACCAAAACCTTGAAATCATGTGATTTTTTTAGAATTTGAAGAAATTGTCCTCAAGTTATTTTAATATGAAATAAAATTGCTAAACCCATTCCAAAACAATCCCTCCAATTTACTCCCTTGAAGAAAAAAGCTTTGGAAAATATTGTCGACACAGAAGAAATCGCTTTTTTCAAGCGATTTCTTCAATGTCCACAATGTTTTCTACCCCCCAAAACAAAGAATTTTAAATTTAATCAACTTTAAATTGTCGTCTGCATAATCTTTCAATTTAGACTAGCCAAATATTTAGTCGTGTGGTAATGGGTTAACAGTTTAATGTAGGTTGTACCTGGTAGCCCGCTGTCTGAGAGACAAGCGTCGATATATCCAGGGGCAGTAAAGCTCGCAGGTCTTCGCTACTGCGTTTTCCGTACAGCTTTGGCTTATTGATTTGGTAGCTATCAACGGCGACATAAGGCCCCGAGATTACATTTTTTTGTTGTACTCGATTGAAAATTTACTCAAACTTCAAATTTGAGTAAATATCTTGTTTTAATTTTGATTGCGAGTAATAGGTATCAAGTAACAACCTATAAATATTGTATTTTTTTCATGCAATAGCAGACAAACATCTCTTATTACAGCTAGAAGTTTGTGTAAATTCTCAAAAGAGCACGAAAAAAGTTTTATAATCTCGGGAATTGGTAGTCTACCGACTTTATGAAACATAAAACTTCTAGACGATTCGAACTTGTACAATAGTTTTCGTTTACTGTGGTAAATCTTATATAATCTGTTGCTGTGAGAACGCAACTCCTCACATCTGCTTGTCGAAGTGATAGCTAACTGAGCATGGCGCATTGTGAGTGTGTTACGTGGGGGGGGGGGGGGGGGTAGCATGAAAACTTTGATTATATCACTATATTACTGGTCGAAAATAAAATTGCTAATCCTCGATCGAATTAGGAATAAACTCATCGTCGGTGGACTACTAAAACATCATACCTACAGCTTTATTAGGCTATACTTATGATGGTTTGGTCGCCTCTCGACGTTATGTGGCACTATCATTTTCTTTCAAGAAGTTGATTTTTACCCGCCCTTGTGTTAGAGGTTCAACTAAAAAAGTTGATTTTCTACCAAATAGTGTTTATCGCAGAGACCTTTATGTGTAGGGTCATTCATTATTAATATAATAAATGTCATCGAAATACTCATTTGTGGTTGATTTAACCCATTACCATACAATGACGCTTTCTGACGCCCTGAAGAAGTGCAATCATTTTAAACTTTGTGGGAAAAGGAGAAATTGCTTCCGGGAGAAATTGCTTTCTCCCTGTCTAACAATGTTTTCTATCATAATTGACTCTTATTTTCCAATTTTAGCGCAAATATAAATGTTGCCTCCATTTTCTTTTAATTTGGACTAATCTAAAGTGTTGTCGTCTCGTGATGGATTAATACTTTTCCCTTTGTTTAGTGGGTAAGTGTACAATATATTGCCATAGTGTTTCGTATCATGTCATATCATGTATCGTGCAGTTATTTTATCTTGAATTTAAAAAAATGAGATGATTATACGCTTTAATGGCCCCTCATTCCGCCATTTAAGCCATTACCAGACGACAACATTTCAGACTGGTCCGAATAAAAAAGCAGTTGCAGATGACAATTTCAAGTTTGGTGAAATTTAGAAAGTATTTTCCTTTTAAATTGCTGACAGTGTTAGAAGCAATTTCTTACTTGTCAACTATTTTCCGAAGGTGTTTATATGGCACCAAAAAAGCGGGATTGAGTTGGAATGGGTTAAACGTGTAGGAAGAACGACAGCGCGAACTATTTCGAAAATTGCCACAACGTTTTCAGGCAACTGAATTAATTAAACATCCGCGGTTCTAGTAGCTGTTACTTTTTTCCAGAAACACACACAAACACGCACACAATTCGATGGTTCAGCGCGAAACAGATGTAACTGCCGATTAACATATAGGTAGTTACAACAGTTTCTCGCTGAATCATCAAAATATCAATTACCTATTCATATATCGCAAAATAAAAGAAAAAAGTTCGTCATTATCAGAATGCATTATTGCTGCTATGGTAGAGTTGATGAAATATTTGTTATGACTGATATGGAATATTATGGAATATGTTTATAGTGATTCATTAGAGAAATATTTCTATGACAAATACACAAATGTCATTTAGGCTTTGATATACGCTCTAGAATTCTATATCTAGGAAAAAAATAGTAATGCAAATCGTCAAGCGAATAAGGAGCCATCTTGGACGCGCAAAAGTATCCGGGTCCTGACTAGACTGCCCGGACTGAAAGAACAGTGGTCTTTCCAAGTAACTTTGATATAAATGCCTTGTTAGACGAAAATGGAATTACTCCGTATTTGCGAAAAGTATCGATCCTCGTCAGCCCGCGCATTTTGCGCAGGCAGACAAGGGTCGATACTTTTCACAATTGAATGATATCCTGAACCTAAAATAGTCATTCTACCTCACTTGATATTCATTTTTGAAGTACCAACCTTGATTGACCTCAGCTGGATCTGATCTATTTTCAAATACATTTTTACGAGTTCCTCGTTGGTCTTTTATGACGGTCAAATATATTCAAAATTCAATCCACCGGTTGAAACATAATATTTTCCGGGGTCTTAATGCAAAACTACCGTACGTGTCTATATTCATCTAGGCAATCAATATTCATTTTGAGTTAGCCCTTCGATTTTCTGAAAACCCGGCCATGGTGCGTAGGACTCCTAATCATGGGGTCCCCTGTTCGATCCCCGGTCGTGGCGAATATCATTTCCGACATTTGTCTCCCACTAATGGGTGGATAATCGTTAACCTATAGGTGGGATGATAAGGTGGAGGCTTTGAAAAGATGTTGTGGTAGTACTGGTTGGAAAAATACCAAGAATCCATGGTATGGGGCTCCAACCGCCGCGATATGACTGAAATACTGTTAAAAGTGGCGTTAAATCGATTTTTTGGAGCCGGTCGCTGTTGCCACATAACTCTATAGAGTTTCCGGATTGCGGATTTTAACAGGACATGACGCATTCATGCTATACTTCAACGACGATGAATTACCACTTGTTTATAAATATACACCTTTGAAATCATAACTTTAGATCTATTATTAGGTGTTTTCGATTTTTGGAGTGTTTAACTTTAACATTTAACCCTTTCCCGTTTTTCGAAATTTCAGACTGGTACAATTTGAAAAACGTTGGAAACGAGCAAAGGAAATTGAGTACAATTTAAAGTGAAACTATTCCCTAAGTGGTAGAAAATAGTGTGAAAAAAGAAGAAATTGCTTGTTACAAGCAATTTCTTCTTTTATCACAATAGTTTTAAGTATGAAATCACATGGACGTAAAAACCAGGGACTATACGGAAAAGGGTTAAAACTGTAATATGTGAGTGTGGACCCAGATTGTTCTTCATCGAGTCACACATTATAGCCGTCAGTCTATACGGCAAACCCTGACATGTAACGAATTTCGAGGTCAAATTGACAAACGGTAATAGAGATCGAAGTTTTCGACATAACGTCGATGTTCTACCAAAACCTCGTAACTACAGCTTATTCCAAGCTGTAGATACGAGATTTTGGTAGAACACCGTCGATAACTTTACGGGTGTAATTTTTGTAGGGGTAATTATCCCATTGTGCTGCCAATACCTCTATCTTTTTATTGCTTCTTTAAAGGGAATACCAATACTCAAATACGTTCGCTGTTTACTGTTTATGACCCCGAAACGAAGAGATTAGGCAAACAGTCTATATCAATACAGATTTGAATTTCTTAATAAGGACACCGGTTGATCGGGGCACACGTCTCGATCACCCAGAATCCTTGTTTGTGTAAGTTTGAATTCGACTTGTAAATTGCCATATCGCAGGCCCCACCCATTGACCTGCAACATAAGGTGATAAACGACATTCAGTTTGTAACATATATTGCCAGGGGCATAACAAAACCGTCTCAAAAGACTAAAAGACGAACTGTTGACTTAGTGCACCTAACCATGACTTCCTGTCATTTCTCACACGAGTACAACCACAGAATTCATATGTGTTATAAGCTCCTCACCCCACTTATGCGCACTTATTATTAAAAGCCAATCCTTGAGAGACGAATGCTACATGTAAAAGAAGGTTGGCCGAACCTGGATTCAAACTTGCGACCCCATGAGAAGCTTTATTCTTGTACCAGTCGTATTATCCAAACGTTGAGTTTTAAGTTTTGCGCCGTCACAGCGCAGTCGGTAGCGCGTCATACACCCAATCTTCAACAATGGAATGTCATGGGTTAGATCTCCGGTGGCGGCACATATTATTTCCGACATTTTTCTCTCACCAATGGATGGATAATCATAAGCGTTAGTGGGATAGCAGCTGGAGGCTAGGAAAGGATGTAGTAGTAGTACTGGTGTAAGAAATACCAGGCATCCATTGTTATGTGCTCCAGCCGCCGCGATATGACTGAAATACTGTTAAAAACAGCGTTAAACGAGGTTTTAGAATTACGACGACGATATGTTCAACATTCAGTATAGAAAACATAGTGTTGTTACATGCAATTTCTTGATTTAACACTATGTTTTCTCAATTATTTTTCTTGGGGGGGGGGCGTCAAAAACCTCATTGTGTGGGAATGGGTTAACCAAAATGGACGGATCTGGAGCTGGCAAGCTGAACTACGACAGGATTTTGGCCTTAGATATTAACCCTTGTCATGCTGTATAAATAACCTAATAATAATACTGAATAGGTGTAAAATCAAAGGGCTGAAAGCACTGATAGAACTTATTTTTCAAAATTCAATATTTCTTTTAGAAATCAATTTCATAAAATACTCTGAAAGGAAAAGTACAAGCAGTAGGTGTAGACCAAGATCAGACTTCACTTCAGTGCAGGCTGATCTTGGTCTACACCTCCTGCCAAAGCCGGATTATTCCGGGTTCAGCATGACATGGGTTAAATTGCTTTATTTTACAAAATTTTTGGTCAGTAGCACCTAACAAATAAGTTAGTTGATGACCCAAACGCCGTAACTACATATGCAGTTTAAATAAGTTGTAAATACGACGTATTAATCGCCAAGCCATATAAAAATACTTCACATAAATGTCGATCGATGTAGGGCCTCTAAATTCACGTCCGGTCTTTATGTTTGGTTGATCTATCGATTTTTTATTGACATTCGCGATCCGTCTTTTGAAAGTCGTCAAGCGAAAAGGGACAATAATAAAGAGTAAAACCAATTTAAGGTTTAGAGAAAATCCTATTGTATTCTATACAATAAACTTTGTGTAATGGGGCGATCCAAGGGGAAGACTATCTAATCGTTAACCGCAACCTCTTATTGTGAAAGTAAATCGTCACATTGTAGTTATTCCAAAATAAATGAATCCCCCCTCCCACCCCCACCCGTAAAACAGTCGATCGCATTTCTTTTAACACTTAAGTGAAGCAAATGCAGATCCTTCAAACTGGAATCAAACTCTAACGCAATTTCATCATTTGACAATATTTGAGCCTATGCGTGACATTTCCAACCATTTCGCACGTGCGTGACTCGCAAACATTGAGCACTCTGGACAGCCATTCGGGGCAATGAGAACATTCGCTGATAGCTTAAAGAAGCTTTGGGTCGGTATCTATCTGCAGATCGCAGAGTGAAGACTCTGATCAGACTGTGCGGATGCACAGGCTGATCTGAGTCATTTCTTGGCGCACATGTTTAATGGTTGGAAATGTCACGCATGCGCTCATTTATCAGCTAAAAGTATGACCAACAAACCCTAATAAGGTATTGAGAAAATTCTTTAAATTACAATCCTACCTTGTCGTGAAAATAAAAGCGATATGTAATTTATTTGTACAATGTTTGTTTGTTTGAATGGGGTTTTACGCCGCTTTCAACAATTTCAGTTATATCGCGGCGGCTGGAGCACCTAACAATTGATTCCTGGTATTTCCCACACCAGTACTATATCATTACATCCTTTTCTAGCCTCCATCTGCTATCCCACATATGTCTACGATTATCGACCCATTGGTGAGTGACAAATGGTCGGAAAGAATGAGTGCCGCTGTCGGGGATCGAACCCGGGACCAGTCCGACACGCTACCAACTGCGCTATGACGGCGGCCTTGTACAATGTACATGCATGTAATGCCGTTAAGCACTTAGCCACCATGGCTTCCTTAAAGGCGTACCACAGTTTAACAAAATGTCTAAGACTTTCAGAATTCAAAACTTGTAATGGTTTCCCGTCACCATTTTTCTCATCGATGACGGATAACCGTCGTTCTTTCTAAGGCTTTTTTTCACATTAATCGTCGGTATTAGCCAGTGACGGTCAAGCATCACAATCAAAATAGAACATATGACGAGTATTCACCACGATACATGGTGACTGCAAGCCATCGGATACTAGACTACTTAATGAATTGGTTGACTTATACAAATTAATTGTGTTGTTAGTGAAACGTATAGGCGGGGGGCGGTCAGAAAATATCCGGACTTTTCATGCACCTATCTTGCCACGTGCAGCTATATACACACATTATATATTAGTGAAAACTGCATTCATTCGCTAATAACGTGGTCAATAATAGTTATGTTTACACAGTATTTTGCACTCTGATATATGATAGGTGTTTCGTCTATCATGAACTCTTTGTTAGAGGAACAACGCTCTATAATGTTTCTGGTTACAGAAGTTGAAAAGCCCTGCAGCATCTGATAAGTGTGTATCACGTTCAACAATCTACAACTGGGTTTCTCATTTTCGTGAATGCAGAAAAAGTGTTTGTGACAGGCCTAGAATGGGCGACCAGCTGAGGCGGTGACCCCAACATTGGTAACAAATGTTAAAGCTATTGCCAACAAAAATCGTCGAGTACTTTTGGAGGAGGTAGCCAACAAGTTTAGCATCGGTAAGGCATCGGCACCCAAGATTTCACACGAACACCTAGGCATGATCAAAGTAATTGCCAGGTTGTTGTTTAGACAGCTGTCCGCAGGCAACCAGAGTAACCAAGGCAAAAGAACAGTCAAGTCGTCAAAAACGTGAAGGAGAAAAGATGTTAGTTTATCATGCCGAACCTGAGACAAAGGCTCAGTCAAAGCAGTGGAAACGAGCTGGTCCCCGTCCTGCTAAAAAGTTTAAGCGGACTCCTTCGGCTGGCAATGACATAATTGTTGCCTTTTGGGGATGCACGAGGAATGATGATTACTCATTTGATGCCAAAAGGTCAAACTGTCACTGCCAAGTACTATTCTGGAGTAATTCTGAAAAATCTCAGAGAAAAGCTCAAGCATATGCATCCCAGAAAAAAGTCCTCCTTCTTTACGATAACGCCCCCTCCCATACAAGCACAGGTACAGTGGAGGTTATCAACTCTTACATATGGCAATTGTTGTCATGGTTCACAGCAGGAATGCAAAAGCTCCCACGAATATGGCAAAAGTGCGTAGACGTAGGTGTAGAATATTTTGAAAAAAAAAAACAGTAGAAAGATTTTTTTTAAATGTTCAATGATTTTCGAGAACGAGTCAAAGGTCCGGATATTTTCTGACCGTCCCTCGTATATGATCATAACAAGTTGACAATTTACGCACAACTGAAGTTTTTTTTTTTTTTCAATTTATGTCAGGGCTCCCGTAACTTCGGCGAATGTGAACGATATTTTTCGTAGTAAAGTCTATTTCGTATTCATGAGCCTCTTTATAGATATAAACTACTAAAAATTTGATACGGCTCTCTTCTAACATTGAGACTATACCCCAATTGACCTATTGCGGCTGTCAATCAAGAAATCAATCGACCAATCAAATCATTCATTCAGCCTGGAATAAAGCTTTGAGCTCCAACATTGGCCGCCATTTTTGGTTTGGCGACTTGAACGTCGTAACTACAGCTTACTCAAGTTACGACGTTTAGGTCGCTAACCAACCATTTTACTTATTTGTAACATTCTACTGGCCATAAATTTCGAAAAAAAAATCAAAGCGGGACTTCCAGTCGGAGTCGATAGGACGGGGCCAAACTAGCAAGTGGGCGAGGCCAGCGATTGGTCAATTGAGATTAAGAATTTGAAAGTTTGCTTGGATTCTGAAAAATATACGACCCGTTATCCAGGAAATGACTTTACGTTATGACGTTGTAAAATTTCAATGTTTTGGTGACGTCAGACTTGACAGGTTATTGCAACGCCCCTGAAGAAAAAGGTTTGGAAGATATTGTGGAAAATGAAGAAATTGCTAGTTACAAGCAATTTCCTCATTATCAATGATATTTTTCATCCAATACACAGATTTTAAAGTTTTCATCTACTAAAAATTGTCGACTGCATTTTCGTTAAATTAGGACCAGTCAGAAAATTTTGTCGTCTGGTAATGAGTTAATGCACAAAGACAGATATGAATTTTTGTGGTTTTCTATTTTATTCTATATCTACATTTTTTTCTTTTTGTCTTTAGATTTAACCCTTTTTTCAATTTTTGTAAATCAGAAAAATAGTTTATTCTAAAATTTGAAAAGAAGTGTTTTTTTTTTTTTTTTTATACATATTTATTTATTTAGCCAGGTTTTCTAAATACCGGAATGACAGCTTAGTGTCAAAACCAGAATGAGTGGACAAACTGCTAGAAACGCAGTTAAAACTTGGTTGAATGGTTGACAAATAGGACTTTTTTTTGAAAAAAATAGGGTGCCTTAAAACCACTGTAGAATACGGTAGCTATTCTAGTAGCTTTTCTAGTGAATTGATGCTCTGGATCGCATTCTCGAACGTTGAAAATTTGAATTGCGATAAACCTATTAAACCCATTCCCACATATTGACGCCTTTAACGCCCCTCAAAAACAATTGAGAAAACATTGAGTAAAATACATAAATTGCTTGAAACAGGCATTTTTTTTCCTTTTCCACAATGTTTTCTACACAGAAAGTTGAAAAACCTCAAATTTTATTAACTTTGAATTGTAACTCGGTTGTAACTGTAACTCTTTTCAATTTGGAAGAGTCTAAAGTTTTGTCGTCTGGTAATGGTTTAATCAGTCACTAAATAAAAGTAACTTGAATGTGAAAGATGTTAGATATAATCTCATTAACTGTAACCCGATAAGGAACAGAATTATCAGTATCATTTTATGAGCATTTCCCTGATTTGCCATAAAAAAATTGAAGTACAGTGGTCTACGGAAGTTTTCAAACAGTCAATATTGACAAATGTGTTTAAGCATATATGGATGGCCTTCTCGCTCTTTTTGTTAAATATTTCAACCAATTTCTGAATTTTAAATTGCTGTTAACAAAACCGGTTCACTTTACTGAATAGCATAAGCGATCGAATCAGTATGGTGTATTGTAAAAACCGTTAACCCTTTCCTGTTCAATCCAAGGTTTTTACTTCCATTTGTTTTTATACTTGAGAAAAATGTTGTAGAAAAAGAAGGAATTGCTTGTAACAAGCAATTCCTTCTTTTTCCACAATAATTTCCGTCAAATTGATTGTTATTTTCCAAAGAATTGTTGTCTGTAAAACCTTTGAATTTGGCCAGGTATAAAATTTTCAGAACATGAAAGGGGTAGCTATTTTATTTAACCCACCACCGGACGATAGAATTTTATACTGGTCAAGGAACATTCAAATGATGCTCCTAAGCATCTTAGATCGAACAAAATAAATGCATTAAACAAACACACACACACAAAAACAAACACAAAAAAACATGAAATGATTAGAAATTTTTTGTAACGAGTAATAACTCTTTTCCTACAATATGTTTCTTTCATTAATTTCTGAGAGGCGTGAACATTATATGATTAACTTAGCTTAACTAATTATCTGGTTTCAATTGGCTTTCTATTCTTTATTTGCTTGGAGCCAAGGGAAACAGTTTTAGTCGTCAAACAACGAATGTTCACACAGATGTCGAAAATGTTGGAGTTCAAAGTTCACTTCCGGTTCTAATTAATGATTTGGTTGGTAGATTGATTCCTTGACTGACAAACGCGATCCGTTAGTCATATTCCAAGAACTTTGATAGACAAAATACGACATAAATCATTTTCATATGAGGTAAATACATGAGCCATCACACAAAAAGTGACCTTTAACGAGTCTTGTTAATCATATCGCTGGGTGAGAGCAAAAGCATGGTATGATTCTATACATTGTATATAGAGCAATACTATGTTTTTGCTCTAAGCCCTCGATATTTTGAAAAAACTCAGATTCGATACAACTGACGGTTCGCGTCCGTCAATAAAATAATCGATAGGCCAATCAAATTTTACATTCAGACCGGACGTGAACTTCGAACTCCAACATTGGAAGAACATTAATGTGAAGTATTTTTGTCGGTTGGCTACTTAAACGTCGTAACTACAGCTTATTCAAGCTGTAGTTACGAAGATTCTGTCGCCAACCAACCAATTTTGTTTTTGTTACATGTTATTTGCAACATTTTTTGCAGAATTAACCCTTTACTGTACAATCACTGGTTTTTAAGTCATTGTGCTTTTATACTAGAGAAAACATTGTGGGAAAAGAAGAAATTGCTTGTAACACAATATTTTCTATCCTACTGAATGGTTATTTTTTCACTTTCAATCCACTTTGAATTTTCGTCTGCAAAACCTTTGAATTTGGACAGGTTTAAAAATCTGCTAAACAGGAAAGGGTTAAGACGTTTAATATTGAAGTGGAACTTCCTGTTGGAGCTCAGTGGGCGTGGCCAACGATCCGTAGATTTACCCCGCGTTTCGAAGGATAAAACGTTCGCTAACATTTAGTAAATGGTACCCATCTTTGCTCACTTACTTCAGTCAAAAGCGGATTTCAAGAGCAAAGCGCTAGCTCGTGTTGTGTCCTAGTTTGATGTTAAACAGATCGACTTGAGTAATCCTTATGAATCTCTTGACAAAAAGCTGAAATTTTCGAACCAGGTCAGATTGCGCAGTCCACTCACTCTGAGCAGTGTCGATACTGTTTGTACTTCTTACACGATCCATTTTGATGTGACGGATCACATATAATTTGACTTGAACCCTTTCCCACGCAGTCATACTTGTTCACGCCTCACCCAAAGAAAATATCTAAGGATAATATTGTGAAAAATGAAGAAATTGCTTGTCACAAGCAATTTCTTCATTATCCACAATTTTTCTACCTCAAAAGACAGAAAAAAATATAATGTCTGTAACTCTTATATATCTTTGAATTTGGCCCTGTCCTAAATTTTCGTCGTCTGGTAAGGGGTATAAGTTTGTTTTATTTGAGTAAACAAAATTTCTAAATGAATAAATCCAATGAAGTTATAAAAACAAATTAATTCACCGAACTTACATTTTTGGACCGAATTCACTCCCGCCAACAGATAAATTCCAAAAATTATCCGAAACCAATTCACTCTCACGCCGTTTAGATAACCAGTCATTGTTACGCAAAACGCATACTGATTGGGAATAACGCGCCCCTCGGAGAGAAAATCTGACCTGAATTTGAAATTGAGAAAAAACGGATAATTTTAAAGTTTGGAATTGTTAAAGGTATGGTTAAAGTCATCAAAGGTAGAAATCAGAGTTTTTGTATTGTTAGCATTTACCCTTTACTCTAGAGGACTGGAGTAACTTGTAAAGTGAAAAAACTAACCGTGGAATATACTAAATCATTCATTGCCACTGATTTTGAAGTGCTTTAACCCTTTCCTGTTTTGCAATATTTTAGACCAGTCCTTATTATTCAAAGGTTTTGCAGACGAAAATTTAATTTGGATTTAATTTGAAAAAAAACAAACAAACAAAAAAAAAACACAAAACACTCAGTGTGAAAGAAAATATTGTGGAAAAAGATGACATTGCTTGTTACAAGCAATTTCTTCTTGTTCTACAATATTTTCTAAATCATATATTAAAAGGGACGTAAAAACCGGGGATTGAACCTGAAACGGTTCAGTGCTCCGGCTTGGCTCAGTGCTTAGGACGGCAGAATAATTATCAAAGAGAATTCGAGGGTATCGTGTTCGAGCCCCGGCTACGTGAATATGTCCTTTTTGAAAGACTTTTAGCAGCCCCAGTCGAGACCTGATGGTACCAAATACTTACGTGGATAACGGCGAAAAGCTGTTCTCAATAAACCAGTCAATCAATCATCTATCAATCAATGGTATCAAAACCAATCAATGAAGTGTTTACAATCTTTTTTTTCCAAAGCTGTTACAATATTGTTTGAAAAGAATTTAGTTCCTTTGACTAAGAAAATATTCTGCGATGCATTAATTGTCTTCAATAATTTTAAGTGATTTAGAAGACTCAAGAGATGATACGTTAAAGCTAAACGATAATTGACCAATCACTGGCCCCGACCTCTTACTCAGCCCCGCCATTCGATCTCGACAGGAAGTTCCGCTTCGACTTTAAACGGCGTTATCTTGCATATATTATAGCCAGCAGCATGAAACAAAAAAGTAAGACTATTCAAGCTGTAGATACGATGTTAGAGTCGTCATTTACACAAATTTTTCACATAAATGGCGGTTCAAAGCTCTATTCCGGGCTGAATGAATTGTTTGATTGGTCGATTGTTTTCCTTGATGGACAACTTCGATAGGTCAATTGGCATGCTTTATGATTAATAGTAACCATTGTCATGCCGAACCCGGAATATTCCGGTTTTGGCAGGAGGTAAAGACCAAGATCAGCCTGCACATAAGTGCAGTCTGATCTTGGTCTACACCTCCTGCTTGTACTTTTCCTGCCAGAGTTTTTTATGAAATTGATTTCTGAAAAAAAAATGATTTTTTTACAAGTTTTATCAGTGCTTTCAGCCCTTTGATTTTACAGCAATTCAGTAAGGTAATTTCTACAGCATGACAAGGGTTAATTTTGAGACATTTTGTGAAAGTGTCGTTTATTTGAGTCCTACCCGCAGTCAAATGTTTTCCTTTTTAACCCATCACAAGACAACAAGATTTAGACTGGTCTTGGTTGCATACGACAATTTTTGATAGATGAAATCTTAGTTACTGATTTATCTATTTATTTTGTCTTTTTTGTGGAGGGGGGGGAGGTAGAAAAAATTATTGTGGATGGAAAAAAACTTGTAACAAGCAATCCCTTCATTCTCCACAATATTTTTTATTGTTTTTTTTTTTCTCGAGGGACGTAAAAAGGCGGGATTGTGTTGAAATGGGCGTACCCGTTCCAACACGGCAAAATTATAGACTGGTCCATATTGTCAGGAGCTGCAGACAACAGTATCAAGTTGATGGAATTCATTCTTTTTTTTTTTTTCGTCTTTTTAGAAAGAAAAAATTTTTTTCGTCTTTTTAGATAGAAAACATTGTGGAAAATGGAGAAATTGCTTTATATAAGCAATTTCTTCATTTTTTCACATTGTTTTCCACTGTTGTTTTTACTTGAGATGCATAAAAGGGAGGGATTGCATGCGAATGGATAAAAGAATGAATTGAAACAATAAAATTGTATCGCTTCACCTCGTCGAAATAACCTTTATAGGATAAGGTAAAAGGATACCGGACACTATTTACATTTTATTCACAAAACGAAGCTTTCTAACATTTTATGTAAAGTTCCTGATTTGTCATGGTTTTAACTATTTAACCCAATACCAGACGACAAAACAATGGATTGGTCCTTTTGGGTTGAAAACATTGTAGGTAATGAAGAATTTCCAAAATGTTTTCCGAAGTTTTTTTTTGTCGAGCCCGCTCGCGGTGAGCGATACATAACTATGACAAGTCGTGCGTTAGTCCGTTAGTTAGTCCGTCCGAATTTGTCCGGACAATTACTCCTACATATATAGTTGGATTTCAGAATAACCTGGCACAATTATTCTCCATCATAAGTAGATGTGCCATTTGAAAGCATTTTTTGGATAGCTTCAAGTACAAGGTTACAGCTCAAGGTAAAACACTAAAATTGTGCTTGTCCGGAGCATTTCTCCTACAATTATGGATGGATTTCAAAATAAATTGGCACATCATGAGTAGATGTGCCATTTGAAAGAATTTTTTGGATAGCTTCAAGTTCAAGGTCAAAGCTCAAGGTCAAACACTAAAATTGTGCTTATCTGGAGCATGATACCTTTAAAACTTTGCCGGCTGGACAGCTGTTGTCCTGGGACAACCATCTGATTTTTTCCTAGGCGTCAAAAAGCGTCATTGAGTGGAAACCAGTAAAACCTCTGTCGGTCGATCAACGAAAACTACTTTAAAGGGAGAAGTGTTTTCGAACAACTTAACGTATAAATGACGAATCGCATGTGCAAAATAAAAAAATATGACCAATCAAATTGTTCATTTACACCGGAAGTGAACTTTCAACTAAGACTTTTAAGTCTTTTACGACTTGTTATCGTTGGTGTTGTGACTTAAACGTCGTTACTACACCTTATTCTCGCCGCGGGAAAAAAATTTCATATTCAACTCGACCTTCGGTCTCGTGGAATCTCAAAATTCTCCTCCCAAGCTCAAAGCAAATGTAAGATGTTTTATCGCATTTCCCAAAGATTTTCATTTCGGCGAAATCTGATCAGAGCCTTCATTGTGCGCTCCATAGCTGTTGTTAAACATTTATTTGAAACAGCGACAACAAAATGAATTGTGAGAATTTCTCAAGAGCATGACACATATAGTATACAGCCAACAGTTTTACATTTGCGCTCAGTAAAAACTCTGATAAATCCTCACATTATCGAAAGTCTGATCTTGGTTTTCACTTGGCGCTCTATATATGGACAAACTCAAAGTTTCCCTTTATTGCACATTGTCTTCTTACTCAGATTTCTCAATGCCTTTGCTTCACGTACTTCTGAAACTGACGGATCGCTGGCCCCGCCCACTGAGAATTAATAGAAAGTTCAACTCGGGTATTAAGACATTCCAACACAGCAAAATTTTAGACAAGTCCAAATTGAAAGAAGCTGCAAACGACAATTTCAAGTTGATGTAATTTTAATTTTTTTGTCTTTTGGGATAGAAAACAATGTGAATAATGAAGAAATTGCTTGATACAAGCAGTTTCTTCATTTTCCACAATGTTTTCTTAAGCTTTTTTCTTGGGGGCATGAAAATGAGGGCTTGTGTGGGAATCGGTTAAACAGCGTTATTTTGCAAAACCTATGGCCAGTAAAGTGTCAAGAAAAGTAAATCGATCTGTTGTCGACTTAAATGTCGTAACTGCAGATATAGTAAGTTGAGGTTACGAGGTTTTAATCGCCCAAGCCAACAAGAAAGCTTCAAATAAACGCTGGCTAATGTCGGAGTTCAAAGTTCACGTCCGATCTAAACGTATAAATCGGCTGGTCGACTGATTCTTGGATTGACAGCTGCGATCCCTCAAATCGCGGGAAATGCCAGGCGCAGGACCATCGATAGAGGATATATGCCCCCAACTACTGGCTCCGCCCTTTTACCTCCGACATCGCAGCTCGAGTTAGATAATTAACGACATCATTTAGATATGACAGTCACATTAAATGAAAGGTGAATCGCTGTTTTGCTAAATAAACGTCGTTTCTACAGCCCCAACAAAAAGCAAAAAATAAATATAGGCGTTCAAGGTTCATGTCCTGTTTAAATGAATTGCTTCATTAATCAATCGGGGTTTGGGGTTTTTTTTATCGGATAGTGACGATCCGTGATCAAGGCTATATCGTCTTTAGACTATTACTCCAATTCAGCAAATACTTAAATCCAAACATTTAAATGATATATATCTAACCCTTTACCACACAACAGAAATTAAGAATAGTCCATATTCAAAGAAGTTTCCGACAATGACTTTTAGTTCTTGAAATCTTATTATTATTATCATTATTATGTGTCTTTTGAGGTGGAAAACGATGTTGATAATGAAGAATTTGATTGTAACAAACAACTTCTTCGTTGTCTATAATATTTTCCAATGTTTTTTTCTTGAGGGAGTGAAAAACGTTATTGTGTTGGAAGGAGTTAAATTAGTTGGTAATATAAACATATCTAACGCACAGTTAAAGATCGAATCTGTAAAGACTCGGATCTAGAATTTTTACTTCAATTCTGTTTTATGCTAGATAGTAATTTGTATCATATTCCAAAATAAATGATCGAATACAAGCAACAAAAAACTTCTTATGTGTAATAATGATATGACCTAAAGTAGATACTTTTTTTGATATTTTATTGCAACCTCAATTCACTTCAAGTTTTACGACATTCTTATTCTTACGACACCGATGTCAAAATCGCTAGACAAACATCGTTTAACCCGTTACAAGACGACATAATTTCAGACTGGGATAATTTGAAAATAATTGCAGACGGCATTTCGAATTCCGCTAAAATCGACCATAAGAGTCAAAATAGAAAGAAAAAAAACATTGTGGGAAAAGGAAAAATTGCTTGTTACAAGCAATTTTTCCTTTTCCCACAAAGTTTTCCACAATTATATATCTTCAGCGCGCCAGAAGGTTTTACTATCTGTTAATTGGTTAATTCTAGCGAAAATGGTTTGTTCTTGGAAAAATGACAATCTAGGGGAAATGTTTTAGACCCAGGGTAGCCTGTGGAAAGGTTTCCATCCAGAATAAGTTTTGTCGCTACTTGATGCTTTTCAAAAAATAACAATCAAACATGATGGAAATTCCTACGAAAGCGTACCTACGGTAGCTTCCATATAAATGATTTATGCGACTTGTCAAGAGACCTCCTGTGAAGTCCGAAAAAAAAATAACGATCCTGGTGAGACTTAACAGACCACGCAGGCTTAACAAGGGTTAAAATTGATAGATCGCTGGCCCCGCCCACTGACTCCGCTGGCCACAACCACTGACTCCAACAGGAAGGTTCACATATATGAGCGCGTGCGTGACATTTCTAGCCATTTAAACATGTGCGCCATGTAAAGACTCAGGTCAGCCTGTGCATCCGCACAGTCTGATCAGAGTCTTCACTCTGCGCTCTGTAGATAGATACTGACCCAAAGCTTCTTTAAACAATCCGCGAATATTCTAATTGCCCCGAATGGCTGTCAAGGGTGCTCCATGTATGCGAGTCACGCGCCTGCAAAATTGTTGGAAAAGTCACGCACAGGCTCATATAATTATCGTCGCTATTTTACGAATTCGACATGTAACAAAAAAGTATAATGGTCAGTTGATGACTTAAACGTCGAAACTACGGCTTATTCAGACTGTAGCTACGCGTTTTAAGTCACCATACTAACTAAAAGTGCTTAATAAAAATATCGGCAATTGTTGGAGTTAAAAGTTCACTTCCGGTATAAGTGAATGATTTGATTGGTCGATTGATTCATTGATTGACAACTGCGATTGGCCAATAGTTCCCCCCTTCGTAATTTTCTTGATCTAGAATGATCAATTTTCCTTACTATTCGTCTATTTTTGAACTGAGATCTCTGATTGACCTCTGTTGGTTCAATTCCTTTTTCACCTAGTTTCTACGGAGGTTCCATTTCGCTTGACGGATTACATATCTTCAATATAATGGCCGGTCTACCACAGTATGAGCTATGCCTAGTAACCTATTAAAAAACGACACGATTTTATACAGGTTTAATTTAAAAGAATTAGCAGACAAAAATTTCAAGCTAGTAAATTCTGATTTTTTTCTCTGGAAATTTTGTAGAAAATGAAGAAATTGCTTATAACAAGCTTTCACGTTCGCATCGTCGAACGTGTCGTTTCAAGATGAGAAAGCGAGGTTAAAACGGGATCTTTAATGACATTGCTATAGCTCAATTGATAGAAAACTCGAATCTCGGGATCGCAGGTTCGATCCCCGGGCTGACCGAACTAACAAATTAATTACCTTTGGGAAAAGACACTAAACCAAGATGCTATCCATCGAGCACGCTAAAACATTCCCTCACAATCGCGATTTTTGACCCCTCTCTGGTTACAGGTTTGGAAAAACATAGTGGAAAATGTAGAAATTGCTTGTTATAAGCAGTTTCTGCATCTTCATAATTATTTCACAAAAAAAAGGAAAGGATATTTCAAATTCGTCTGCGACTTCTTTCGTTTTGGAACAGTCTAAAAAAATCTGATAATGGGTTAAAGAAAAAAGACGGTGTTCTCAGCAGTTTCGTCCCGTATCCTCGCACTATCCCCCGTTACAACTAGCCGTCCGCTTGGGACGTCGCTCATATTGGAAAGTGTCACGGTAGCGACGAAATATAAATGAACGTACAAACAGAACGTAAAGTAAGTTTGCGTCTGCAGGAATAGCTGGTATTTTCATCACCAAAAGCCTCGAAATCTTGTATTAATTTTTTTAGGAATTTATAATTTCTGATACGATTGTCCTCAAGTTATTTTAATCTTTCCCGTGTTTTGAATTTTTAAGCTGGTCCAAATTGAACGGGTTGCAGACGTCAATGAACACTGGATGATATTTGAAATTATTGTGGAAAGAGGAGAAAATGCTTATTTCAAGCAATTTCATCTTTCTCCAGAATGTTTTCTCAAGTATAAGATTAGAGCGGCGTCGAATCTCGGGTATTCAGAAGATCTGGTAAAAAAAATCCCTTAAGATGGTGTCGAAAATATAGATCATTTACAAGTGGGATTCTTTTCGAAAATGTCTACGAAACGATCGAAATGTTCAATCGAGCTTCAATAATCGCTTTGATCGCTGAACATAATCGAAATTGGGTTTATGAACTAAGATTTGATATTATGCTAACCTTTGAATCAAATTCATGGGCTATTGAATTTTAGACGCTTGTTGTCTTTTGATTATAAATAAGAAAAATATTCTTTTAAAAAGTTGTTTTGATTAACTATTCCGTCCACTTTATGAGAAAATAGACAGTTTCAAGCATTCGAAAATGGATAATTAGATTTGAACGTATTCTGATTTCCTTTTGTAGCTCTTTCCCATATAATCACTGATCTTTATGTCCCTGTGAAAGCAAACATTGTGGAAAGCAATTTCTTCTTTTTCCTGAATATTTCTAGTTTTTGTAGAAGTCCAAATTTTTGGGAAAAAAAAGTAGTAAAGAGTTTAGCATTTCCTTTTCGACAGCCAGCGAGCTATTGTCATGGCGTTGTGTCCGTCGTGCGTCCGTCCGCCCGTACACCTTTACTTTAAAAATAATCTCCTCAGACAGTGCTGAACAGAAATCAACCAAATTTCATAGAATGATCCTTGGGTGACCTTTGTTCAGATTCCTTCAAAGAAATTTGATTGGAAGAAAACATGGCTTTTCTGGGCGGCGCTAATTTCCCTATATGGTGAAACATTTAAAAATCATCTCAGAAACTAGTGGATTGATTTCAACCCAGTTGGAATCACCATTAGGTGACCCTTCATCAGATTCCTTAAGATAATTTTGATCGGATGTAAAAAATGGTTTAAATGGGCGGGGATAATTTCAATATAAAGTGAAACATTTGAAAATCTTTTTATAAACAAGTTGATGGATTCAACCAAATTTTACAGGAATGATCATTTGGTGACTCTTTATCAGATTCCTTCAAAGAATTATGGAAGGATGATTATATTGCTTTAATGGCAGGGTCTTATATCCTAATATGATGAAAGTTTTGAAAATCTTTTTCTCAGAAACCAGTCGATGGATTTTAACTAAATTCACTGGAATGGTCCTCTAGTGATTCTCTTTCGGGTTCAATCAATTAATTTTGATTGGTTGAAAACGTGGCTTCTATGGTTGTGGCCAATATTCATATATGGTATAGAGTGATTTTTTAAGAAAGAAATGTAAATACCTTTTTCATCTTATTTAGTAAATGAATTGACTATTGTAAATCAAGGAATAATTTGAAATTTCAAAAGATTTCATTGACAAGATTTATTTGCCAAAGGTGGTGAGTATGATTTGGTTTATATTGAATTCCTGAAAACTATATATGTATTTGCTTGATTTAATCAATACAATAATACCTGTGGAGCGATACGGGCGCTCAAGCTCCTCTAGTTAACCCTTTCCTGTATAATCACTGGCTTTTACGTCCATGCAATTTTATACTTAAGAAAACATTGTGATAAAAGAAGAAATTGCTTGATACAAGCAATTTCTTCTTTTACCACAATATTTTCTACCACATAGAATGGTTTTGTTTCAAATTGCGCTCACTTTTCATTGTCGTCTGCAACATGTTTCAAATTGGGCCAGTCTAAAATTTTGAGAAACAGGAAAGGGTTAAACATCGGTGCCTTGTATTTTCTTTCTCGCGTGTAGTTAATTTGTTTGAGTATTTTTAACTGTTTAGTAAAGTGTACTTCGGACATATTCTGAATATCGGAAAAATATCCGGTGACAAAATATTGAACTGACGTAAAGTGGTTTTTGTTCAATTTGATTAACAATTTTAGATTAAGATCCCATCTGCGTTTTATATTAACTGATAGAATTGCGTCTGTTCAATTCGATTGTTTGGTTCAGTAGATTTGACTTAACCCTTTCCCGATTTTCAAAATTTTAGACTGGTCCAATTTGAAAGAAGTTGCAGACGACAATTAAAAGTGGGTGCAATTTTAAAAGAAACCAACCTTCAGGTAAGAAAATATTGTGGGAAATGAAAAAAATAGCTTGTTACAAGCAATTTTTTTCTTTTCCCACATTATTTTCCCAAGTATAAAATCACAGGGACGTAAAACAAGAGATTGTTCAGGAAAGTGTCAAATCGATTGTTGTAATCAGTAAATTTGAGATAAAGCCACATTTTCGTGTATGAATTTTAAATAAATTAATGCTTATTTATTTTGTTTGAAACTACCTGAAGGGGGGGGGGGGGGTTTCTTCCACTCACTCACCAACTCACCCCCCCCCCCCCCCCATCTACAGAACAGAATGTTAAAGTGTGACCGTACTACAGGCTGGTCGCTTACCACGCCAACAAACTGCAGCAGGAAATTCGACTCTGCTGGAAATTAATGGTTAGTTGCATGTAAAAAATTAGAAAAGAATAAGTTGTTTGTTTGAATGTGGTTATTAACAGTATTTCGGTCATATCGCGGCGGCTGGAGCACCTATCAATGGATTCCTGGTATTGCTCACACCAGTACTATTATGTGCCGCCGCCGGGGATCGATCCCATGACATCCCATCATTAAAGATTAGGAGGACGATGTGAGATTGCGAGATTATGCCAACAAGTACACAAGAGTACGATGATGAGATTCTGAGATAATGGCGAGAATACTATCGTACGACTGTGAGAATGCGAGATTATGACAACGAGTACACTGGTGTACGACGACGGGAATTTAATAACGAGAACACTAAGTTACCACAGCAGAATTCGAGAGTTCGATAAAGAGAACACAAGAGTACGATAACGAGAGCACGAGAGTATGATAACGAGCATATGAGAGTATGACGGTGTGATCGCGAGAGTACAACGTTAATATGGGATAAAAATAAAGTTAACATGATAGTTCGACGGTGATAACACGAGAATACGACAGTAAATACATGATTATACGTTAACGAGAACACAAGGTTACGGAGAAATGCAAACTCATTGCATTGAGAATAATGTGACACGTGCGTACGACGGTTATATTATAAGAGTTCGACGAAGAACATTCTAGTGTCCTCGTTGCGGTGCTCGTCGCGGTCTCGTTATCGTAATCTTATGATTTATCCGTCCTATTCTCAAATTCTCGTGTTCTCGCCGTCGTACAATTAACCGATCGCTGGCCCGCCCATTTACCCAGTCCCGCCCATTAAATCTTACAGGAAGTTCCGCTTCGAATTTTAACGGCGTTTTTTTGCAAAATCTAAGGCCAGTACATGTAACAAAAAAAGTAAAATGGTTGGTTTGTGACTTAAACGTCGCCAAACCAACAATAAAGGTAAACAAGATTGTGGCCAGTGTTGAAGTTAACAAGTTCAGGTCCGGGCTGAATAAATTATTTGATTGGTCGGTTGATTTCTTGATTGACGGCCGCGATTGGTCAATTGGACGATCGCTGGCCCCGGCTATTGATACTGACAGGAAGTTCCATCCCCGATATTAAACGGCGTTATATTGCAAAGTTTATGCTTAGAGACGTGTCACAAAAAAGATAAAATGGTCTGTTGGCGACCTAAACGTCGTTAACTACAGATTGAATAACCTGCAGTTATGACGTTTAAATCGTAAAACCAACAAATATGCGTCAAATCAATATCGGTCTATGTTGGAGTTAATGTTCATATCCGGTTTATATGAATGATTTGTTTGGTCGATTGGTTCTTCTATTGACAGTCGTGATTGGTCATTGAGCCTCTCGTTCCAATTTCACACAGAAAAACGAGATGACCCTCATGGTGTTCGAAAGACCAAATGAGATTTAGAATCAAACACAAAGGGAGAGTATTCTTTGGTAAAAAAAACCATCTTAGTACGTTACTTATTTCCCTTATATAAATATTTTTTTCTCCTGTCATTCGGACATGCACGCAGAGCCAAGCATTTTCGGTCAAAATGAATCAACTCGTTCCCATGCCTTTTTACGCGACTAAAGAACTGACTTCAGGATCGTTACCTCGCAGTTACGAGTTGTCCAATTTGGTGATAGGTCACTTATTCTGAACACTAAGCTTGTGGTTTTCGAAGTGATTTGAGTTTAACCCGTTATTAAACGACAAAATTTTATTCAAGCAGTAGGTACGAATTTTACACTGCCAACCAACCCGGCTCTTTCCTTTTTGTTACATGTTTCTGGCTGTAAATTTTGTAAAATAATGCCGTTTTATATCGTGTCGGAGTCAGTGGGCGGGGCTAGCGATCGTTGCTTGTGAAAAGCAAATTCTATTTTTTTAACAGTGCTTTCTACCCTACCTGACCATTATTTTTTTTCAAAATGAGCCAATTGACGAATCGCTGGCCCCGCCCACTTACTTCTTAAGCCACACCCACTGACCCGACAGGGAGTCCCGCTTCAATTTTTAACGGCGTTTTTTTTTTTTTTTTTTTAATTTGGCTAGCAGCATGTTACAAAAAAGTAGAGTAGTTGGTTGGCGACCTAATAGTCGTAACTACAGCTTGAATAAGCTGTAGTTACGACGTTTAAGTCGCCAAACCGACAAAAAAGTTTAACGCAAATGGCGGTCAATGTTGGAGTTGAAAGCTCAGGTCCGGGCTGAATAAATTATTTGATTGGTCGGATTATTCCTTGACTGACAGCCGCGATTGGTCAATTTAATTGTCATCTTCAGCCTTGTGTTGTTGTTGTTGTCTCTTAAAGAGCTACTCAAATAGTACTAAACTAATGCCTTAAACCGACGATCAAATTCGTCAAAACTTAGAATTTCTCAGTCTAGCAATTTTTATGCATTTCCAGGAAGAACAAAACTTTGATAACCATTTTTGATCAATGAAATTCACATTTTTGTCGTCCTTAACAGTAGCTAGGTTCTATATAATTGAAAATGGCGATTTATGACTTGTCGGTTGACACCTGCAAATAAATGATAACTGGGGCATTATTTGTTAAAACCTCCCATTGAATGATAACATTTTAACATTATTCGCTCGACATAAGGTACTTAAAAGTCAGAACAAACTTTAGCTATGGGATTTAAGCACTTGACCTTTTGTTCTAGGGTCAGATTTTTTTTAAGTTGAGTGACAACGTATCTTATTATCCTGTCAAGTGTTCGTTGCTGGGGATATACAGTAACGGCATTGGTTGTGTGTACGTCCGCGTGTACGTGGATCGAACATCACCCGTCGGCCCCCACGGGTAGTCTCTTCGTTTGCACTCCATTCTTACTTGTAGGGAATTGATTGATTGATTGATTGAATGGGGGATAACGCCATTTTAACAGTATTTCAGTCGTATCGCGTCGGCTGGAGCACCTTACAATGGATTCCTGGTATTTCTCACACCGTTACTATCACTACATCCTATCCTAGCCTCCACCTGATATTCCACTTGAGCGTACGATAATCCACCAATTGGTGCGAGACAAGTGTCGGAAAGAAAATGTGCCGCCGCCGGGGATCGAACCCATGACACCCAATGATTGAAGATTAGGAGTTTGATGCGTTACCGACTGCGCAAGAACGGCGGCTACTTGAAGGGAAAGACGTACGTAGCTTTAATCCATTCCCACACAAGCCCTCCTTTTTACGCCCCTTAAGAAAAAAAGCTTTGAAAAACATTGTGGAAAATGAAGAAATTGCTTGTTTCAAGCAATTTCTTCATTATCCACAATGTTTTCTTTCCAAAAAGAAAAAAAATCCATCAATTTGAGATTGTCGTCTGCAGCCTCTTTCAATTTGGACCAGTCTAAAATTGTGTTGTGTGTGAATGGGTTAAAGTACCGTGGGTAGCCGACGATGATCTGGCTTGTACGTGAACATGTGCGTGTGTTACGTTTTTAGCCAATCCCTTTCCTACTTTTTTATGTGAGTTGCATTTTGTGTGACGAAAACCCCTATTCTTAGTGATCAGGGACATTGGGCCTTCTGTGTGATGAGAAACCCTATTCACCGTGTGCAGGGTCATTAGATCAAAGCTTAGTATCTCTAGCCCATAACTGTCGTATACCATTTCTGACGACAAGATTTAATACTGGCCCAAATTGAAAGATGTTGAAATTTTTAGTTAAGGAAATTGTATTGTTTTTGTCTTGGAGGTAGAAAACATTATAGATAATGAACAAATTATCAATTGTAACAAGCAATTTCCTCATTTTCCACGATTTTTTCTAGAGCTTTATCTCTTGAGGGCGTCATAAAGCTTTATTGTGTGGGTATGGGTTAAACCAGAATTCTAGACCCTAGTTAGCCTGTCTTGCCTATCCATGGTCGAAATTTTCATTATGGTGCAGTTTAAGCACATGCAAATTTCTAACTTTAATGCTTTCAGATATTTGAAAGAAGGTGATTAAGCTGATTTTTACAAATGAAAATGACTGTCCATAACTTTAAAAAAGAAAGAAAATAAGCAAAAATATTTCGCGTTACGAGACGCCAAAAACATCAGCGAAGTACTACCCGAATGGTACCGGAATAGATCGGGTAAATACGTTATTTGTCGATGGCACCGAAATTGCTTTAATTTTTATTTCCGTGACGTATCAATCACTCCATTGGCTTCCGCTGCTATTCAGTCGTGATCTACGTTATACCAGAAGACTAACGACTCTATCCGACGAAATTCGAAGGAGGGCACAGGAAATATATCGCATTAATTTAAATTTATAAGGAATTTCGTAGGTTAAACAGGTAAAAGAATATTCATCGTGCAAATATTATTAATAACTATCTGAAAAGCAGATTATTTTCACGAAGATCAATTCGATAGCAGCCTTAGAATATGGTAAACCAATTCCCAACTGAACTTATTTCAAACTAGTTCAATGCGAAGTATATTGTGGATGAAATTTCAAAGAGCCACGAAGACCTTTAAATTAAAAATGCTGTGGTATAGTAGGATGGAAAAATTTTTAGGAAAAGAATATATTGTTTTGGTTGTTGTTGTTGTTTGGTTTTGTTTTCATACAATTCCTTCTTTTCTAGATATGTTTTTTTGTTTCAGTGTCGTTCAAGATTGACATTCTTTGGAGTGTCTTAATATTTAAACTGTATAGGAACTGGTATCATTGGAGAAATGAAACAAATGCGTTCTCTCGTTTAGTTTGTTTGTTTGTTTGTCATACCTTGAGGTTAAACAAAGTTTAACGCTGCAGACCTGTGTTCAAATCGATCATATCCATGTTAGAATAGACAGGTTTTTGTTTGAACTTTCACAAACATATACAACCAGTCTTAGTCGATCATTTGTCTTCAAACCTTTCCCTTTTTCAAAATTTTAGGCTTGTCCAATTTGACAGAATGCGCAGAACGACGATTAAAGTAAGTATATGATTTGAAAAGTAACTAACCTACAGGGTAGAAAATATTGTGGGAAAAGGAGAAATTGCTTGTAAAAAGCAATTTCTTCTTTTCCCATGATGTTTTCTCAAGTATAAAATGACAGGGACGTAAAGACCAGGAATTGCACTAGAAAAGGGTTGAAAAAAATCAAATGACTGAAATACAAAGCCTTGTGTATATGAATATTCAACTTTTGTCAAAAAGTTATGCAGTTACTGAAGTTACCAATGGAATCACTAGATCGCGTAGATAAACACCTTAAAAGCCAGAATCTTATCCTTTTCAAAGAATATAATCTTTTGCCCTTTCTCTTACAATCAATGATTTTGATGTCTTAAGAGGATTCATTCAGATTGTCTTGTAAAACTGAAAATAATATTGACAATCATTTCCCTTTATGCAATAATACTCGATCCTGCTAGGGTGTCTTATTTCGTCGGCGGACGACAAAAACGTCGTAAGCGCAGCTTGAATAAACTGGAGCTTAGACGTTTTTTGTCGCCGTTCGATGATTTTAAATTCTCTTTAATATTATGTCTGCACACTCTTTCTATTGACTGATCGCTGACAATGCCCATTGACTCCGACAGGAAGTTCAACTAAGATTTCAAGCGGTGTTATTTTTTAAGATGTAAGGTCATTACAGGTAAAAAAAGTAAAATGGTTGGGTGGAGACATAAATGCCGTATATACTTCTTGAATAAGCCGTAGATACAGCGTTTAGGTCGATAAACCAACAACAATACCAATTTGTAGTTTAAAGTTCATTTCCGGCCTAAACTAATGGCTTGATCTGTGGATTTTTTTTATTAAAGAGTTTGTCCACCTATTCGGATGAGCACTTGAGCAGGAACAAATACACGAAGAGACACATGTTTTTATTACTCTCTTTCTACACAAATTTAACCGATTGATTCAAATTGACTTTGAAACGGATGTCGCCGCGTAGGTCGTAATAACAGAAGTATACTAGGAACGTGTTTTAGGAATTGTAAGGCCAAAATTACTATAGGTTCACCAGACCACAACTCGATTATTGATTTATAGACTTTTTGTTCGTGATTTAAATGGGGTTTAACGTTACTTTTAACAGTATTTCAGTCATATCATGACAGCTGGAGCACCAAACCATGGATTCCTGGTATTTCTCGCACCAATACTACCGCAATTTCCTTTCCGAGCCTCCAGCTACTTATCCCACTCAGGTTTTCTATTATCCACATATTGGTGGCAGACAAATGTCGGAAATGGTATTTGCACAGACCGGGGATCGAACCCGGGACCTCAAGATTAAGTGACTGACGTAGTTCCAACTGCAATATGGCTGCTGCTCACGGGATTAGACGTCCTAGGAGCTAATTTTGTTAGACTGGGGCTTTAAATGTGGAATATGTCATCAGATTTTCGTGTGTGTGTGTGGTTTTGGGGGTTTTAGGGGTTGCAGGTTATAATTATTACTATTTCACCATAATTTCAATAAAAAAACTACAGACACGTCTAAAAATCTTTACCGTTGAAAAATCGATCTAAATCGTAGATTTAATAAATTGTAGGTATTAGACTTGGAATATCTAAGAATTTAATTTGTTCTAAGATTTAGAACGGGTTTGTTAATACGCACTAAGAACAATTTAGTTTTATCTTTAGATTTAGTCGACTTAATCAATTTAGGATGCGTTGGTGATATTAAATAGTTTCAGTACTGTTTGCTATTCTGGAATCGTTATTGCCGACGTAAACAGGAGACAATTATAAATCAATGTTTATCAGTAATAAAAGTCGGGGACAGGATATAAAACATAAAGTGGATCTTCACTTTATAGATAATCAATTTTCAATTACAGGTGCGAATTCTTTGTGACGTTCGCAAAGACATTATAAAATGGGCGTTTCACTTTGAATTCAACGCTTTCCGCGTTGGGAATCTGCTGAGGGTGTTGTTAGAAAATCAGAAACATGTTATGATATTTGCCAATTTTTACAGTAGTAAAGTGTATATTGCTAAATTTCGAGGCTTAACATATTTATGTGTTTGACTTTCACACTGGATGCTCTTTAAATGTAACTGCGACAGTGTAATTTGTCTGAGAAATTACCGACAAGATTCATCAAAACAATTGGTGAGAAGGTCAAACAGGGTAAAAGAAAAAAAAAGAACGAAAGAAATCATTGGTATGCGACCTAAACGTCGTATCTACAGCTTGTATAAGCTGTATTTACGACGTTTTGGTCGCCAAAAGACCAAAAATGGTCAAACAGAAGAATCGGAAATACACGCTTGCTTCCCGCACAAGAGCAGGCTTTGAAAGATCAATCGAATTTCTATCGAACACGCAGTACGTCAAATATCAACAAAACTTCTAGAGACACATGAAAGTCGATTCGAATTTTTCACAAGTTCGTAAAACATACTTCAGTCGAATCGACCCTTCTTTATAATCAAATATCCCATGTGGTAAGACCATGAATCACGTAACATGGTTAGAAAATAGCCGATTTTTGTACATTAAATGACGACACATTGACCAATATTGAACAATACGAGATTTATAACCTATAAACCTTGAGTTATAATTGAATTGGGGTTAAATATTCCTTCGTATTTAACGGAATTTTATTAGACGTTAGGACTTGGCTGTTTTTTGTTTAAATACCAAGAGAATTTTATATGTTCTGGGCAGTAAAAAAATGCAAAGGAAATGAGACTACAGAAAATAAGAATTTCGATCCCTCCCCCCTATCCCTACCCCTCCCTCGACATACACATACATGTTACTAATGGAATGATCCGAAATATACACCGAGAAAGGGAGAAATTGATTGCTATAAATACTTTCTTCTAATCTTCGATGATTTCTGCTTAAATGAGTTATTCTTTTTTCAATTGACTCTCAGTTCCAATTGCCTCTAAACGAAAATACTCTTTTCGCACTCCATTTAGTCATGCGTTTGGTTCAATTTACCATTAAACTACAATCTACAAATTATCCAGAAATGATGGATTTTTCTTTAATAGAATGCTAAATTGGGGTCGAAATCATTAAGATGTAACATTTCAAGTCAGAACAAATGTCAAATGGTAAGGTAACATTCTTGAACCTGAAAATCTACCAATGGAGAAAAGTTTCGACCCCGGTCAGACAGGGCTACCCATGCAGGCTCACCAAAATCCCTAATTTTTTACGTCCGTGTGATTTTATAATTGAAAAAAAATTGTAGAAAAAGAAGAAATTGCTTGTAACAAGCAATTTCTTCTTTTGTCCACAATATTTTCTACCCTACTGAATGATTATTTTTCAAAATAAATCGTTTTTAATTATTCATCTGCAAAACCTTGAATTTGGACAGGTCTAAAATTTTGTAATACAGGAAAGGGCTAACATAACAATCGGAGATAAATCTAACATTGGAGAACAAAAGTTTCGTCTCTGGTCATTCTGCACCTCCCGCGCACTCTGGCCAAAATCGATACTTTTCGCATTTAACAGATTGTCCTTTATCGAATGACGGCTGACGATCGAAAATCGGAAATTATACCTATTCGAGTTGCAGGTTACAAGTGTGAACTTTCAATATTTCGAAACATTTAAATCCAACATTTTTATTTTCGAACTAAGGGTTATAATCAGATAGAAATATTGAAAACAAGATTTTTCATTCATGAATCGGATAATGGAATGTTACAAAGAGTAAGTACCAAAATTTCGATCCGATTTGTTTGTCTCAAATTTGGTTGATTTGGTGGAGTTAACATCATTTTGGTGGGTGTTTCGGCAATATCGTAGCGGCCGCAAATGGTACACCTAACCACGTTTTCCGTCGTCTTTATTCTACTACAAACATCAGAACAATGTTCATTTTTTTCGCATTTTCTTAAACTTTTTATGTTTTTCTTTGTTGTTGTTGTTGTTGTAGTTTTGTTTAATAATCCTCATCGTATTAAATCTGCATTTTATTTTCGCAGTTTCATGATAATAATAATGATAATGATAATGTTAATGATAATACTAATAATTTCTTTCTTCAAAGTAGGGGAATCGTTAAGATGAAATCATTATACATCGATTGAACAAAAAAATTTCTTTAAACATTTTCCGCACAATCCCTAATTTTCACGTACCTGTGATATTCTTCCTGAGAAAAAAATGCGGAAAAAGAAGAAATTGCTTCTATCCTACGGGAAGGTTATTTTTTTAATTCTACTTTATAAATAATGTCATCTGCTTCCCCTTTGAACTTGGACAAGTCTAAAATTTTAAAAAACAGTAAAGGTTTAAATAAAGAATATATTATTATTACCATCATCATTATTATCATCACAACATTTTATGTTAAGCACTTTTGTTTGTTTGGTGAACTTAACGTCAACTACCGCATTGACCAGACGACAAAATTATAGACTGGCCCAAATTGAAAGAAGTTGCAGACGACATTTTACATTGCATTAATTTTTTTAAAATAAGTGCGAGCTATGGCAGTAAACATTGTGAGAAAAGGAGAAATTGCTTGTGACAAGCAATATCTCCTTTTCTCACAAAGTTTTCCATGATTGTAATTCGCTAGAAAGCGCCATTGTATGGTAATGGGTTACTTTTACTGATCTTCCATCAACCAGCTTCTCTCCCCTTTTAGGCGTGCATTTTTTTTACATATCCCTATCGTGAAATATCACAAATTAATCCATTCTCACACTATAAAACTTCAGATTGTTCCCAATTGAAAGAAGCTGCACACGACAATTTCTAGTTGTTGGAATTTTAATTTGTTTCGTCTTTTTTTTTTATAGAAAAACAGTGAGGATATTGAAACAATTACTTGATCCAAGCAATTTCTACATTTTCGACAATGTTTTCCAATGCTTTTTACTTGATGGGTGTAAAAAGGAGGGCTTGTGCGGGATTGGGTTAATATCGTTAAAGTAGTATATCAGTCAGGACTTTGGTTCGAACTTGGAACCCTGGTGAGTTTCTGACTAAAAGGCAGTGCCAGACTTGTTTAACGCATTACCAGACAACATATTTATAGACTGGTACAAATTCAATATGGTTGCAGACGTTAATTTTTAGTCGATTAAATTTTTAAAAATCTCTGTCTTTTTGGTAAGAAAATATTATGGATAATGAAGAAATTGCTTGAAAGAAGCATTTTCTTCTTTTTCCACTATTCTTTCCGCTTTTTTTCTTGGGGGTTAAAAAGGGTTATTGTGTGGGAATGGGTTAAATAGCTCATTTATGACAGATCACAAGTTAATGTAGTTATGGCATGAGTCAAAACTTTGTTTCAAACTCGGAACCACGGAAAGACTTACTCTTTTCACTCAATCCCACACAATTCCCTTTTAACGCCCCTCAAGAGTAGAATTTTTAGAAAAACAGTGTAGGAAGGGAAAACATCGCTTGTTACAATTTATTCATTATCCACAAAGACTCCTTCTTTAACAGACAAAGATTTTAAAAAAAACTAATCAACTGAACATTGTTGTCTGTAGTTTCTTTTAATTTGGACAGGCCTAAAATTGTTGTCGTTTGGTAATGGGTTAAGCGTGTCAGTGGTTGCTTTGTAAATAGTTAATATCTTTTTCATTGCGAATTTTATGCAATTCTTGTTCTTGTATTTGGTTGAAAAAAATCTAAGAGAGTGAGTCTAATACGAAAAACATCTCCCAAGAAATATGCTTGAAGAAAGGTATTTCTGAAAAATTTCATTTCTCTCCTTATAGCGTTTTCATTTTGAAGCTGTAACAGAATGCTGTTCCGCAGATATACTCTCTCGTTGTGGCATGATATCGCACAGAAACCCTCCTAAGCTGAACCATTGCAGAGACTCTAACATACGTCGTGCATGTACCTCTCTGTGGGTAAAAATGAAGTAGAATAATTTTCTAAAAAAAAAATGTGTGAGCAATTATTTCTGAACACCAATGTTTCAAAATAATTCCCGTAGAGGGGGAAAACATGATATAATTTGAAAATATTTCACAACCAAATTCATAAGGCTTGATCGATAACATAGTTTCGGCCCATGACAATCAAATTAAAAAGATTATTATCTTGAGACAGTAATTATTCTTTTAAAAAATCCATATTTGAACTGACAGGATTAACTCATTTGCACCGGTTATACCTACTTTTTAACTCAATACCAGATGACAAAAATATAGACTGGTCCAAATTCAATTAAGTTACAGAAGGCATTTTTATTACGAAATTTTAAAAAATAAAACCCTTGTCTTGTTGTGTAGAAAACGTTAGGACAAATGAAGGAGATGCTTGTACAAAGCATTCTTTCAATTAACACAATGTTTTGTAAGGCTTGAATAAGCTATAGTTACGACATTAAAGTGACAAAACCAACAAAAATGCTTCATATAAATGTCGACCAATGTCGGAGTTCAAACGTCTAGATGAATAATTTGATTGGTCGATAGATTCTTTGACACTGTCATCCGTCGATTGTTTGATTCTGTTTTTGTTTTGAGGAAATTTTTGCTTTTTTTTTTTTTTTTTTTTTTACAAAATTTTATACTCCACTTTAAAATTGAGATTATGCCTGTCATTTCTTTTCAGATCGGTCGAGCAATGAATGGACCCATTAATTTGTATAATGGCTTCAAGATCTCCAAATTAACAATGGATTTTAATGGGGTCATATTCATAACATAGTAATGATGCGTTTAACTTTCCTATGGACTTTGACAAATATTGTTATTTGGAATTATGTGGTTATAAAAACTGGGTATTTGTGTTGTGAGTATCCAAGTTTATTTAGATCTAGTTCACTTTTGTATTTCACAAACCTTTAACCCATTATTAGACGACAAAATTTTACACTGGTCCAAGTTTAAAGGAGTAAAAAGATGACAATTTACAATTAATAGACTTTGGAAATTCTTTGTATGTTGGGATGGAAACCAGTGTAGATAATAAAGGCATTGCTTTCCATAAGCTTTTTTTTTTGATTTTCCACAATGTCTTCCGAGATTATTTTTCTTAGGGGCGTAAAAAAGTAGAAGTGGTTAAGCATAGGCTTTTAACCCTTGTCATGGTGTATAAATTACCTTACTGAAATGCTTTTGAATCAAAGGGCTGAAAGCACTGATAGAACTTTTTGTTCGAAAATCAATCTTTCTTTTAGAAAAAAAATCATAAACAACTCCGACAGGAAAAGTACAAGCAGGGGGTGTAGACTAAGAACAGCCTGCACATAAGTGCAGTCTGATCTTAGTCTACACCTCCTGCCAAAACCGGAATATTCCGGGTTGAGCATGACAAGGATTAATTCCTCGGAAATATAAATGGTTAACAGTTGAAGAGATGTTTTTTGTTTTCATGGAGGTTTATCCCTTTCCTGTTTTTTGTGTTTTTTTTTTCAGAATTTTAGACCTGTCCAAATGGAAAGAGGTTGCAGCCGACAATAAAAATTGGATGAAATTTGAAATGAAACCATCCTCTAGGTAAGAAAATATTGTGGAAAAAGAAGAAATTGCTTGTTACAAACAATTTCTTCTTTTTCCACAATTTTTTCTCAAGTATAAAATCCCGGGTTTGTACAGGAACTGGTTAAACGGCCACTGATCCACGACATTAAGGTAATTAACGACATTCGTGTACACATATATGGTCGGGGAAATAAAAGGACACCCGTTTGTTGGCGACCTAAACGTCGTAATTGTTGCTTGAAAAAGCTGTATCTATCGCGTTTAGGTCGTCAAGCCAAAAAAAAAAATGCTTAATATAGAAGTCGGGGGTCAAAGTTAACTTCCGGTCAAAATGAAAAATATGATAGGTCAAACAAATTCTTATTGTTGGAGGCGATCTGTCAATTGATAAGGTCGGAAAATGATTTCTCTAGTAATTGGCTGAAATATTGAAATCAAGGACATGCCTTTTGCTGAACCCAAGAGCAATAAATGCTTTAAGATGCAAGGTTCAATTGTTTTATTTGAGGAGCCGCCGTCATAGCGCAGTTGGTAGCGCGTCGGACTGTCAATCTAGAGGTCCCGGGTTCGATCCCCGACGGCGGCACCCATCCTTTCTGACTATTTGTCTCACACCAATGGGTCGATAATCGTAGATCTATGTGGGATAGCAGCTGGAGGCTAGGAAAGGATGTAATGATAGTACTGGTGTGAGAAATACCAGGATTCCAGTGTGAGGTGCTCCAGCCGCCGCGATATAACTGAAAGAATGTTGAAAGCGGCGTAAAACCCCATTCAAACAAACAAACAAACAAACAAATTTATTTGTGGAATAAATTTCGTGTACAATTGCTTTTTTCGTGTCGCGTTTTCCGTTAAGATCATTAAAGATGCGGCCATTAATCGAAGGCGAGTTAAACAAATAACTTAATGTAAAATCAATTCTAATCGAAAAATCACGTGAGGAATATTAGAAACTCGGGGATGAACTAACAGTTAACAAATAGATGTCAGTTTTATTCATTGCTGCACAGAACGCAATTCGGGTTTAACCAAACAAATGTGCATTGTTTAAATATTGTGATAGAAGGAGTAAATAAAGCATTAAAGTCCTATTAACCCATTCCCAAACAACAAAATTTTAGACTGGTCCAAATTGAAAGAAGCTGCAGACTACATACTACAATTTCAAGTTATTGGAATTTTAAATTTGCTCTTCCCTTTGGATAGAAAACATTGTTGATAATGAAGAAATTGCTTGATACAAGCAATTTCTTCATTTTCAACGATGTTTTCCAAGGCTTTTTTTCTTGAACATTCAATAAAAGTTCATCAACATAATTATTTCCGAATTTAAAAACAAATAGAAAATCATGTGATCTAAACCCCAATAATAAGTAGAAATTAGGTGTTCGAGCCGAACAGGTTGATGAAACGAGGTTATCGCTCAAATTAATGATCCTTTTCAGACCATGGTTATTTATTTTTCTCATCCATTTATTCATTTATTTTGTTAAGATGTCTTTGTGTGGCTGGAAATTTAGTTTGCTGGAAATTTTTCAGTACTTCGTTTAGACTTATTTGTGTTACCTATGACTGTTTAACATAGCACGTTCTGTGCGTTTAAAACTTACAAGTGCTTAAAGATACTTTTACCATAGGTTTCATGTGTAGACAGTGAATTCGCGTGTTTTTATAATGAAATGTACACGTTATAATGGATATTTTCACAATATGTTCCATGAGTTGAGATTGAAATTACACATTATATATATATGGATATATTTGCAAAGACTTTCATGAACTGGGATTGAATTTACGCGACATGAGAAATATTTTAACGATGCGTTTCATGTGTCAGACTGAATTTACACGTCATAACGGAAATGTCATTCGTTGAGACTGAATTTATACTTCAAGAGAAATATTTTTACATTTTAGTGTTTCATAAAGTAGAGACTGAATTTACACGACATAGAGGATATTCAACAATGTGCTCCATGTATTGAGACTGAATTTACACGACAAAAGGTCTATTTCTGCAATGTGTTTTATGTGTTGACTCTGAATGAACAATTCATGCGGAATATTTTACGATGGCTTGCATGTGTTCAGACTGAATTTACACGTCATACAGGCTATTTCTTCGATGATTTCAATGTGTTGTGACTGAATTTACACGTCATACAGGATATTTCTACGATGGCTTGCATGTGTTCAGACTGAATTTACAAGCCATAAAGTATAGTATCACTATGGGTTCCATGTACATGAGTGGAGACATCCTAAAGAATGAGCTGATATCCACTGGTTATAAGAAATTCTGGTTCGTGGAACCGAAAGGAAAGAAGACACTGTCATCCTACATCAGACAAAGGTAAGTAACTTAGGGCAGGGGGTAGGGGAGATCCTAAGCCCCACTTGACAGACATGGGCTTTTCAACTCGCGGGCAAGTATACTTTTCAGTGCAACTTGTAAGGGGGACAAGTAAATACCAGGGCATATCTTGGAATGGTAATTAATGGAAAGATCTTAAAGATAACTCAATATATACATTTAAAAATTCCCCGAATGTTTATATTGAAGGGTAGAAAATATTGTGGTTAATGAAGAAAATGCTGGGTTCCAGCATTTTCTTCATTAACCACAATGTTTTCTAAAATTCGTCTCTACACCTTTTTGCGAATAAGTTCATTCTAAAACTGGGCACGTAAAAAAACACACCTAACTTGTCAGGGAACAAACGCAGGAATCTGTATAGTAACACCATTGAATAATGTTCCATTTAAACTCTCATCCACAATAATATAATAATTTAAATTTTAGTTTCATCTATCAAAAACGAGCGATCTGATTGGTCGAAAAAAAATATTCATAACTACGTGAACAAAATTTTGAGCAAGCAGTGATTTTGTATGTTTCCGCACAAAATAGTACCATACAAAGGTATCAAAATGTGTAAAGCTTTTGGTTTTATTCGCTCGATGCTATTAAATCATAAGAAATGAAGAGAATATTTTTTTTGTTTTCATGAAGATATGAACCGATAAACCTAATGACACAATGTATGAATCCGCTTCGCGTATTCATACAGTGTGAATAGGTTTTTCGGTTCATACCTCCATGAAAACAAAAAATATTCTCTTCGTCTCTTAAATGTTCCATTTAAACTCTCATTAACCATAATATAATGACTAATCAGTGAATAGTGTTCAAGGACACTTTCAAGTAAGAAATATCGTTGTGAATGGTGCTCCTAAACCACAGTTACCTGTCGTTATTTCTAAACGATACAACGATGTCATTCTATCCGAGCTACTGGCGGCACAAGGCCGCCGCCATAGCTCATTCGATAGCGCGTCAGACTCTAATCATGGGTTTCCGGGTTCGATCCCCGGTCACGGAAAATATCCTTTCCGACATTTGTCTCTCACCAATGGGTTGATAATCGTAAACCTAAGTGGAATGAGCAGCTGGAAGCTCGGAAAGGATGTAGTGGCAGTACTGGTGTGCGATATGATAATTACATATAAAGCGATGACTCTGCCAATTTGTCTGAAAGATTTCTTTAATAAATGATCAGTTAAAATCATTGGAGCTGCTGTGAATACAAGTTGTTGTTATTCTAGATCGTAAGAAAATGTCTCTTTCCGACGAATTTAAATTGTGAAATATTTTTAACCCTAGTCATGCTGAATCTCTAGAAAATGTCTATTATGGCAGCAGGAACACATAATGATAATTCTGCACACTTGTGCCGTCTGATATTAGTAGACATCACCTGTTTGTCCCTTTTAAGGGTATGAAGTTGTATTTTAAAAGAAAAAAATGGAACACGTCTGGTGTTTCAAGTGTTTATACCACTTTGATTTTAATGTTATTTTGATTGATTGGTTGAATGATTTATTTATTTGGTTAGTGAGTGAGTGAGTGAGTGAGTGAGTGAGTGAGTGAGTGAGTGAGTGAGTGAGTGAATGAGTGAGTGAGTGAGTGAGACGGTGAGTGAGTGAGTGAGTGAGTGAGTGAGTGAGTGAGTGAGTGAGTGAGCGGAGCGAGCGAGCGAGCGAGCGAGCGAGTGACTGAATGAATAAGTGATTAGGTGAATAAGCGAGTGAATGTTAGTGATTTTTCACGTCCCATAACCACGCTTAATGCATTAACATACAATTCCTCCTTTTTACACCCCTCAAAAAAGCTTAAAAAAACATTGCGGAAAATGCGGAAATTGCTTTTATTAAGTGATTTCTTCATTTCTTCATTATCAACAATTTTTACTATCAAACAAAAAAGACGAGAAAAAAAAGTGAAATCTCTTCAACTTGAAATTGTCGTCTGCAGCTTCTTTCAATTTGGACGAGTCTAAAATTTTGTCGTCTGGTAATGGGTTATTGCAATTTTTGAAAGGGGTTTTATTCAGTATGACAAGAAATGATTGTGATACTGGTATTGAACGTTAGTGGAGGTTTAAAAAAACACTTCCAGTTGAAGTTACGTGACAATAGGTAATTTTGCATGACAAAACATTCGTGTTAGGGAAGGTTGACCCGTCTCCCAGACAACGTCCGAAATGACCTCTTGTGAACAAAGTATGTCAGTGTCATTCTTGTACAGTAAGAACGATAACTCTTTCCCGTACATTTCCACTTTTTGACGTCCCTTTGGAAAATGTTTTGGACAAAGAAGAAATTGCTTATTACAAGCAATTTCTTCAAAGTCCACTATGTTTTCTATCCTAAAAGGTAAATATTGTCTTAATTTCATCAACTTGAAACTACTGTCTGCAATTTCTTTCAATTTTGTCGTGTGGTAATGAGTTAAGCAATTCATAGCTCATTACCAGACGAAAGAATTTAGAATGATCTAAATTTTAAGAAGTTGTAGACGCCATTTTAAATGTGGCAAAATCTTTGAATTTTGTATCAGATAGGATAGAAAATGTTGTAGGGCAAGAAGAAAACGCTGCTTATTAGCATCAACATCTTTACCCTGGTAAGACGGCTCGGAAAACGCAGTCAGGACAGAGTCGAAACTTTTTCCTTTGGGTAAATTGTCGATGTATAGAATTGCTATTCTACCTTATCGTGTTTTCAGTATCAGAAAGCATTTTCTAGTTTACCTCTGGACAATCCAATTATTATTTTTCAAATATTTGTTGGACTTAGTTAACGTGAGTTCCATTTTTAGTTCACATAAGATCCTTTTTAGTTCACATGAGATCTTTTTTTTAGTTCTCGTGAGATCCTTTTCTTCACTCGACGGGTCATCTCTTATTCTTGCCCCTTCAAGCAAATTGACGGAGCACTGGCCCCGCCCTCTGACTATGCTGGTAGCGCCTACTTACTCCGACAGGAAGTTCGACTTACATATTAAACTGCGGTATTTTGTAGAATTTCTGGCCAGTAACATGTAACAAAAAAGTAGAAATAAAAGTTGAATGGCTACCTAAACGTCGTAACTACAGCTTGGATAAGCTGTAGTTACGACGTTTAAGTCGCAAAACCAAATAAAAATGCTTCACATAAATATTGGCCAATGTCGGAGTTGAAAGTTTTCTCCCGGTCTAAATGTATTACCATATTGGTCCACAGATTCTTTGACTGGCGCGATTGGTCAGTTTACCGTCGAGAATGGCGTTGAAACAGAATGTGAAAAAGAGGTTCAGTCAAGCTAAGGTAAATGGGTAAATCTGAGAATGAACATGAAGGAACAAACTGATCCTTCCAGATACAGAAAATCTACCAAGGGCTAAATGTCTTGACTCAATGCAGCCTGTACAATTCTAGCCGGTTTGGCAGGATCGACATTCTTCGCCTTTCCTTTAATGGTCGGGGGTGTTTTGTTTGTTTGTTTGTTGTTTTGTTGTTGTTTTTTCTAGAGACGGGACACATAAGCATATTTATAACAATATTGAAGTAAGGGCCTGCAACTATGACAACGTCCGCGGTGACCCTTTGTAAGTGAGGAATGTTTTGTGTCATCGTGAACTCGTATCAATACCTGGCCGACAGGGCATTTTTTCTTGAATGTTTCGCATGACTTTTCCCCAAAGAATGCACCTATGGAGACAATGAGAAGATCGATCGATTGATCAAGCGGTTTCTTTTTTTTTTTTTAAGCTCACCTGAGCACAACGTGTCAAGGTGAGCTTTTGGTATCACCTTTTGTCCGTCGTGCGTCGGAAGGCGTCAACAATTCTTTAAACATCTTCTCCTCAGTAACCACTGAGCGGATTTCAACCAAACTTGGTATGAATATTCCTTGGGTGACCCTTCCAAAAGTAGTTCGCGGATTTTTGATTGACCCCCAAATATGGGCGTGGCAGGGCGAGGCAGTTTTTGACTTTGAAATCTTTAAACATCTTCTTCTCAGTAACCATTGGGCCAATTCCAAACAAATTTGGTATGAATGTTCCTTGGGTGACCCTTTTTAAAAGTTGTTCGCGGATTTTTGATTGACCCCCAAATATGGGCGTGGCAGGGCGTGGCAGTTTTTGACTTTGAAATCTTTAAACATCTTCTCCTCAGGAACCGTTGGACCAATTCCAACCAAATTTGATATGAATGTTTCTTGGGTGACCCTTTTCAAAAGTTATTCTAGCATTTTGATTTATGCCCAATTATGGGCGTGGCAGGGCGTGGCAGTTTTTGTCTTTGAAATCTTTAAACATTTTCTCCTCAGTAACCATTGGGCCAATTTCAACCAAACTTTGCATGAATGTACCTTGGGTGACCCTTTTCAAAAGTTGTATGCAGAATTTTGATTGACGCCCAAAAATGGGCGTGGTAGGACGTGGCAGTTTTTGACTTTGAAATCTTTAAACATCTCCTCAGTAACCATTGGGCCAATTTCATTGAAACTTGGCAGACATGTTCCTTGGGTGGCCCTTTTCATAAGTTGTTCTACAATTTTGATTGATGTCCAAATAAGGGCGTGGCAGGGTGGGGCAGTTTTTGACTTAGAAGTCTTTAAATATCTTCTCCTCAGTAACCATTGGGCCAATTTCAACCAAACTTGGCATGAATGTTCCTTTGGTGATCCTTTTCAAATCGTGTTTGGGAAATTTGATTGACGCCCAAATATGGGCGTGGCCGTTTTTTATTTAGAAATCTTTAAATATTCTCTCCTCAGTAATCATTGGGCCAATTTCAACAAAACTTGGCATGAAGGTTCCTTAGGTGACCCTTTTCAAAAGTTTCGTGAAATTTGATTGACACTAAAATATGGGCGTGGCAGGTTGGGGCAGTTTTTTATTTCCTTTGGTGACCCTATTAAAAAGGTGTTCGCAGAATTTTGATTGACGCCCAAATATGGGCGTGGCAGGGCGAAGCAGTTTTTTTACTTTGAAATTTTTAAACATCTCCTCAGGAACCATTGGGCCAATATCAACTAAACTTAAATGAATATTCCTTGGGTGACCCTTTTCAAAAGTGTTGGCTTAAGTTTGAATCATCTTTCATTAGTCAGGTGAGCGATTTTAGGGCCATTCTGGCCTTTTTTTTTTTTTTTTTTTTCGTTTGTTTGTTTGTTTGCTTGGGGTTCTTTTTAGCTCCCAACGACGAAAAGCCAAACTGTTTAAAAACGGGTAACATGGGGTTATTTTACGCGATGACGTCATCAACATCTTTTGTCCCTCTGAGAAGAGGTTCAGTAGCGCTAAATGAAGGAAAGCTGGGCTTAATCCTTGTTTATTTCAATTATTTAACTGACTTGTCGGTTAGACTATGAAGTGATCATCCATCGAAAAATCCCTTCAAACTACTAGATAGCCTTACAGAATATTTTTTAACAGTTTTCTCCTAGTCTTCTACTGTCTAGACTGGAACCACTGTCGACTTATTCGAAGTTAAAGTCAAAGTCTATCCACTGTCCTTCTCTAACTATGGGATCATTCGTGGGCTACGAAAATATCTAAATTCCAGCTAATCCAAGCAAACCCACCGTTGCCACGATCATTATATTTTCTTCGGTAATATATTGTTGTAAATCCAAGGGAATAGAAATAGGATGTTCACTGTTCTATTGTTGTTGTTGGGTGTTGCTGTTGTTTGTTGTTGTTCTTGTCATAGGTTTACCCATGCTTCAGTTTATTGTACGCTATTAAACCTCATCTCAGTCGGACAAAAGACGATAATTATCTTACATATGAGTATGACTATGTACGAACAATAGCACTTTTAGTTAGTTTTGAACGAAAAGGTTATATCCGAAAATGTTCGTATTTTTTTTTTTACTTTCTTTTTAATAAGAATACAACAGTGATTTAACCTTCTTGATTTGCACATCGTTTATTTCGCAAACAACAAAAGCAATATTTTAACTAAGTGTTACGCTACTCTTTTAAAATATAGCTTTTGTTGTTCGCCCAAAAGATAAGACGTTCTAAGTTCTAACAATGAAAGAAAATCCTTCATTTAAATCAGGGGTATCGTGAACCTTCAAGCTTGCCTGGTCTATCTTATTTGCTGACACACTGAGGATTTGCATTGCTATATATCTTCGGTTGGCGACCAAAACCTCGTAACTCCAGCGTATTCAAGCTGAAGTGACAACGTTTTGGACGCCAAAAGACGATATGCAATAAAGGCGTTTCCGCAAAGCCATTATTCACTCGGGGTTATCTATCAGATCACGATTAAATAACTGGAATTTTAGTGCACTTTTATCTTTTCCTATCTGCATTTGAAAGGTTTGTTATGAGAATTTGAAGTACCAAATTTCAAAATAGGGAAGGGTCTTTGTTTGAATTGATTATCGATTGTTTGACCAATATCCAATATTAAAATGCGCCACATTTAAAACAATAGCATATTTAAGAGATGAAGAGAATTTTTCCCCATGGAAATATGAATCGAAAAAACTAACCACACATCGTTTCAATCCTCCATGAAAACTGAAAAAAAATATTTTCATTTTTCTTAAAGGGAGGTATCGATGTTTCTCAAACCTAGATAAGAAAAAATTACCAAGTGCCGAAAAATAGACTCAAACGAACATTAAATACCTTAAGTTAGGTCAGGTATTGTCTTGGTGGTAATCTAATAGACCTAACGTGGCTTTTTGTGGTTGTATCGGAAAGTTTCAGCGGAATTCCAGTTTATTTTTAGATATCACGGAATTCGGCTGTCGACATCGAATGGCCTCATTTACACATGACCCAAAGTCAAATGATGGTAACAAATTTACTAGCGAAACAGCCAACGTCCTATATCATGTCACATGAAAGGACTGATCTTTACAGACCGGCTAGCGAACATAACTCCTGATGACGTAACGATGACGTTGGTTTGATGTAATTTGAACTAAATGCAAGGTTCAAACGGTTATTTGCGCCACGTGAATGCCATATAATCTTCGTAACTGTCTCGGATTAATCTAAAAATATTGTTTTTATGGAAATACTTAATTCACATGCATACAAAATAGCTGCGTACTCAAATTATTCTTATTTGGGTATGAAACCAATTTTTCAATCAATCAAAACGTTCATTTTTATAGGGGAAACCAAATATCAAATTATATGCCTACAAATGCAAGACTAAGATCACCCTGTGATTCAACTCAATCTAGTTAGAGTTTTTACTATGTATTCAATACATTGGTACTGAATCAAAGATCGGTGAATATACCAAATGTACTGTGTAGGCGTTTAGCTTGTTCACCTGTAAACAAAGTTGACCTTTGATCACTCACTATAACTTGTACATCTATAATTAGGCACTTGCTCGAAGATGCTAAATTCAATTGGAAAAGACACACTAGATAACATTCTGAGCAGAAATGAAACGTGGCACTATTGAATTTCATTTCGTAAATAAACTTACCTGACAGTACTATATGGATTTCCTTTTTGTTAGTTTCTCTAATTCGCTCCCATTAAACCGGAAGTAAACTTTTTACCTCCCCTGAATACTTCCGGCACGTGCCAACCACTTCAGTTTCTTTTTTTCGGCGACCGAGTCGGTCGTGTTTTTCTACTTGCTCCCGTGGATATTAGGAGTAATGACCGAACAAGAGGTTCAGCTAGCTAAGAACCGTGAGGGTTCAGATAGTTCGTCACCTGAGACTAGGTTAGAGACGCTTGAAAAAAAAATGGAATGAAAAATTTTCCAGTTTGGATAATAAGATGGACACTTTACTCAATCGACTTATGAATCGATCTCGTTCACGTTCGCCACACAGGCGTTCGTTATCACCCTCCTTGACACAAAGTCAAAGGAAGAAATCTCGTAGACTTTCTGACTCGGAATCCTCTGATGCACAAGAGGACGCGGTGTCCTTACAGGCTCGGGGTAGAATATCAGACTCGAGTGAATTTGATTCTGACGAGAATAACAATCTTACAAAAGCTGTTTCTGGCATAGAACCTGGACAGAAGGAACTTTCAGAATCTACTCAAAAGTGCCTCTTTGACATTTTTGGTGAGGATGCCAGGGTGAAAAAGTCTGTAAAGAAGGATGGCATTTGTCTTGATAACTCCCAATTACTTGTCATAGAGAATGGCTTCAGGTGTAAAAATCCAAATGAGCTGACAGCTTTTGCAGAAGATTATTTTGACTCCTTTCCAGTCAGTGAAGAGACGGAGAAATGCCTTGAGGTTCCTCCTTTAGACCCTTTTGTAGAAACCTGTCTCGTCAACCGTCATGGGCAAAAGGCATCTTTCAAAAAAAAAAAAATAAAGGAAAATCTTTATTCACACAGCCGTCCAAAATGGTAGAGAAAATTGCTTATAAGGGTCAACAGGCTTCAAGACTTGGCATTGTAATACAGCTTTATATGCAGCAAAGCCTGGGAAATCTTGTAGAATTTGTTGATTCAAGTGATTTCGACAAGAAGAAAGCAGTGCAGCATATCAAAGACATATTTGCCATGTCCACTAAGGGTCTGGACCAGATAAGTAGATCTGGGGCCTTCCACCACATTATTCGTCGTACTGTTGCCATGACAGATACAGCTTTATGCGATCTAACTGACTCTAAGGATTTTTCTAATTTACAGTAATGTCAGTAGTAGCAGCATTTCTGAGAAAACAAGGTCTGCGAATGTCAGTGTACTTAGACGACTGGCTATCACTAAATCAGTTGAGGATAAATCTTTATACGGATCGCAAAATAATACTGAATCTCCTCTTTCAACTGGGATTTATCTTAAACAAATCAAAGTCAACTCTGGTCCCCTCGCAGAACTTCACATAATTTTCAATATGAAGAAAGGTCTAGTTTTTCCCACTTCAGAGAGAGTACAAAAATTAAAAACGGCAGCTCAAAATTTACTGCAAGGTCATGTGACGGCCAAAGATTATCTGATATTTCTAGGGATGATAGCATCATGCATAGATCTGATTCCAAATGCAAGGTTATTTATGAGACCAGTCCAGCTTCATTTGCTTCGCAATTGGAGTCCAGCCAGAATGCCTTTAAGCCAAAAGGTTACTTTGACAGCATCGCTAAAACCGCATGTGAAATGGTGGTTACAAGATCAAAACATTCAGAAGGGAAGATCTGTTGCTCAAAGGCACTTTATGATCACAGTAACCACAGATGCGAGTGGCACATGGGGCTGGGGTGGTCACATGAATTCCCTTACCGTGCAAGGCCGGTGGTCAGTAATAGAGAAATTATTGCATATCAATATTCTGGAAATGAAAGCGGTTATTCTCACAGTCCAACACTTTCTGCCAGCTCTCAGGGGTCAAAATGTACTGATTCGGTCAGACAATGCAACTGTGTGTCAATACATCAATCACCAGGGCGGAACACGATCAGAAGATCTGTGCCGTTTGACCTGGGATCTTTGGCATCTAGCCTTAAACAACAAAATGTCCCTCAAGGCAGCTCACATTATGGGCAAATTGAATGTTTTGGCAGATACTTTGAGCAGACAGATTGTGCGGGACACAGAGTGGTCACTGAACAAAACAGTGGTATCCAAAATTTTCAATCTTTGGGGTTGTCCCCTGATCGATCTATTTGCAACCAAAGAAAACAAGCAGACACCTCTGTTCTGCTCATGGCATCCACATCCCCAAGCTTTAGCATTGGATGCCCTGTCAATTGCATGGCAGAACATGTATGCATTTGTGTTTCCACCAATTCAGTTAATTCCCAAGGTACTGAGCCACATGAAACTGTTTCATTGCAAAATTGTTCTCATAGCCCCAAATTGGCCAAGACAACATTGGTTTCCTCATATCTTAGAGATGCTGGTGGATTACCCAGTCAGTCTGCCAATTCTGGACAATCTTTTGACTCAAGGGAGAATGAAAATTGTCCACCCAAATCCCAAGTGTCTGAGCTTAACTGCATGGCTTCTATCGACAGAAATTTCGGCTCAGAGGGCTTTTCAAATGAAACTAGAAGACTGTTGTCTGCCTCTTGGAGACTGGGGACACAAAAAGACTATAACTGTAAGTTCAGAAAATTCCGTGGTTGGTGTAGTGAACAGAAAATTGATCCCTATACGGCATCTTTAAAAGACTGTACCAATTTCTTGACATACTTGTTCAACAAAGGTCTCAAATATAAAACTATTACAGGTTATAGATCTATGCTTTCTTCTGTCCTAGCTCCAATAGGTTCAACACCAGTTGGACAGCACCCTGTTATGATACGTCTTCTTAGAGGGGTATTCAACAAAAGACCTCCAATTAAAAAATTGATTCCTGAATGGGATTTACCTCTCGTTTTAGGTTGCTTAGAAGAGACACCCTTTGAACCTATGAGAGATGCTTCTTTGAAATACATCACATGGAAGACTTGTTTTTTGATTGCAATAACCTGTTTTCGGCGATGCAGTGACTTACAGGCCCTTCGTTTGGGTGAAGGGAATGTAACAGTACAGAAAAAGGGAATTACATTTATGAGAGCGGGATTGGCAAAACAGGATAGACCCAGACATCATTCAGTTAGAATTTTTGTTCCTTCTTTGCCTAAAAATAGGAAACTTGACCCTAAAAGAGCCTTGGCATATTACTTAAAAAAGACTGAATCTTTCAGGCTAAGGGGTTCAGAGGATATTATTGAACTTTTTCTAGCAGTGAACAAGCCACATAATCCTGTTTCAAGTCAAACTATATCTAAATGGATAGTGAATGTTATTAAATTTGCATATAAGTCTCAGAATAGGACGGTTGGTAAAATTAAGGGACATTCAACACGAAGTTTAGGTCCTTCATGGGCGTTATTCAAAGGAGCATCTATGGAACAAGTTCTGGAGTCGGCTGATTGGTCAAGAGAGACCACTTTTATCTGAAACCAGTGTGTACAGATTTCTTGAGTAAAAAAGACTAGATGAAGGTGTGGAGGAACACACATTGTTCAGTATGAGGGAACTATTTCTTTTTTCCGGCGAATTCCGGGGAGTATAGATATTGCCATTTAAGACAATTTATGTAGATATCCATTTATATGTGAATGCTGTTGTACATACTTGTATGATGAGTGGTGTACATAATTTGAGGTATTTGTGAGAGGTGATAGGAAACACCATTAGAATATATTTAATACCTGTACAGATTGGTATATGAGATCTTGAGGACAGAGACTCTTCCTTTCGAAGAGTACTTTAAGTTCATTCTTTATATGAATTCAACAAACCCACCACCTGACAGTACTGCTTGGTAATCTGATTTAATCCATATAGTACTGTCAGGTAAGTTTATTTACGAAATGAAAATTATAAATTTGTACTCAAATTAAAGTTTTATGAGTAAATAATACTTACCTGACAGTACAGGTAAACCCACCCAACCTACCCCACTTTGTTTCTTGCGACTCGGTCGCCTCAATATGAAACTGAAGTGGTTGGCACGTGCTGGAAGTATTCAGGGGAGGTAAAAAGTTTACTTCCGGTTTAATGGGAGCGAATTAGAGAAACTAACAAAAAGGAAATCCATATAGTACTGTCAGGTAAGTATTATTTACTCATAAAACTTTAATTTGAGTACAAATTTATAATTTTTACCATATTTTGTTCTTCTGTGTAAAAAAAAAATATGAGATATTACATTGCAAATAGGAACCATCTGAATTCATAAAATTGCAAAATTATAAAAGCACGTCCTTTTTGGCTACAATCCAAACAGTACGGAATAGTTTGCGAGTAGCTGGACTTAGAGCTCGAAGGCCACATAATGTATCGATTCGCACACCTTATTATAGGCGTAAATGGTTTGCATAGGTCACATGGTACATTTGGTTCAATCAAAGGCAATGGAACTTAACTGCCTCTAGTGAGGAATCGCGATTCACATTGTTGTTTGCTGGTGGCAGTATATCTGTGTACCACAGGCCTGGAGAACGCCATGCTCAAGTTTGTGCTAGAGAGGTGGATATATTTGGCAGTAGTAGTCTTATGGTATGGGGATGTTTCTGTGCTCAAGGACGTTTAACCAATTCCAACTCAAGCCCTCCTTTTTACGCCCCTCAAGAAAAAAACTTTGGAAAACATTGTGGAAAATGAAGAAATTGCTTGTATCAAAGCAATTTCTTCATTATCCACAATGTTTTTTACCCCAAAATACTGGCAAATTTAAAATTCCATCAAATTTAAATTGTCGTCTGCAGCTTCTTTCAATTTGGACCAGTCTAAAATGTTCTTGTGTCGGAATGGGTTAAGGCAACTTAACCGGTTAATAATACAGGGATCAGATTTTGAAACCCTTTTTGCCCCTCTATGCGTATAGATACGAACCTGGTATTACGTGTCAGCACGATAAAGAATTTCTAACGCAAGACTTTCTGAGAAATGCCGATATTGAAGTCTTTGACTTGCCTTCACGCAGCCCTGAAACCAATTCGATTGAGCATATCTGGCACGATCTTTGCCGCCGTGTCCACCAACGAGTCAAGCCACCTCACGTTATGTGATCTTAAATGTACCCTTTTTGAACAATGGAGACGTCATGTCATTTATCAAAATCACATTTCCGAAAAAAGACTGTTACGGGAACATTTTGTTTCATAAACAATCCTTGTTTTCCATTATGATTTGTAAGGGTTTTTTTTCTTAGTGGATATTAACAACAATGGATCAATTTTGGAATGGTTAATCAGTAAAAACAGGCCTGTGGAGCGATACAGGCGCTGAAGCGCCTCTACTTATTGTACGATTTTATTTGCAAATAGACTAGAAAACCCCGAGAAATTAATTGTTCCTTTAAACACCCAAATTATGATTTTAACCATGATCTTTCAAAAATCGAACCACTTAACAAGGGAATTATTTGCATATCGCTTCAAAAAATTAAATCTCAAGCAAAAATATTTGGTCGTTAAATTTAACTATAAGATATATACCCAATTATATTCTACGTTGTCATATTATAATTTTGCAATAGAGCACAGTTTTAGATCATGATGTTTGACGGCATTTAGACGGCATTTTTTAATTGTTACCTTTCAGGTGAAAACTGAGCATTCAAGAAACCCGAGGAACAAATATTCGAAAAATAAACTTGGTACTCCGACATTTGTGCTACGCATTTTTTTGATGTGTTTATCGCCAACCAACATTATTTTTCATTACTTATTTAAACATCTTTTATTATATCTTTATTAAATGTTAATGTCCATAACTCTCCAAAATAACGCCATTCGATATTCAAATCAATCAGTAAATCTTAGCAGGATGTAAAATTATAACCTGTAGATAGGTTTATATCTCAAAACGAGATTTTGACCTTTCGACCTTCGCCTTCGAAAATACAAAATTAGTCTATTACAAAAGGCAATCTATATACAAACACATCTTGAGACTAATTTGGTCTTTTGACCTTGACAATTGACCCCTTGACTTTAACCCATTCCAACTCAATCCCTCCTTTTTACGCCCCACAAGAAAAAGCTTTGGAAAACATTGTGGACAATGAAGAAATTGCTTGTAACAAGCAATTTCTTCATTATCCACAATGTTTTCTATCCCAAAAGAAGAAAAAAAAAATAAAATTCCATCAATTTGAAATTGTCGTCTGCAGCTTCTTTCAATTTGGACCAGTCTAAAATTTTCTTATGTTGGAATAGGTTAAGGTGTTTAATATCATTCCTGTAACCTGGAGCTATATATACTCACAGTTCATAGGAAATTGAATTTTTAAAAAATGCTATATGTAAGGAAGCTACCAAATTCGAGAAAAACTAGGTCTGTGGCGTCGACGTTGGCCGAAGTTACTTTTAACCCTTGTCAAACTAAACCGGGAATATTTCTGTTTTGGCGGGAGGTATAGATAAAGATCAGCCTGCACATATGTGAAGTCTGATCTCAGTGTACACCATCTGCTTGTCTCCTTTATACCAGAGTTGTCTAATATGATGAATTTTCAAAATAGTATTTATTCTCAATAAGTTTGCATCCAGTGCTGTCAGGCCCTTGATTTGAATGCAATTCTTTAGAGGATTTTATTCAGCATTGCAGGGTAAAAATTCAATGGAATAATGATAAGTCAGCAAAATCAAAAAAATCGAACTGGGTCGCATTTTATCCCTTGCTAATCATATTAGCGTATTAATTAAAAGCCACATAACGAGGCAGTTGTCGGGTCAGATTTCAGATTAACTTTGGTTATTTTAACTGAGATCATACAAGGACAGTATGTTAATACTGTCAAAAAACGGTGCCTAGAAAATATCAAATTTTAGTGATATTCCGTAAGGGGTTGATTTAGACATTCCGTCAACATTAATTGACAAATTGCTTGCCCCGCCCACTTACTCCTTTTTGTCCCACCCATTGACTCAAACAGGATGTTCTGCGTCGATTTCAAATGGCGTTATTTAGTCAAATTTATAGTAAGGAGCATATCACGAAAAAGTAAAATGGTTGGTTGGCGACCTAGACTCCGTACCTACAGCTTGAATAACATTTAAATTGCCAAAACAACAAAAGTGCTTCAAATAAATGACGGCCAATGAAAGGTTACAAAGTTAACTTCCAGTCTGAATTAATGATTTCATTGGTCGACGGATTATTTGATTGACAGTTGCGATTGGTCAATTCTAGCTCATATAAAATATATCGTCGATGTTCTACGAAAACCTCGTAACTACCTACGTACTTATTCAAAGCTGTAGTTACGAGGTTTTCGTAGAACACCGACGATATTGCATTTGGTCAAGACCTTAGGTCACTCTCATTTCTATACAAGTATATATCTTATTACCAGATAAAGATCAATTCATAAGTTCATTGAACAAAACGATCGAATGACTTGTAATTTTATATGACCCCCTTTTTTTCAATTTCCTTGTAAGATATCGTCGAGAATTTATTCAATTTTTTTGAAATCCCTGCTGATGTTGATTTCGTTGATGTTGTTCTTTATGAAGGTGTTTCTAAGAGTGTCGATTACTCAATTGGCCTATCGGGACTGTCAATCAAGTAATATATCGACCACTAAAATTAATTATTCATTCTGTCCGGAATTGATATATTAACTCAAACATTGGCCGCCATTTTGTTTGGCGACTTAAACGTCGTAACTACAGCTTATGACGTTTAGATCGCCAGCCAATGATTCTACTTTTTTGTTGGATACTACTAACCAAAGTTAAAAAATCGAAGCGGGACTTCATGTCGGAGTCAATGGGCGTGACCAAAGGAGTAAGTGGGCGGGACCAGCGGTTGGTCAATTTGCCAGATAAGCGCATGCTCTGTTCGATAAGTTGGTAGATCACACGGTTTCAAACCCAGATTTGTCTCTCACCAATGGGTAGATAATCGTAAACCTAAGTGGGATAGGAGCTGGAGGCTAGGAAACGATGTAGTGGTAGTACTGGTGTGAGAAATACTAGGAATCCATGGTTAGGTACTCCAGTCTCCGCGATATGACTGAAAAACTGTTAAAAGTGGTGTTAAACCCGATTCAATCAATCAAACAAACCCAGAGATTCTGGTTTATATTCCTACACTTTACGAATTGACGTATAACGAGGTCAAACAATAAATCGACCTATCAAATCCATTTATTTAGACCGGAAGTAAACTTTAAGCTGCAACTTACTTTTGTCGGTTTGGCGACTTAAACATCGTAACTGCAGCTAATTAAAGCTGTAATTACGACTCTGAAGTTCCAAACCAAAATTTTGCCTGTAATTTTATGTCTCCGACTACGCCTATAAAATAATTCAGTTTATTACCAAATTTAAACTGTCATGTCAGAGGTCAATAGCCGGCGATCCGTCGATGTAGGTTCCATGTTGAAAACTAACAAAAAAGTTTGGCATAATTGTCCAACTTCAGTTTAACCCATTCCAACATGGCAAAATTTTAGACTGGTCCAAATTAAGAGAAGCTGCAGACGACAATTTCAAGTTGATGGAATTTTAAATTATTTATTCTTTTTGGATAGAAAACATTTTGGATAATGAATAAATTGCTTGTAACAAGCAATTTCTTCATTATCCACAATGTTTTCAGTAGTTTTTTTTCTTGAGGGGTGTAAAAAGTAGGGAGTGTGTGGGAATGGGTTAAATGAATGATTTGATTCGTAAATCTTTTTTATCATTATGATTATTATTATTATTATTTTTGACAACTACTTCACATATATAGCAGCCAACATTAGAGTTCAAAGTTAAGTCTCGGTTTAAATGAATAATTTCATTGGTCGACTGATTATTGGCTTAAAAAGACGCGATTGGACAATTAACACAAAAAGTGCCTTAACAAATAAAGGTCCAATTTTCTGCCGAACCGTAATATTCGCTACTAAACGTTTTCACCCTAATTTATATCTGATATTTAATATGTGTTCAAACTCGGAAATTTATGAATCGATCGTTTCCTTATTCAAATACATTTTCAATTTGTTAGCACGTGGATATATATATACCGATTCCTTATTCAAATACATTTTTAATTTGTTAGCACGTGGATATATACCAATTTCATACTTATAAACGCTTCATTGAAACGTTAATATGTCGTTACTAAATGTGCATATTGGATTCCGGGAAGTTTTGAAATTCTGGGATGCTGTGGATATGAAAGTGTGATAACTTCAAATAATTTCATCTTTAGTTTCGTCTATCAATAACGGGCGTTCTGATTGGTCGAAAAAAAAATATTCATAACTCCATGAACAAAATTTTGAGCACGCAGTCATTTTGTATGCTTCCGTAAAAAATAGTCCCATACAAAAAGGTATCAAAATTTGTAAAGTTTTTTTTTTTCTCTCTCTCTCAGTGCTATTAAATCATAAAAAATAAAGAGAATATTTTTTTTGTTTTTAAGGAGGTATGAACCGAAAAACCTCGTCACACTTATGTATCAATCCTCTTCGCGTATTCATACAGTGTGATTAGTTTTTTCGGTTCATACCTCCATGAAAACAAAAATTGTTCTCTTCATGTCTTTAATTAATGAACGTGAATATGTGAGTTTATCAGAAACTAATCAGGAAACAAAACATCATTTAATCAAATGAAGAGAAATTAAATGAAAATCGGTTAACAAACTATGCACGCAGCAGTTCATGTCCTAGGATCAAGTGTCGTGCGACATTCTTCGGGCGAGAAAATATGGTGTTCGATCGGCGTAGGGGCTCCCATTAATCTAATCCCCCACCCACATGCTCTCTACCTTTAACGAAAGTACAAACAATTAGAAGCAATTTGTCAGATTAACTTTAATTTCAATTTTTTGACTTAAAAAAACTTCCTTTTTTAATAATCTAAGATTTGTAGTCTAATTGTAATTTCTTGATACACAAATAACGTTAAAGGCGACCAATATGTCGTAATATCAGCCTTATTCAAGTTGTAGTAGTGATATTATGGTCCCCTACCGACGACAATATTTTCTATCTGTTGAGGAAAAAAAATCGATTACATCCAGACTGCAAGTAAAGATAACATGATATCGAATTTTAACAAACGAACAAAAGTAACCTTGATTAAGTGGAAAGAAATTGTTTTCTTAACTCTTGTTCTGCTAAATATTTATCATTTTCCACTATATTATGAATCTTTTGCATAATTAGATCGATATTGGGTTCAAAGATGTAACTCAACACATTAAGAATAAGCAGGTAGTGTAGCCTAAGATCAGACTGCACGTCCGTGCAGGCTGATCTTAGTCTATACACCTGCTAAAGCCACTGTCAAAGCAGAGATATTCCGGGATGAGCAAGACAATGGTTAAATTGGCTCGAATGTGTATTCAAGGATGTCAGTGCTTTACAAATCCTACTCACTACCGATACTTACGCTACATCGAGAGGTGTATCTAAAGGATACCATCATTTCTATACTATAGAGTTTTCATACAGTAGCTCTAAATACCCAAACGACTGAAACACTCGAGCATTTTGATAATGTATTGTGCATACGCAGTTCAATAATTCCAACAAAAGCAAGATGAATAAAGTTTGAAGAAAATGATGTTTTAAATAGACTCTTAGGTGTTTTCAAGGATGTTTTAAAACGCTTGAAAGCGTTTCGAAGCGTTCTTCCATATCTTTGACAAACGTTACAGCGAGACATGTTTCTTAGCGATACCATTGTTCTTTTCCGATAGAATTTCGTGCCGTAGCTCGAACTGATTACCCTTTAGCAGAGACACTCTGTCTTTGTGATATGGTATCTTGCAGATGCACTTTATCACTGTGACATGGTAGAGGCCGTAATGTAGCTCTCGATGAATAATGATAATAATAATAATAATGAAAACAATAATAGTTATGATAATAAAAATAACTTTATTTAGAGAAGGTAAAATGTTAGGGCATATATACCAAGTCTTTTCTTTTTTTTTTTTTTTTTTTTTTTTTTCTTCTTTTTTTTTTCAACTTTGCCTTCTAATCAATATTTGAACAACTAAAAAAACAACAAACAACAACAACCACAAACACACAAACACAATGATACTTGCGTTGGGAAAACCTTTGTCATATTTACTTTTCTTTTTTTAAGCCCACGGGTATTATATATATTAACACTCGTAACTCGACGAAATCAGAAAAAAAAAGAAAATAACAAATTGGCCTTTAAAACCCATTCCCACCCAGTGACGCTTTTAAACGCCTCTCAATAAAAAATGTTTTGGAAAACATAGTGGAAAATGAAGAGATTGCTTGTCACAAGCAATTTCTTCATTCTCTTCTATTTTTTCTACCACAATAGACAAAGATTTTAAAGATTTCACCAACTTTAAATTGTCGTCTGCAACTTCTTTGAATTTGGACTGGTCTAAATTTTTATCGTGTGGGAATGGGTTAAGATAAAAATTCGATCATTTCTGAAAGATATATCGGAAATTTTGCGCAACATTTTTAAAATACTTCCTAATACAGCCTAAACCCATTCCCACACAACCAAAATTTAGACTGGTCCAACTTGAAAGAAGCTGCAGACGACAATTTCAAGAGGATGCAATTTTATTTTTTTTCGTCTTTTTGGATAGAAAACAATGTGGACAATGAAGAAATTGCTTGATTCAGGCAATTTCTTCGTTTTCCACAATGTTTTCCAAAGCTTATTTATTAAGCTTACTTATTGAGGGGCGTAAAAAGGTGGGATTGTGTGGGAAAGGGTTATGCAGTTATCACACAATCCTGCGTATGATTTCTTGAATAAGTATGCTTATGGAAAACTTTGTGGGAAAAGGAGATGTGTTCTTCTTTAATGTTACCAATGTTCCAATATTAAGACCCGTGGAAACGCCGTCTTCAACATCTTTCAATTTTTTCTAGTTTTATTTTGTCAACTGGTATTAGGTGAAGATTTTTCGTAATATTACACCATTCCTTCTCCCATTTTACCCATGTCATTTATATCAAAATAGTTTTTTAATGCTCCTATTTTTCAAATGGGATTATAATCGATTTCTAATTCTAGTTCAAATAAACACCGGACAATAATTGTAATGTAAAAACCATGTAGGTAGACTATTGCTCTTAATTTGTAAGACAAATGGATCGGAAATGTAGTTATCATATTCATATGAAAGTCAATTTAATTTTGATCGATAATGATAACAAAACTTGTCAAACAAATAGGTAGTCTCGAGCATTTACCCATTCCCGCACAATCCCTTTTTTTTACATCCCACCAAGATCACCTGGTAATAAATTAACCAAAAATCTAGCTATGCGAATCGAGCGAAATCAGTTCAGACTATCATGGGTCGAATATTTGACCCATTACGAGACGACAAAATTTTAGATTGGTCCAAACTGAAAGGAGTTGCAGACATCAATGTAACGTTTATGAAAATTAACATTTTCCCAACTATATGAGAAGAAAACTTTTTGGAAAATGAAGAAATTGCTTGTAACAAGCAATTTCTTCATTTTTCCACAATGATTTCTCAAGCTATTTTCTTGGGGGTGTCGAAAAGCAACATTGTGTGGGAATGGCTTAAGCTTTCGTGCGTCATAGAAAACCAGTTACTAGCCCGTCACAGCCGAAAAGGCGTCTTCTGTGACCATCACGAATCGAATCGAATCATTTATTTAGATTTGAAGACCTCCAACATAAACGTAAAACATTTTTTGTTGGTTCGGCGACTGAAACGTATTACTTACAATTAATAAAAGGTGTAGTTACGACATTTCAGTCACCTGCAAACAGTTTTCTTTTTGAGTTGTTAAAATTGTTACTTTTTTAGATTAATTCAAAGTTAATATTTTAGTTCGAAATTTCAATCGGTTTAAAACTGATGACGACAAAGCTTTGTTTTTCTAACCTAGTCTGGTTAGATGAGTCGGTAACGCAATATAATCTCAGTCCTGAGGTCATGGGTTCGAACCACAGCTCGGCCAACAAACTCCGACATTTGATAAAAGTCATATTTTTTCTCACCAATTGGATGATAAGTAGTGCGCCTAAGTGGGATATGCAGATTGTGGTTCGGAAAGAAAGTGATTATAATGGTAAGAGAAACGACAAGAAGCCATGGTTTGATGCACTAGTCGCCTCGATATAACTAGAATACTGTTGAAAGCGATGTTAAACGCCATACAACAAACAAAACTAAACATTTTTTCCCTAAAGATCGCAGTTTGGGCACAATACCAATAAATTAGACTTTCCCTTGTCATGGCAACTATAACAATACATATTTGAACTTCTTTGCAATAGTCATAATTTTCGGTTTATACAATGGAGAGTGAAAGATTAAAAAATAGCTGTTTTGTCGGGATACCTCTTCTTGTTTAGATCTCCGAACCTTTCTTAAAAGAAACATCAAATGGAATAGACAACCGAAATGTCTTTTGAAGATTTTTTGTCGGAAGACGTTTACGAACTCTTATCATTTCAATTATTTTTTTATTCATTTCATTTATTTATTTATTTCAAATCGTGTTCACATCAAATTCTATTCCTCACGATGAACCCTTAATTGACAAATCACGGATAAAAAATCAGTCGACCAATGAAATCTTTCATTTATACTGGAAGTCATCTTTGAACTCCGAAATTGGCCGCCATTTATCTAAACATTTCTGTTGGTTTGGTGAAAGGATACTGGGGGAGGCCCAGTGCAGATATACTGTACCAAATATCTGACCGTTCACTTTGAGGTAGAGAGGGGACTGGCTATCTGTAAAAATATATGAAAAAAAAAATGAAAAAACCAAACAAATACTTCATACTTAATTTCATCTTTTTGACACAAAGCAATAAACTTAACCTTTGAAAACGCTATCAAAACTCACATTTCGTTGAGAAACTTCTCAACGTGAGCAAAACATTTTGATTTCACAGAAACACGCTCTTTTCAATTGACAGATCGCCGCTGTCAGCCATTTACTAGATTGACCAATCAAATCCTGCAATTTGATAAAAAAGAAATTAACCTTTAAACTCCGTCTTACAGTTAAGTTTTTGAAAATTATGCACAAGATAGCAAAGGGTGGTTGAGTTGTCACCCTGTGTAAAAATGTACACCCTAACTACAAGATCTGAAGTAAGTGCGAAACCGGTTTCAAGAATACTTGTCAAACATGTTGACGATATCGCACAGTTGGATTTGTTCTTTAATTGCTAGCATTTCGTGATATTTTCTGTGTTTTAAAAACGTTTATCAGCTCTTAAAGCTTCAAGATATTTTATTGCAAACTTAATTTTGAATGCAAACACCGAACTTAAATTTTGCATAACAGATTATATCGTTTGCCTTTTACTTTTGTTTATTACACAAGTTGGTAAAACCGGGGACAATATTTCGAAAACACAAAAATCAAACAAAGTTTACTCTCTTTTTAAAGAAAGGTCATTCATATTTTGAAAGCTTTAACACAAATAGAAAAAGCGCATCGAAACTAATACAGTTTGAACTAAAATACATTTCCTAGCCTTGTAGTCAAATAAAGTCAAAGAAACTTCATAAAAACCTTTTCAGAGACTGTTCGGGTTATATTTTTATGCAGACTCGTAATTTGACTGGCGAGCCTGTCCTAATCTGACGATAGGAGCGTAGATGGGACAGGTTCACCAGTCTAACTCGTAATCTGATAGAGGTCGGGGTTGTTGGTTCGAATCCCGGCCGAAATGCTGATTACTTGTTGGGTTTGGTTTTTGTTGTTGTTTTTGGTTTTTGTTCGCTCAAAGCATAGCACTGGTGATACCCATGAAACACATGAAAATTTGATCTTCACCTTGATACAACTGGAAATTAGTTCAAAGTGGCATTCAACTCTATACAAACAAACATATGTGGGGTTTTTTTTATACACCAGGGATTTCTATTCTTACTGGAAAAGTGCTAATTAAAGTGTTTGTCCTATACTTCTGTCTTTTAGATTGTGTTAAGCCATTCCCATGCAGTAGTTGCAGACGACAATGATAGAATTTTTTTCAATTTTTTGTCTCTCTTGGAAGAAAACAATGGAAAATTCCTGAAAGTGTTGAATTTTGTTAAATTCTCTGGTTGTCTTGGTAGAAAAACATGGAAAATTCAGAAATTGCTTGACAAAGCAATTTCTTCATTTTCCACATTGTATTTCACAAATATTTTTGAGGAGAGAAAAAAAGGAGGGGTGGTGTGGAAATGGGTTAAAAAGTTTCAAGACAACCGACGGGTCGCTGTCTGCACCCACTGACTCCCTGGACAACACATACTGAGGTCGGAAAGGAAGTTCCTCTGCGAAAGTAAACTATTTTGAGAAAAAATGGCCTGTAACATGTAACCAAAATATAAAATATTTCTTGAATTAGCTGTACTTTCGACGTTTAAATCGCCAAACCGACGTTTCAAATAAATGGCGGCAAATGTTGGAGTTCAAATTTCACATCCAGTATAACTAATCATTTGATTGGTCGATTGATTCATATATTGTTAGTCGCGATCTGTCGGTTTCTGGTTCCGCGTTCTTGTCTTAAAAAGAAAAAAATGTTCTCTTAACCCATTCCAACACAGTGACGCTTTTGGACCCCCCCCCCTAGACTCCCCCCTAGAAAAACAATTGGGAAAACATTGTGTAAAATGAAGAAATTGCTTGTAACAAGCAATTTCTTCATTTTCAAACAATGTTTTCTATCCAGAAAGTTGAAAAAAAAATCTGAAATTTCATAAACTTTAAATTGTGGTCTGTAACTCCTATCAATTTGGACCAGTCTAAAATATTGCCGTCTGGTAATGGGTTAACGTACTTCTCGGCTTTTTGATATGATATGGATTTTTTTGGCTATCTCAGTATCGATCATTACGCTCTCTAATATGAATTACTCGGATGATCCCGTGGATTTAGATAAGAAGTGATTTTTAACCTAAAACATGGTGATTAGTGTGGCCAACTCTCCACGAACTCAAGTCGCCGGGGACCAGCGCTTGTTAATGTATAGATTATCTAAACTCAGGTCGAAGTCATGTGGCCCCGCTCAAAGAGACAGACGGAGGGTCGATTTTGGAGATAGTGGTATGGTGACGGTTGATGCTAAAACTGCAGACGACAGCTTGTTTCGAGCAGACGACGATAGAGTGCTAGCAGACGATAATTGCATAAAAGCAGACGAAAGTGAAATGAATCGTGTTGGAGATGTATCCATGGCAAGAATTGATAACATTGTGGAAAGAGGAAGGAATTATAGGGATAATCGTGGATTTGCTCGACTTGATATGGTGAGTAAATTCGTCCAACTGCAGGACGATTTTTTTTAGACTGGTCTATATTAAGATAAGTTGTTGATGACAATTATTAGTCGATGAAGTTTTTTAAAAAGGAATGTCCTTTGGGTAGAAAACATGTTTGATAACGAAAAATTGCTTTTAACAAGCAATTTATTCATTTTCAACAATGTTTTCAAAAGCCATTTTTTCTTTGTGTAGGAATGGATTAAATTTATTATCATTATTATTATCAGCAATTTCATCATCATTATTATTATTTACAAAGTTTTGCATTGTCATGATTATCATATGGTCTGAAAATATAAAAAGATGTCACAGTCAACAGTTTTAACCCTTTCCTGTTCAATCCCTGTGGTTTTATACTTGAAAAAACATTGTGGAAAAAGAGAAGAAATTGCTTGTCACAAGCAATTTCTTCTTTTTCCATAATATTTTCTATCTTTCTGAATTATTATTCTCATTTAAAAAAATCTTGTAATGTCGTCTGCAAAACCTTTGAATTTGGACAGTTGTAATATTTTGCAAAACAGAAAAGGGTTAATTTAATTTGCCCGTTGGTGACCAAAATTATCGTAAATGCAGCTTGAATAAAACTGAGTATACCAAATTTTGGTCACTCACCGACTATATGATTCAATACGGTTTCTCCTTAAGATTTATGCGTTTTCTTGTAAGCTTTATATTAGTTCGTTTATTTTTAGCTAGCCAAGCATAAGCTTTGATAGCTTAAGTTAACAGACAAAACTTTGAGGTCGTCTCAAAGTTCAACGAGTTCAAACTGCCACCGGAGGCTTAACCACTAAATCCGTAAAAAGCCTACGCTATATAAAGTAGTTCTTATGTATTGCAGGAATATTGCAAACTCTGCATGCAAATTCATCTCCTAGGTATTTTGAGCTCACTTAAGCACTTCGTGTTCAAAATGACTCTGATCAGAGTCTTCAAATAAGTTGCATTCGACAATTTCACATTGTTGAAAATTCTAAAATATATATCTCTTTAGGTAGAAAACAATGTGGAAAAGGAAGAAATTGCTTGTAACAAGCAATTTCTTCATTTTCAACATTGTTTTTAAAAACAATTTTCTTGAGGGAGCGTAAAACGGAGGGATAGTGTGGGAATGGGTTAACTCCTTGGTAACTTTACCCGCGTTTCTTTAACATGATAAAGTTTGACAAAGAAGATTACTGAACAAAACAATGCTTTGCCAGCTTACAGGTCTTTTTAGTACTTTGATATTTTATTTACCGTCTCTGCCGTAGCGTTTGATCCCTACGATATTTGGGTGTTACGACCCCATGCAGCAAACGATTAGTTGTTACAGTGTTACATGGAATAGAGCATGGATACAAAAATAAAACAATTTGGAGCTAATTGAGTCTGTCACCTAATTAGTCTGTTAGACTGTCAAATGGTTCCTCGGTTCACTTCTCGTCCGAAATCCACGTTCTACTTATCTAGAAAAAATGAACAACCACACGGTGCTGTGTCAATGACGGCGAACGTTCGACTTATTTCAGAAAAAATATGAGATTGGCCCGGGGCTCGAACTCACGATCTCGAAGTTAAAGTCTAGTGCTTTACCAACTGAGCTAATCTAGTTGACAGGTTAAACATGGTTTGATAGTTGGCTCATGCAGTAATCCATTCATAGAAGACGTCCTTAAATTGAATTCCTAGACGCAATATGTCAGAATCATAAAAAAGTGAAAGGGTTGAAGACAATATATCACAGTGTAAAGGGTATCATTAGGTAAAGAAGCATTTTTCTTATTTCCTAACCATATTCGCTTGCTGTCAGTAAAAAATGGAGAAAAGGAGAATCAAATCCCTCATTTAGACCGGAAGTGAACTTTGAACGCAGACATTTGTCATCATTTATACGAAAGATTCGTGTTGGTTTGGGCACGTAAACGTCGTAGCTATACACCGTTTTCAAGCTGTAGTTACGACGTTTAAGTCGCCAACCAAACATTTACTTTTTCGTTGTATGTTACTGTTAACGGCTATGACCTTTGTGTCGTTTGATATCCAAGCGAGCCTCCTGTCGGAGGTTGTGGGTGTGGCAAGAGATTTGTCAACTCTTTACGCGAGGAACAGATATCTTAGACAAAAGCTTTTGTAAGCTTTCAGAAATATAAACATTTGTTTTAGTTTCCATCAATTTTACAGCAGATCTTGGCGTAACCGCGAAAGAAAGAATGGCAAAAAATTAGCCAAGCACAGCATTATTCAAAATCCTAATGCCATTATATTTAGTTGCGGCCAATATATACTTAAAATTCTCTAAGCGTTTAATCTCGTTAACTTTAGGAGTTCAAGGATTTGCATATTTCCATAATTACCTTGTATTTGGGTTAACTTACCTTTCCTGCATTATTCAAGGCGGTAAAGGTAATAAACTTATCGAAAATTAAAAAGTTGGGTAGATTGAATGGAGTTTAAGCCGTTTTGAACATTTTTTGTATCACGACAAATGCTTCCTTGGTCCACCTTGGCTCTGACTGACCTACCAAAAGTTATACAGTCAATCTCGTTAGAGCGAGCACCTCATGTAATCGAACAGCGATTTTAGATAATTTTAGATAAGTTTTTTACCTTTACCACCTTGAATCAAAGTACTGAAAGTACAGTAAGCTAGCAAAGCTTGCAGACGACAATTTCAAGATAGTGGAATTTGGAAGAAAACATTGTGGACATTGAAGAAATTGCTTGTTACAAGCAATTTCTTCTATGTCCACAATGTTTTCCAAAGTATTTTCTTGAGATGCTGAAAAAACGGTGGGAATGGGTTACAAAGCATGCTTGTGAAAGAGTGCACTACAATTTGAATAGAGTTAGTTATATTCTTAAAAAACACCAGGACTACTTTTTATGGTGTATGCATTCCACTGATTAGTAGTTAAGCCTCCAGTGGCATTTTGCACTAGTTGAACTTTGAGATCACCTCAAAATTTTGTCTGTTAACATAAGCTATCAAAGCTGACGCTTTGCTAGCTAAAAACGCAGAAAAGGAAAGGATCTCCTCCTAAAAAACAACAGATCTTCATAATTGGTCGTTTTTGCTAATAGAATTATCAAAATAAAAATCCTATATCGTTGGATCTCGTTAGAATCGCCCAATGGGACGATTCTGATGAGTTCCGTCAACATAGAATTAAGTGAGAATCCTGCAACAATCTATGTATGTAGTCGTCCCGATCCCTCATTTATGTGACAAAAAAGTGTTTAAAGCGACCGTTCTTAAGTTGTCAGCCGCCGTCATAGCGCAGTCGGTAGCACGTCAGACTCCTGATCTTCAATCATGGGATATCATGGGTTCGAACTCCGGCGGGGGCACATATCCTTTACGACATTTGTCTCTCATCAATGGATAGATAATCATAAACCTAAGTGGGATAACAGCTGGAGGCTGAGAAAGGATGTTTTGGTAGTACTGGTGTGAGAAATACCAGGAATCGATTGTTAGGTGCTCCAGTCGCCTAGCTTGATATGACTGAAATATTGTTAAAAGTGGCGTTTAACCCAATTCAATCAACCAATAAATCTTAACTTGTCGCTTGATACAACTTTTACTGTGCCTTCTCGATCAATGGCGCGGCCGAACCTTGAACCCAGAACCAATAGCTTGTTTCAGATTAGTAGTTCGATACTCTCACCTGATGAACAGTCTAATACGAATCAGCAATGTTTTAGAGTAAAGTCTCTTTAAGAAAAAAGCATTTAAGTTCATAAACATAGCCTATGAGACTACTTTTGCTAGGAATTCTGTGGAGATAAAAAAATGAGGAATAAAAGAGCTGCTAATAATTAAAGTCAAACCGAATTTATCATTTTTCTTATACTAAAGGATTAAAGGGGCATGATCCTTAAAGCGCAAAGTGTCGACCCAGACCAGGCTCCCCGATCCTCGCAATCCGACCAGGTCTATACTTTTAACAATATATTGTGTCCTCGATTGAAGGGTCATATTTCAAAACTAACATACGGACCAGGGAACTTAATCTTGTACAGGACGACGAAATTTTAGACTTGTCCGAAATTGAAAGAAATTAAAGATAACAATTTTAATTTCAATTCCGTGATATTTTCTTGGCTATCTTGAAAGAAACGGCATTGCAGGAAATAAAGAAATTGCTTGTTACAAGCAATTTCTTCTTTTTCCATAATTAATCAAAAGCCCTTTCTCTTAATGGTTGAAAAAAAATGTTGGATTGTTGGAAATGGATATGTGATCACTGAAGAGCCTAACGTAAAAAGATAGAATATACACAACGTCAAAATCGCAAAATGTTTGAGTCCATTTCTTAGTTCTACTGTTTGTCATCGGTGTCGTCGCCTTCTACTGTCGTAAACAATTGAAAAAATGTTGTATCCCTAGAGAAGGTCCGGGTATTTTCGTACATATTCGGACAAACATCGGTTTTCACTTCATTATCTATTACTGGTTCTCACGAATTTGTTTTTATGATAGAAAACGGCCCTTTTTTCGATATTCCTCGGAAGAAAACTCATAGTTGGTTGGGTATTTAAGCTGTGTTTTAATTATTGGCTTGTGGTCAAGATCGGTTAATTCCGTACAGTTTCGGATAAATCCGTAAAATACTAGTATGTGATTTTGTGTAAGGCCTTAAATACATTCAACATTCTCACCCAACCCTATACTGTTCGAACGCATTAGAATCGTCTCAGTGAGACGATTCAAATGAGTTCAAATAAAATATGGTTTATGACGTTTTTTAGCAAAATTCTTCAACTTCTCAAAATCTTATGCTTATTTGAAAATAAATTTTGAATATGGTTTCTTGATAAAATAAATATCGACAACGTTGAATCAGAATGTACCTAGCGCCTCGGACTCTCAATCATGGGGTCCCGGATTCGATACCCAGTCGCGGCAAATATCCTTTCCGACATTTGTCCCACCAATTGAAGGATAATCCTAAATCTATGACAGATGAGCAGCTAGAAGCTCGAAAAGGATGTAGTAGTAGTACTGGTTTGAGATATGGTTAGGTGCTCCAGCCGCCGCGATATGACTGAAAACTTTAAAAAGTAGCGTAAAAACCCAATTCAATCATTCAACTAAAAGAACCAACAAACTTTTGAGTGGCTCGGCCCGTATGTATTGATGAATATTTGGCATTCATTTTACGCATTGTATCTTAAATGATTTGCGTAAATCACTCGATATACCCCAATATATCGGCCAATTAACACTTGATTCCTGACTCTTAGCCATAGCTTGTTTGCCATATAAGCTACTAATTCATATTAAGAATACAGGATTATTTCGTTTTGAACTTTGTGAAAAAAATGAACATTCAAAATAAGTTTTATTAAATGTATTAAAGCGTGATACTCGTCGCCCGAGTAGAGACCAACCTGAAAATCGTTAAAATCGTTAAAAGAATATTTGAAAAAGGAAATTGGAAATAGCACGGATCAATTACGGTTGTTTCTTCTAAAAGCAACATCTTCAATTTGGCGATCAAAACCTCGTTACTACAGCTTGAATAAGCTCGAGTCAACCTGCGCAAGCGGACCATGGCGGGTCGACTCTTTTCGTATTTTGTACATTTCCTATTTTGCTTCGAAGGGAAACAATCCTAGATACGTAGATTTTGGTTGTTTATCGCTGTATTCATCATTAATAAATGTGAATAACTATGGATAACATGTAGATTTAAAAAATGCCGTTTGATAAAGATAATTTTAACCCTTGTCATGCTGTATAAACTGAATTGTAGTAAAATCAAAGGGCTGGAAGCACTGATAGAATTTGCTGTTAAAAAAACAATATTTCTTTTAGAAATCAACTTCATAAACAACTCTGGCAGGAAAAGTACAAGCAGGAGGTGTAGACTAAGATCAGCCTGCACATAAGTGCAATCTGATCTTAGTTTACACCTCCTGCCCAAACCGGAATATTCTGGGTTTAGCATGACAAGGGTTAACTGTTTTGCTGTAGATATTTCCACACAATGAATATCATTACCGTCTTTTTTTTCGCTTTTAACCGATGCACGATACACTCTATAAGTTTCCGTCGATGAACGTTACACGCTATGTTACTTCCGTCGATGCAATAAAATGTGGCAACGGAAATAGATTATCACGAATTACATGTACATATAATTTACATGGCGAAGCAATACAATTGCATGAATCACGCAGCAGTATAGAAGGAAATAAATGCCATGTAATGAGTTAAACATGCAAGTATTTTTAATGGTAATCAAACGAAATCTGATTTCATTTGGTGGACTTGGCATGCCTGCGGAATTCTAATTGCGTAACCTTGATTTTCAAATTAAATGACATTTTATTGGTACTTAAATTTGGGCGCTATCAAGGGTAAACTATTCAAAGATGTTTGAAAATTTCCATGAGTATGAACACCGAAATGTTTTAGTGGCTTTGACAAAGGATATTGGATTTTATTCTTCTAATTAAGGATGGATTTTAAAAAGTTATAGAGAGTTAGTTGTCGGCGAAATCCTGTGAAGTAGTTACTAAAAAAATCGACAATCACATCGGCAAAGGGTTTAGGATAGACTGGTTAAACCCTTTCCTGATTTCCAAAATGTTAGACCTGTTAAAATTCAAAGGTTTTGCAGACGAAAATTTAAAAAAGGATTTAATTTGAAAAATAACCATTCAGTAGGGTAGAAAAGATTTTGGAAAAAGAAGAAATTGCTCGTTACAAGCAATTTCTTCTTTTTCTACAATGGCGTCTCAATTATAACCGTAGAGTGACGTAAAAACCCAGGGTTGAACAGGAAAGGGTTAATTTTTGCCTTAAACTTCTTCGGAAGACTTCCAATGTCGCTTTTATATCTATAGGAATATAGGAGAAGCTCCCAGTTTTATGCGCTCTTTCTAAAGAGCACCACGTGCGAATAAGGGAGATAATTATTGTTGTAGTCTTATAGGAATTACGCCATTTTTCATCTTTATATCTTATTTATTTTTAAGCACCTCACAGTCGAGCGTCAAGGTTAAAATCTTAGACTGGTCCAAATTGAAGTAAGTTGCAGACGACAACTATAAGGATTTGTTTAAAAAATGTTTTTCAGGGAAGAAAACATTGTGTTAAATGAAGAAATTGCTTGTTCCAAGCAACTTCTTCTTTTTCCATTTATCCAAAGATTAATGTCTTAGGTAGCGTAAAAATCGGGATTGTATAGAAAGCGGTTAAACCAGGTATCAATATAAACAAATGTGGCGAATGCTCTTTACCAAAATGGACAATTCAAACAGGTTATTTATAAGTGAAGTGTAAAAAATGCAAGGTTCCACGGTGCATGGGCGCACATTTTACGATTTGTTGGATAAATGGCGGGAAGTAAGTATGCATGATTGTTTAGCTTAAGCAAATTCAACCTATAGCAAGCAAAAGAGAGAGAGAGAGAGAGAGAGAGAGAGAGAGAGAGAGAGAGGGGGGGGGGTCATATGGCAATCTCTTTCTAGAGATCATTCGGACGATGATACTTAGATAAAGTAAATTCCACTTCTGTGGAATAAAAAAAATCATTAATCTCAAAAAGCGAACTAAAAAAATGACGTATTTTTTGTTTCTCCGTTTATTATCTAGCGTTTATCTTGTTGCCAACATGATATAATTTTGAAATTTATTTTCGTTTTCTATTCGACAAAGCTTTCAATATCGCGCTTGTGATCTAATCTGGAATTATTGATAGAGGGGCCAGTAAACGGATTTAAAAAAGATTTAAGGATTCCTTTAGTGAGTAATTTTGTCCCTACTAGAGCCACAAAGCTTTAAACAGAGTAAATGATTTAAAGAAGTAAGAATTTAAGTCCCGGTAATTCCCAGACAAATTAACCCATTCCCACTCAATCCCTCCTTTTTACGCCCTCAACAAAAAAGCTTTGGAAACATTGTAGAAAATGAAGAAATTGCTTGGATCAAGCAATTTCTTCATTATCCACAATGTTTTCTATCCAAAGTCATGATAAAAATTAAATTTCATTAACTTGAAATTGTCGTCTGCAGCTTCTCTCAATTTGGACCAGTCTAAAATTTTGTTGTGTGGGAATGGGTTAACAAAGACAAACAACTGCAGTATCTAAATGATGGTTTATTTCATTGACATTTCAGTTCTTAACCCTTTTTTTATTCAATCCCTGGTTTCTACGCCCCTGTTATTTTATAATTGAGAAACATGGTAGAAAAAGAAGAAATTGCTTGTCACAAATTTTCGTCCGCAAAACCTTTGAAAGGTCTAAAATTTTAAAACAAGAAAGGATTAATTTAATATTATAAATCCACCAAATTAGGTGTTGTGCCCAAGCACTTATATCTGGTTGTCATTAGGGTATAAATCTCATCATGTTTCCAAGCCCGGCATCTTCAGCATTATTTTCTTGAAAATAAAGACCTAAAATATAATTGACAAGCTAAAAAAAACTTGTCTTTTCCGAACAGACAAGGTTAAGATCAGTGTGTTGAAAGCAAATCCATTTGATTTTCTTTCTCTCATACCCATATGCCTACTTATGATTTTAACCCATAAAAATCAATCTTGGGGTCAGAGAGCCAATACATTTTTCCCGTAAAATCGTGCGTAATTGCACCATCGTCGAAAGAGATGTAGAACAAGGATGTTTACTTAAAAACGGTAGCTGTGTCAAAAGATCTTCGATTAGACGGATTAAACTTCTCCTCTGTAACCACTGGGCTGATTTCAACCAAACTGGGCAGATTTTGACTTTGAAATCTTAAAAACATCTTCTCCTCAGTAACCATTGGACCACTTGGCATGAAAGTTCCTTAGATGACCCTTTTCAAAATTTGTTCGCGAAATTTTGATTGAAGCCCAAATATTTGCTAGGCAGGGCATGGCAGTTGTGAACTTTGAAATATTTACTTGACAACCCATAATGGGTGTGGCTGTTTTGACTTTTAAATCTTTAAACATCTCCTCAGTATCCATCTGGCCAATTTCAACCAAACTTGGCCAGAATGTTCCTCAATGTCACAGCTCAGTGTCAAACATACCTTTATTATGTCAACTTTTTTTCAATCATCATAAACCAGCCAGGTGAGCGATTTTAAGGCCAATCTTGCCCTCTTGATCTTCTGAAAGTTTCAGTTTGTCAAATAATAGCAGGTCAGTATGAGGCATTTCAAGTTCGAAGGGGAATAAGGAAATATTTCATGTTGGCGGGGGCACTTACTTAGGACTTGGGACATGTGCTTAGAGGATTCTCAAATTATTGTGTCGTTTCCTATTCTTTTCAAAATTTTGGGGAATCGTAGCTTAGTCCCCTCCCCCATAATTCCAAAAAGAATGGAAAACGTCACATTAGTGCAGGATTTAGGATAATTTCTCGGTGGGTGTGCAAATTATGGTGTCGTTTTACATTCTTTTCAAAATTATGGGGGGGGGGGAGGACTAAGCTCCCCTTCCCTAGACCCGACCCTGTTTTTGCGCACCTGGTTTGAACCAATTTCAAGAACATATGTTCTCTTCAAAATCTTGTGACAATTTGATGTATAAAAGGACGAACTTCCGTCATTGTCGAGACATTGTTTGAGACTAATTTGCCCCGCTTTTGTTTGCTTATGCGTTTTAAATATACAATATCCAAATAATTAGTCATTGTAAGATAAAATACAAAATAATTGAACAACCACGGCATCTAAAACTTAAGGTCCCCGCTTTTTCTTCTTGTAACCCATTCCTACACTATCACACCTTTTCACTCCCCTCGTGAACCAAACAATGGAAAACATTGTGGATAATGAAGAATTCGCTTGTTAAAAGCAATTTCTTCATTATCTCCAAAAAGACGAAAAAAATTCCACCAACTTGAATTTGTCGGCTGCTGATTCTTTCAATTTGGACTGGTCTGAAAATATTGTCGTTTGGGAATGGGTTAAAAGGCATAATTCAGTATCATTGAATAGCATTTAATTTTATTTCATTTTTTTCGGGGGGGGGGGGAGGTTCCTGCGTGGCTCGGCGGTTAGGACGGCGGGCTCCAAATCTGAGAGACATCGAGGGTTGCTGGTTCGAATCTTGACCGCGCGGCTGGTCACGTTTATATATTCTTGGGCAAGACGTTTCAAAGCCCCAGCCCAGTATTGGTGATAGCAGGGAGCACATGAATTGTCGAACTTCGCCACGATATAACCAAAATATTGTTAAAACGGCGATTAACCCCATTTAAACAAACTCGAAAGAATTCAAAATTATTTTAGTATTGAATGTGAATGCTTGATACAGAAATAATGACGACACAAGTGTATGACGACACTTCCATAAAATCTTATTATAATTGTCAGCATATTTCTATAAAAATTATCTTTCCGTTGTAGTTATTGAGGACGTATAATCATTGGTAGAGTGAAAATAACAGAATTTTTGTCTTACCACAATGCTGTAGATATTTGTTTAACCCTTTCCTGTTTTACAAAATTTTGGACCTGTCCAAAAAATCAAAGGTTTTGCAGACGACAATTTAAAGTCTGTTTTACTTGAAAAATGACCAATCAGAAGGATAGAAAATATTGTGGTAAAAGAAGAAATTGCTTGTGACAAGCAATTTCTTCTTTTTTCCACAATGTTTTCTAACGTATAACAACACATGGACGTAAAAACCAGGGTTTGAGCAGGAAAGGGTTAACTGTGTACAGCGGCAGAAAATTTATCTGAAGTTACGTTTAATTCGTCAAACGAGCAAAAATGCTTCACACAAATGTCGGCTAATATCGGAGTTCAAAGTTTACTTCTGGTCTAAATGAATGATTTGATTGGGCGATTGAGCCGTCAGTTGAACTCTGTCTCATTATTCGTCTTATAACACCATAGTGTGCCATTTTGGCGTGACCCGGATATTAGAACAGTTATGTTACGTCAATACCGCTTTCACATACTTTCGAAAAATTATTTTCGCATTATTTTGTGAATTCTAAAAGTTGTGATATGACACTCTTATCTTTACGTAGAACAGTAAGTATTTTGTGATATCATTTCAACAAAATATTTTGTATATCTTTCAAATTTGTAAAAAAAAGGTTCAACCAATTAAAAAATGGCATTTTTGTTTTCGAGCACGCAGCAATCCGCAAAAAAGTATTTTCTCAAGATGAAACCTAGGATAATATAGTTCGAAACTGTGTAGCTAAAAGTGATTTCTCGCTCTTTGAAAAATATTCTTAATTACCGGGACCGCCATGTAGAAAATCAAGAATTTGCCTATGAAATTTAAACGGTTTTTATGTAAGCATTTTTGGATCTCAAAAATTATGTCCAGGACGGCTGCCGTTCTGCTAAAATTCCAGCCTAAGTAATCATCGGATGTCATATTTATATTATTTCGACATGTCGTCATAGGGTCACAACAAATGTTGTATACAGATTTATTATATACCTATAAAAGATATTGATTAAAATCTGGCTGTCTAATACAACTCGAAAGATAACAAAAAAAATATTCGGCATGTACCAAAAACCGTATTCGTCGAGTACCGTTAAACAGTGACTACTCTTTTGTGTATTTGCGTTCGGGCTTTTTTTTTTTTTTTTTTTTCGGAAAGTTGGTTATTAATCAATCAGTTATGAGAATTTTCTTAATGTCATGTCCTAAAGGTATATAATAAAAGGAATATTACAACACATTGTGTTTTTTCTAGTTGTTGTTATCGTGTTCTCGAATCATGTGTAGGTATTTTTTTATTGGATTCGACCTTCGGCTTCATCAAATAAAAAATACCTACACACGATTCTCGAACACGATAACAACAAATAGAAAAACACACTGTTGTAACATTCCCTATTTATTCAAATTGTATTTACGATATTTTGGTCGCCCACAGATGATGTTACTATTTTAATTGGGGGGGGGGGGGGGGTCGGTACACATGACGTGCATCTGTATTGCCTTGGTTATCTAGATTTTATGTTTATTTTTTAAAGGGAGACAATAAAAAAAGAACTGATGATCAGATTTTTTAACTTTTTCAAATCGTAGTATGGCTGACTTTTCCCTAGGATTCTCGGAACGATATATTAATCAAGCTCAAGCTCTCTTGAATTCTGATTCGGATTTTCTATTTGATGGATCGCTGCTGTCAATTCAAAAATCGATTGACCAATCAAATCATTCATTACACTGGACAGTAAACTTTTACCCAAACATACTTGTGCCGCAATCACTTTTGTTTGTCTGTCAAACGACTTATTCAAACTGTAAGTTTAAGTCGTCAATGAACGATCGATCCCTTGTTTGATCCTCCTGACCTTATATTATAAACGTAATCATTATTTGACATCTCTGTCGAGCTTCTTGTCAGACGTCAGTTGTCGTAGCGAGTGATCCATCAATTGCTAGTGCCTTCTACCTTAATTTTTCTAATGTGGACATGTTTATCTATTTATTTTTTGATTTGATTTGATTATTAGCTCCCCTGAGCAAGAAGTGCCCTAGGTGAGCTATTGTAACCAGCCATCGTCCTGCGTCCGTCCGCCCATCGATCTGTCCTTTCACAATTTTAAAAAAAATCTCCACCTAAACTAACCATGGAAGTTCAACCAAACTACATAGAAATGACCCTGAGTTCATGTTTTTTTTTCAAAATACTTCAAAGAATTGAAATCAATGAAGAACTTTGGTTGCCATGGCAGCCAAGTGAAAAAACTTTAATAATCTTCTCCCAAACTATAAGGCCTAGAGCTTTGATATTTGGAATATAATATCATCTAATGACTCTCTACCAAATTACTTCAAAGAATAAACGTATTCTGAACATTAACCCTTTTCTGTGCGATCACTGATTTTACATAGGAATAAAGAAAGAAATCTCTGAAAATCTTCTTTTCCCAAACCATAACACTTAGAGCTTTGGTATTTGGTATAAATCATCAACTCTTGACCCTCTACCAAATACTTAAAAAAAAATACCGCACTGTGAAAATTAGCCGTTTTCTGTCCGATTCCTAATTTTACGTAGGATATTTGGTATTAATCATCATCTATGGACCCTCTACCAAAATACTTCAAAAAAAATTGCTGCAATATAAAGATGAGCCCTTGTCTGTCTGATTCCTGAATACATAGAAATAAAAAAGGTAATTTTTAAAATCTTCTTCTCTCAAACTATAATGCTTGGAGCTTTGATATTTGGTATAAAACATTATTAACTGACCCCCAACCAAAATACTCCAAAGAATTAAAGTACTCTGAAAATCAGCCCTTTTCTGTGCAATGCTGATTTTAGATAGAAATAAAGAAGAATATCTTTTGACAATTAGCTCTTTTTCGTGCGATCCCTGATTTTACATAGGAACAAAGAATGAAATCTTTGAAAATCTTCTCCCTTGCCCTCTCAAAACCAGAGGCCTAGAGCTTTAATATTTTGAATAAATCATCATCTATTAATCCTCCAAAGAATTACCGAACTCTGAAAATAAGTCCTTTTCTGTGCCTGATTTTAGATAAGAATAAAGAAAAATATATTCGAATATCTTCTCCTCCTTAACCATTAGGCTTAGAGTGTTGATATTTGACATGTAGTGATGTCTATTGACCCATCTTCCAAAATACTTCAAGGAATTACTGTACTCTAGACTTTAGCGCTATATTGTGGGATCAAATATATACCTTTAATTAAAAGAGAAAATCTTTAACATCTTCTCCCGAACAATTAGGAGTATAGCTTTGATATTTTGTATATATCATAAAGCCTTGAGCCGTCATATTCATGAGAGCGGTATAGGATCATCATGGTCCTCTTCTTTAGTAAATACAGGCTGTAGATTGTTTCTCATTTTCCATAAACTATAGGTTGTTTCTCATTTTTCATAATTACGCTTTACGGAGTTCCCTTCGGATTACAGCTCTGAATGTTTTCTATTAATATTAACCCTTACCATGATGAGACTTGAATAATCCATTCCTGTTTTGGCAGAAGACAATTATCAGTCTGCATATAGGTTCAGTCTGATCTTAGTCTACACCAAAAGTATTTTATTCAGCATGTCAAGGGTTTAGTAAGTCTATACATTGCATTACAACGTGTATTTCAGAAAACACTGCAGAATATCGGCTGGGTTTCTGGTGCGAATGAAGACAAGAAACCGACCACTCCAACAGACAGTAAGGAAGGTAGGTTTCATTATTGTTGGTTTTCCTTTATTTAAGAAAAATGCAGTGTTTTTAGAAAGGGAAATAACTCTGCTATAGAATCAAGGCTATTACATTTACTTGTTAACTTCCTTTATTTACGTCGGGTTGAATAAGTTCTAAATAATGGTAAATTAGCCGAAAATACAAAAAAGTGGAAAATTTATTCTTGTTTCTCGAAGTTTGAACAGATTCAGTTAAAACTCTTGCTTTGCGCACATGCGCGGACACATGTAGTATTTGTTTCCCACCAAGTGAAAATGGACCATGGAGATAGTATAATACGCTGATCAGAGTGTGCCTTGTTATCATGATCGGAATCTTTTGCCATTTTTTAGATTTCGGAATCTAAAATGGCAAATCTAGCTAGTTATATGTTTAGTTTATCCCATTGCCACACAAACCGGCTTTTTGACGCCTCCAAAGAAAGCATCTGGAAAACATTGTGATAAACTAAGAAATTGCTTGTTTCCATCCCAAAGGAAAAATATTTCTAAAAGTTTCACTGACTAAAAATTGTCGTTTGCAACTTGTGTCAATTTGGAACTGTCTGAAATTATGTCACCTATCCGGTAATGTTCAGTTAACAACAATCTGAATGACCTATGCTCGAACCAATTTGGTTTTCAAATGTTTTATTGGTACAGTTCCTTTGAGGATCTTTTTCACCTGATGAACCACATTAAATCTCATTTCAGCTGAAGAACTCTACAGATTGACGAAGGTAAGATCCTTTAGATATTCTGTGCCCCTTTCGTGCGAAAATGGATCGTCTTAAATCTTCCTCTTAAATCCCTGGTTTTTACGTCCCTTTAATTTATAATTGAGAAAATGTTGTAGAAAAAGAAAAAAATCCTTGGAACGAGCAATTCCCTCTTTTTCTACAATATTTTCTATTCTACTGCAAGGTAAATTTTCAAATTAAATACGAATTAGATTTTTCATCTGCAAAATATTTGAACTTGGACAGGTCTAAAATTTGGCAAAACAGACAAGGGTTAAACAATTGATCTGTTATCCAGGAAAGTCTACCTAAATGACGTCACAAATTTTCAATGATTTAATGACGTCAAAATTTTTGATTATTGGTTCGCTCCTCAAGAAATAACTTTAAAAAACATTTGAAAAATGAAGACACTGCTAGCTAGAAGTAATTTCTTCATTAAACACAGTTTTTTTTTTTTTTTTTTTTTTTTTTTTTTTATCAAAATATACTGATTTTAAAAAATTAACCTATGAAAAATTGTTGTCTACCATTTCCTTTCGACCAGCCTAAAATTGTGTCGTCTGGTAATGGGTAAACGTAAAAAAATGTAACTTTGTCAGGTTTCAATATATCAAATTCCTTTCTAATTCTGTGAATCAAAAATACGTTTTTTCCTAGAATTTGAAAAAAAAAATGTAACAATAAAAATTCTTGTCATTTAGGCGGGTTGTCCTGGATCAATTAAAAATTTGACGTCCCCCCCTCTCCCCCCTCCCCAAAATGTCTTTGCCTGATCATACTAAAGCTGCGATGCTATCTTAGCTCACACACGATTTTATGTATTAAAAAAAAGATCAGACCTCAAATAGTCCAAAAAGGTACGATATGTCATTAGTAAATGTATGCTAGTAGTTAGGTAAAGAGTAAAGTATATATTAGAGCTATCCTTACAAAAGAGAAAATATTCGATCCTGGTAAGGCGGAATATAATCGGGCTTTATGCATGCCCCTTCTTTATGTCGTGTGTTGTCGAATTTTTTAACAGCCATTAACCCTTTCCTGTTCAATCCCTGGTTTTACGTCCTTGTGATTTTATAATTGAGAAAACATTATTGAAAAAGAAGAAATTGCTTGTAACAAGCAATTTCTTCTTTTTCCGCAATATTTTCTACCCTACTTAATCGTTAATTTTCAATTTAAAACCTCCTTAAATTCTCGTCTGCAAAGAATTTGGATAGGTCTAAAATTACCCAAAACGAGAAAGGGTTAAATGAAGAAATACTCGAAGAACACCACCTGACGAAACTTTTTATTTTCTTCCCGGCATTGCAGACATAACATCCGATTTTATTGCCGTCGCGGTTTTTATACAAACGCGGTGAATGTCGAGTTACGCGTTAATTCATCTTCGTCACCGCGTTTCATAACTTTGACGTAAAAAAAATCGTGTAAGGTGCGTGGACGGAAATGAAATATGACATAACGCGTATACAACGTTGAAAATGTGAAAAAGAATGTTCAATGTATTGTTTCACTTTTTAGCTCACCTGAGCACAACGTGCTCAAGGTGAGCTTTTGGTATCACCTTTTGTCCGTCGTGCGTCGTGCGTCGGAAGGCGTCAACAATTCTTTAAACATCTTCTCCTCAGTAACCATTGGACGGATTTCAACAATACTAGGTATGAATGTTCCTTGGGTGACCCTCCTCAAAAGTTGTTCGCGGAATTTTGATTGACCCCAAAATATGGGCGTGGAAGGGCGTGGCACTTTTTCACTTTGAAATCTTTAAACATCTTCTCCTCAGTAACCATTGGGCGGATTTCAACAATACTTTGTATGAATGTTCCTTGGGTGACCTTTTTCAAAAGTTGTTCGCGGAATTTTGATTCACGCCCAAATATGGGCGTGGCAGGGCGTGGCAGTTTTTGACTTTGAAATCTTTAAACATCTTCTTCTCAGTAACAATTGGGCGGATTTCAACCAAACTTGGCATGAATGTTCCTCAGGTGACCCTTTTCAAAATTTGTTCGCGGAATTTTGATTTATGCCCAAATATGGGCGTGGCAGGGTGGGGCAGTTTTTGACTTTGAAATCTTTAAACAACTTCTTCTCAGTAACAATTGGGCGGATTTCAACCAAACTTGGCATGAATGTTCCTTGGGTGACCCTTTTCAAAAGTTGTTCGCGGAATTTTGATTTATGGCCAAATACTGGCGTTACAGGGTGAGGCAATTTTTGACTTTGAAATCTTTAAACGTCTTCTTCTCAGTAACCATTGGGCGGATTTCAACAAAACTTTGCATGAATGTACCTTAGGTGACCCTGTTTAGATGTTGTTCGCGGAATTTTGATTTATGCCCAAATATGGGCGTGACAGGGTGGGGCACTTTTTGACTTTGAAATATTTAAACGTCTTCTTCTCAGTAACCATAGGGCGGATTTCAACCAAACTTGGCATGAATGTACCTTAGGTGACCCTTTTAAGATGTTGTTCGCGGAATTTTGATTTATGCCCAAATATGGGCGTGGCAGGGTGGGGCAGTTTTTGACTTTGAAATATTTAAACGTCTTCTTCTCAGTAACCATTGGGCGGATTTCAACCAAACTTGGCATGAATGTACCTTAGGTGACCCTTTTTAGATGTTGTTCGCGGAATTTTGATTTATGCCCAAATATGGGCGTGGCAGGGTGGGGCAGTTTTTGACTTGGAAATCTTTAAACATCTTCTTCTCAGTAACCATTGGGCCAATTTCAACCAAACTGGAAATGAATATTTCTTTGGTGACCCTTTTCAAAAGATGCTGGCAAAATTTTGAATGACACCCAAGTATGGGCATGGCAGGGTGGGGTAGATTTTACTTAGAAATATTTAAACATCTTCTTCTCAGTAACGATCGCGCCAATTTGAACTTGACTTGGCATGAATGTTCCTTGGGTGACCCTTTTCAAAATTTGTTCGTGAAATTATGAATGAAGCCCAAATATGGGCGTGGCTGTTTTTTACTTTAAAATCTTCTCCTCCCTAACCGTTGGGCCAATTTCAATCAAACTGGGCATGAATCTCACTGACAATGGCCAATGGGGCTATTACCATGCTGTTATTTCTGTGAGTGCTTCAGGCCTGCCACCATAGCCAGTTAGAAATGCGTCAGACACCCAATCTATAATCGTGGTGTGTCCAGGGTTCCCAGGCTAACGGTAAAATGGGAAAAAGTCTTGGTTTTGTTATATCTTAAAAAAAAAAAAAAAAAAAAAGAGGAAAAACTAGGAAAAAGACAAATCAATTTGATGAAAGATGCAAGACCCAATTAAGGTACATGTTCCAAACAATTAACAAGTATCCCCCTCGCCAGTAAATTACATGGGGATGCATTATCACGTCACAATGTCTGCGGAGAAAGAGAAATTGGTATTTGTTTCACAAAAAATACAAGCATGGTACTTAGTTTTCTGCTAGAAATGAAGGTAGGTGTCCAATTTTACTAAATATATATATGATTAGAGTACATAAAGCAAATATTTAGGGAGAAAATCCAAAGCAACATCTTAAGTGTACCATTAGCCGGACATGAATTGAATTTGGATACGAAAGCAATAAATGGCCTCCAATTCAATTCAATGAAAAAGAGAACTCTGAGTAAATAGACATTGAAATTAATTATCATTATCATGATTTTGACAATCTACACGTCTAGAAGCATTTAAATTAGTCAGGTGAGCGATTCTAGGGCCATTCTGGCCCTCTTGTTTATTGGAATTCTTTTTTGAAACAAAGAAAGTACTTGAACCGTTGTCTATTTAACTGAAAGGTTGAGTAACCTGAAACCATTTTAAATAACTTCATGTCAGTCATTCAATGACAAAAAATATAACTTTATTCAACAGCAATAATGATGATAATGTTTGAAGTAATGATAATAGAATTACGAAAGCATGGAAGAAATTAATTGTTAACAAAAATAAACGGTGTCGGTGATGATTATCGTGATGATGATTTTGGTAAATTAATAATGAGGAGAATAGCCAAAATGACAAATTATTCATTCCCAGATCGTGTAGCACTTTAAAGATTTGAACTTCTCAATAGCCCAAAATATTAACCACTGGTTGATTGAATCCTGTTTAATTTATATCGACAGAGAAACAATTTCTTACAAATTAGATTAAACCCCCCCCTGATTATGCTCCTCGGAGCACTCGCGCCGAATATGTGCGTCCATGGGGAAAAACAGATCGAAAGCCGCCCCGAAAATTGCGCTAGGGACCTCTTATCGGTAACCCAGCACTCTACCTTTGACAACGGGCTCCTCTAAAATCACTATAGCTACCTAAGAAAAGTTTTCCTTTCTCTGTTCCAAGTTTCCTATAGTTCCAAAGTGCTTAAAAACCCGTCTGGTGTAAAAGGACATCGCAGGTAGTGCGAAAAGTATCGACCCTGGTCAGACTGCGCGGAGAGCGCAGGCTGACCTGTGTCGAAACTTTTCGCTCTTTGTAAACTTTCTGAATCAAGCATGACTATTCTTATTTACGATATAATTATTTCTTGAATACGACCTCTGAGTGACCTCTGCTAGACCCAATCTCGTTTTTTTAGCTAGCAAAGCGTCAGCTTCGATAGCTTAAGTTAACAGACAAAATGTTGAGGTCGTCTCAAAGTTCAATGAGTGTAAACTGCCACTGGAGGCTTAACCACTAGATCCATTGAATGCATACGCCATAAAAGTAGTTCTTATGTATTTCATGAATATTGCAAACTCTATTCAAATTGCAGAGAGCTCTTTCTAAAGCATGCTTATTAGCCCATCTCCACTCAATTCCGCTTTTTAAGCATCTCAGGAAAAAAAAATTAAAACATTGTGAACAATGAAGAGATTGCTTGTAACAAGCAATTTCTGCATTATCCACAATGTTTTCTATCCAACAAAGGATATATTTTTCCAATTTAACCAACTTGAAATTATCGTCTGCAGCTTCTTTCAATTTGAACCATTCTAAAATTTTGTCATGTTGTATTTTGTTAAAACCTGTGTTACTTTAACCTCATTTTTAGCTCTACTGGTCGAAGGCCACTAGAGCTATAGCGATGGCTTTTTCCCGTCCGGCGTCCGTGCGTCCGTCCGTCCGTCCGTCGTCCGTCCGTTAAACTTTTCCTTGTTTACGCGATAAAGTCCACAGTTTTCATCGGATTCTATTCAAACTTTCACAGATTGATTGTACCATCATAAGGATCGTTCCTTTCGAAATTTGGTCAGATCCGTCAAGAAACACGGGAAAAGGGGCCTAATTAAAACTTAATTAAAAAATCTTCGTTTACGCGATAAAGTCTACAGTTTTCATCGGATTCTCTTCAAACTTTCACAGAATGATTGTACCAAAATAAGGATTGTTCTTTTCGAAAATGGGTATGATCCGTCAAGAAACACGGCAAAAGGGGCCTTATGAAAATTTAATTAAAACTTCAATTAAAAATCCTCGTTTACGCGATAAAGTCCACAGTTTTCATCGGATTCTCTTCAAACTTTCTCAGAATGATTGTACCATCATAAGGATCGTTCCTTTCGAAAATGGGTATGATCCGTCAAGAAACACGGGAAAAGGGGCCTTATGAAAATTTAATTAAAAAATCCTCGTTTACGAGATAGAGTCCACAGTTTTCATCAGATTCTCTTCAAACTTTCACAGAATGATTGTACCAACATAAGGATCGTTCCTTTCGAAAATGGGTATGATCCGTCAAGAAACACGGGAAAAGGGGCCTTATGAAAATTTAATTAAAAATTCCATTAAAAATTCTCGTTTACGCGATAAAGTCCACAGTTTTCATCGGATTCTCTTCAAACTTTCTCAGAATGATTGTACCATTATAAGGTTCGTTCCTTTCGAAAATGGGTTTGATCCGTCAAGAAACACGGGAAAAGGGGCCTTATGAAATTTTAATTAAAAAATCCTCGTTTACGCGATAGAGTCCACAGTTCTCATCAGATTCTCTTCAAACTTTCACAGAATGATTGTACTAACATAAGGATCATTCCTTTCGAAAATGGATATGATCCGTCAAGAAACACGGCAAAAGGGGCCTTATGAAAATTCATTAAAAATTCAATTAAGAATCCTCGTTTACGAGATAGAGTCCACAGTTTTCATCGGATTCTCTTCAAACTTTCTCAGAATGATTGTACCAACATAAGGATCGTTCCTTTCGAAAATGGGTATGATCCGTCAAGAAACACGGGAAAAGGGGCCTTATGAAAATTTAATTAAAAAATCCTCGTTTACGAGATAGAGTCCACAGTTTTCATCAGATTCTCTTCAAACTTTCACAGAATGATTGTACCAACATAAGGATTGTTCTTTTCGGATTTGGTATGATCTGTCAAGAAACATGGGAAAAGGGGCCTTATGAAAATTTAATAAAAATTCCATAAAAAATCCTCGATTATGAGATAGAGTCCACAGTTTTCATTGGGTTCTCTTCAAACTTTCACAGAAGGATTGTACCAACATAAGGATCGTTCCTTTCGAAAATTGGGTATGATCCGTCAAGAAACATGGGAAAAGGTGCCTTATGAAAATTCAATTAAAAACTCCATTAAAAAATCCTCGTTTACACGATAGACTCCACAAAAGGGAAAAAGGGGCCTTATGAAAATTTAATTAAAAAATTCTTGTTAACACTCTGGAGTCAATAGTTTTCATCGGATTCCCTTCAAACTTTCACAGAATGATTGTACTATCATAAGGATTATTCCTTTTGAAATTTGGTATGATCCTTCAAGAAACACAGGAAAAAGGGGCCTTATGAAATGATTAATAAAAAATTCTCATTAATAATCTTGAGCCAACAATTTACAACGGATTCTCTTCAAACTTTCACAGAATGATTGTTTCATCATAAGGATTGTACCTTTTGGAATCGGATATGATTCCTTAAGAAACATATGAAAAGGGGCTTTATTAAAATTAATTCAAAGATCTTTGTTAACACTCTAGAGTCCACAGTTTTCATCTGATTGACTTCAAACTTTCACAGAATGATTGTACCATCATAAGAATTGTTCCTTTCAAAATTTGGTATGATCAGTCAAGGACCACGGGAAAAGGGGCCCGATTAAAACTGGATTGAAAAAGTCCTCGAAAACACAATAGAGTCCATAGTTTTCAACAAATTCTCTTCAAACATTCCCAGAATGATTATTACATTAAATGGATTGTTCCTTTTGGAAGTAGGTTTGATCCATCATGGGAAAAGGGGCCCTATGAAAATTTAATAAAAAAAAATTTAGTTAACATGTAATGGCCCTAGATTTCACCTGATTGACTTCAAACTTTCACATAATGATTGTACCATCATAAGGATTGTTCCTTTCAAATTGGGTCTGATCCATTGAGAAACATAGGAAAAGGGGCCTTAGGAAAATTCAATTAAAAAAATCTTAATTAATGCTTGTAAGTCCACAGATGAGATGGGGTTGTCTTTATACCCAAACAGAATAATTATACTTTTGTAAGAAGAGTTCCCTTTGGAATTGGTTCAGATCCATCAAGTAACATGGGAAAAGGGGCTATATGAAAATTCAATTAATAAAACCCTGTTAACAAAATAAAGCCCACAGCTTTGATCAGATTTTGTTGAAACTTTCACAGAATGATTGGAAGGTCATAACTATCATTCTTTTCATAAAAGGGTTTGAACTATCAAGAAGCACAGGAAAAGGGGCCTTATGAAAATTTCATTTATAAATTCTTGTTACCAAGTCCAGAGCTTTCATCGGATTTTCTTCAAACATTCACAGAATAATTGTACAATAATAATGATTGTTGATGTTTGCATTAGACCTGATCCGTCAAGTATCACAGGAAAAGGAGCATTATGAAATTTAATTTTAAAATCATTGTACCACAATAAAGTCAACAGTTTTCATCAGATTCTGTTAAAACTTTCACAGAATGATTATTCCATCATGAGGATTGTTTCTTTTCAAATTAGGCGTGATCTGTCTAGTATCATGGGAAAAGGGGCCTTTAGAGAATTTTATCTATAATCCTTGTAACCAAGTCCAGAGCTTTCATTGGATTTTATTCAAACCTTCACAGAATCATTGTACAATAATCACGATTGTTGATGCTGACATGAGACCTGATCCTTCAAGTATCAAAGGAAAAGGAGCCTTATGAAAATTGTATTTTAAAAAATTGACACCAAGATAAAGTCTGCAGTTTTCATCAGATTCTGTTCAAACTTTCACAGAATGTTTGTACCATCATAAGGATTGTTTCTTTCCAAATTGGACCTGATCTGTCTTGTATCATAGGAAAAGGGGCTGTATGAAAAAGTATTACCAAATCCTCATAAACACATCAATGCCCTCAGTCTTTATCAGAATCTCTTCAAACTTTAATAGAATGATTGTACCATCATTTGGATTGTTCCCTTGTAAATTAGGTCTGATTGGTTAAGTGACACAAGAAAAGGGAGCTTATAAAAATTCTATTACAAAACATCATTATTACAATAAAGTCCTCAGTCTTTATCATTTTCTTCAAACTATCATTAGGATTGTTCCTTTGTACATTGGGTCTGATTTGTTAAGTTTCACAGAAAAAGGGGCCTTATGAAAATTTAGTTACAAAAATTCTTGACACAATTCAGTCCACTGTTTTCATTGATTCTCTTTAACTTTTAAAGAATGATTCTACCTTCATTAGAATTGTTCCTTTTGAAATTTGGTTTGTTCTGTAAAGTATCATGAGAAAAGGGGCCCTATGAATATTTCACTATAAACTCATTAACACAATAAATTCCACAGATTAAACAGATTGATTGTACCATCATTCCAATTGTTGATTTTGACAGTGGATCTTACTATAGCAAGGGTCACATAAAAAGGGGCCTTATGAAAAACTCTCTTAAATATTCTGGTTAACACAATGATGTCCCTTGATTTCACCGGATTCACAGGACAATTGTCGGGTTGTAAGGAAAGTTCCTTTTGAAATGAAATTGATCCATTAGAAAACACAGGAAAAGGGGCCTTATTGATTTTCATTCAAAACAATCCTGTTTATGTGATTAAGTCCACAATTATTGTCAAATTCTGATGAAATATTCACAGAATGATTGTAGGGTCATAAGGTAACTTTCTTTTGGAAATGGAGTGGATCCGTCATGAAACATGGGAAAAAAGGCCTTGAGGATTGTTGCTTAAAATGATAAAGGAGATAAAGCCCCTTTTTTTCTTTATGCATTCTTCTTTGAGCAATTAACTTCCTTAAATATCAGATTTCTTTAACGGAAAACTTGATAACCGGTAGAGCGTCTCAGGCCCTCACGGGCCTCTTGTTTTATCATTATAACCTTTGACAAAAGAAGGTTACCCAACAAACCATACTTTGCTAGCTTACAGTACTTTCAGTACTTTGATTTAGTATTTGTTAAATGGAATAACCGTGGGCCCAGTCCTCTTTTTATTTGATTGGAATTCTCTTGTTTAACGACACTTTCCGAAATATTCCAGCTATCTCGCGGAGGCTGTTTCACCTGGCCATGGTGCCCTGTCATGTCTCCCAACAGTACAACATCTACGGTCGATCTGAGTCACCATCGCAGTAATTATCATTCGTCCATTGTTGAGAAACAAATGCCTTCTACCTTTATAACTTTTGTCAAATGTCGGAAAGAATGTAGGCCCAGCCGTGTTTCGAACTTACGGCCACAGGATTCATTATCCGAGATCGACGTTGGTTTTGATCATTGGCATGTTACAGAGAGGTGTGTTTCTTATAAAGACGGTGTTTCAAAGACGAGATAATTCCGTTCGACATAATTTCTTAATTTAAACTAAAAAAAACAAACTATATCTTAAGTCTTTAGGCGAAAAATCAGCGTTGTTGTGCAGAAACACTCTCCCACTTATTTGTAGTTTTTGTCGTTTGCAAAAGCTATTAATTTTGAAATATTTTTCGTCGCCGATCGCCTATGACAAAGGGTGGGTTTTCATTCATACATAGTCCATAGAAAGTAAAAGGCAATTCCATTTGTATTTTTGTATAGGTTTATGAACGCTTCGCTTAGAACAAATTACGTATATCGAGCGATCTTTATCCTTTAAAGCCGACATATCTCTTAGGGGTTTTGGGGGTTTTCTTGATTGTTTTGTTTTGGATCATCTTTATTTCATTATAAACATGATTGAAGTGTATTGTCGCTTTTATTTCATCTACACAGAATCGTAAATTATTTGAGTTTATTTCGGTTCGTTTTCGACGAAAGCTTACACATTATAGAGTCGCTTTGAAACACTCCGTCCAGATATTTTCCTGTCCCCGAGAGACACACTGGCTTAACCCATTCCAACATAACAAAATTTTAGACTGGTCCGAATGCATAAGAAGTTGCAGAGGACAATTTAAGATGGGTGAAATTACAAAAATCTCTGTCTTTTATGGTAGAAAGCATTGTGGATAATGAAGAAATTGCTTGTAATAAGCAATTTCTTCATTATCCACAATATTTTACAAAACTTTTTATATAGGGGGCGTCAGAAAGCACTATATAATGTGGGAATAGGTTAAACCCACTGCTGTCCAATTTCACATCTGGATAGGCTTGAGCTGGTAATAGGTGTCTTTAGAAAGCCCCTATGACGGTAAAGCTCGAGCCCGTTACCTCAGGATCAATCACCAGTCATTCACCTTTACCATTCAACCAACGAGTCGGTCCGATTGATATTAATTTAGCCCTTTCCTGTTAAAACCATGGTTTTTCCGTACCTATGTTTTTGTACATAAGAAAACATTTTTGAAAAAGAAGAAATTGTTTGTCACCCTTCTACCCTTCTTAATGATTATTTTTCAAATAAAGTAGACTTTATATTGTCGTCTGCAAAACCTTTGAATTTAGACAGGTCTAATATTTTGGAAAACGGGAAAGGGATAAATCTAGGCGTAGCTAATGTTTTGCTTTCTCTGTGACCTTCTATTTTGTCAATCAGGCGAACCTTGCCTCACTCTAAATTAACACGACAATATTGTAGTTGAAAATTTTGGATTTCTGTAATTGATTTGAATCTCAGCTAGTGCTAACGGTCACGGGAACTTGTCCTTTAGCTAGACATTCAGAGCCAAGATCATGACTCGGTTGCAATTCACCATCCGCAATTAATATTTTGTCCACCAATTTTAAAATAGGTGTTGATATGCCGAGAGAGAGACAGAGATAGAAAGAGAGAGAGACAGTGAGACAGACGGACAGGGAGACAGAGAAAGAGAGAGAGAGAGAGAGAGAGAGAGGGAGAGAGAGAGAGAGAGAGAGAGAGAGAGAGAGAGAGAGAAGAATGAGGATCTCTTTCTGTCTCTGTCTATCTGTCTCACGCTATGTCGTTTCCCAATACATGTAAGGGAAATGATGAGAATAGTTGAATAAACTTCAGTGAAATGAATTGCAACATGATAGAATGGGAAGTCGACGAAAATCAAATTTATTTAACTTAAGTTATACTAAATAGCTCGTATATTGGGCGCGGTCTGTTCTGGGTCAATACGTGTCGGTGCTTCCGAATTTATGGATTGAGGTTGACAATTAAAGAACCAATCGACCAATCAAATCATTCATTTAAATCGAAAATGAACTTAGAACACCGACATTTGCCGATATTTATGCGAAGCATTTTTGTTGGTTTAGCGACTTAAACGTTCCTCTTACAACCATCTTACTTTTTTGTTGCAGAGTTCTGTTCATAAATTTTGCAAAATAGCGCCATTTCTGGTCTATTTGTCTCTCACCAATTAATGGATAATCGTAAACCTAAGTGGGATAACAGCTGGAGGCTAGGAAAGGATGTATTGGTAGAACCGGTGTGAGAAATACCAGGAATCCATTGTTAGGTGCTCCAGCCCCGCTATATGACTGAAATCCTGCTAAAAGTGGCGTTAAACCCCATTTAATAAATAATAAACCATCTCACGTATAAGCAGAGCTTCCTGTCGGAGCTCAGTGGGCGGGGCCAGCAGAGTTAGTGGGCCGGGCTAGCGATCTGTAAATGAAGTAAACTTCTATCAAGAAACCATATAAAGGGTATCGTGTGAAAGAGCTTTCAGTCATGAAATCGTTTTTATGTGATTTTCATGATTTTATTTGTTCGAACTTGTTCAAATCAAATTTAAAACCAATATCGTACTTTAAACATGACATACATAGACAGTATACAATACAAATTTATTTCTTCAGATCAAAATGTGTGTTCTCTGTCGTAGGTTTGATTCAAAATCATCGTAACTACAGCTTTATCAAAGCTGTAGTTACGATGTATTTGGAACCAAACCGACAATTTTTTTTATTCGGAATGAAACGTGACAAAAGGCCGAATGACAGATTCGTGATTATAAAGTTAATCTCTCATCATTGGATTATATATCTTACATAAGCTCTACAGTCGTAAGGTTTCAAAAACTTTACGCGGTTGGATTTTAAGTGAAAAGAAGCAAGTTTGATTGAAATCACCTGTTTCTTAGTTGTGCTTGAAATGATTGTGTTGGATAAAACATTAAGCATGGATAGATTGTGAATTTTGGATAAGTCGGTAAAATTAGCCTATATCTAGTCCAAGTAATACATATTTAGAAAAGCTGACAGATCGCTAGCCACGAAGTTCCATCAGGAAGTTCCACTTAGATGTTATACGACTTTATTTCTCAGAATTAATGACAAGGAACATATAACAAAACAAATAACTGGTTAGTTGCCGGCCTAAACGTCGAGACTGCAGCTTTAATAAGCTGTATTTACGACGTTTGTGTCGACAAACCAACAAAAATATATCTCGTAAATGTCGGCCAATGACGGAATTAAAAATTCACCTCCGGTCTAAATGAATGACTTCATTGGTTGATCGATTCCTCGAATGATACGAGAAGTTTAGTTGTTTTCTTAATATCGCTTAGGTAAGACCTACTGAAACTCTATAAGGATTACTGACCAATCGTTGGCCACGCCCACTAATTCCGTTGGCCACGCCGACTTACTCCGACAGGAAGACCCGCTTCGATTTTAAACGACATTTTTTTTTTTTTTTGTTTTTTTTTTTTTGAAAAAATTATGGAGATGAGCATGTAACAAAAATTAAAATAGTTGGTTGGTTACCTAAACGTTGCAACTACAGCTTCGATAAGTTTAGGGCGCAAAAAACAACAAAAATGTTTCATATACATGGCGACCAATGTCAGAGTTGAAAGCTGAATTCCGCGCTGAATGAATGATTTGATTGGTCGATTGATTCCTTGATTTGCAGCAGCGATTAGTCAGTTAGATGACCGCTGCCATAAAGCAGTGGTAGCGCGCAGGACTCCTAGTCATTGTGTCCCGGGTTCGAACCCCGGTCGCGGCGAATATCCTTTCCGACTTTAGTCTCCAATCAATGGCTGGATGACCGTACACCTAAGTTGGCTGGTCAGCTTTAGGCTCGGAAAGGACGGAGCGGTTAGTATTGGTGTGAGTAATACCAGGAATCCACGGTTAGTTGCTCCAGCCGCCCCGATGTGGCTGAAATTGGCGTTAAATCCCATTCAATGAAATAAGACTAGTTAGGTATTTCGATTCACCTTTCATGTATAAGCGTAAAAGGGTTATGATCCGACACTATTGTCAAGTCAATATGGATCAGTAGTTTCTGATCGGATTTTCTCCAAGCAGACGACACTTTATAGAATATGTCGTCAGTATGAATTTCGAAATGAAACAAATGTGCTGGACTTTAGATTTGATAAAAAATGGTTCGAGTGAATTTGGAATTTAACGAAGATTTATGGAGTGGTGTTTTAACCCTTTCTTGTACAAACCCGGGATTTTACGTCGCCGTTATTTTATATTTGAAAAAAAACATTGCGGAAAAAAAGAAATTGTTTGTAACAAGTGTTGAAACGTTTAATCTTGTCTGTGTTTCATTAGTCTAGAATGGTCATTCTACCTCGGTGTATGTTTTATTTTCGAAATAATGTTTCGGGTTGACCTCTGCTTTGTTCGATCTCTTTTTTTATAAAGATAAAAAAATATTTCATGGAGTTCTCGTTCGTTCCCATTTACGGTGACGGGTCACCCGTCTCTAATCAACCAAAGTCGCTTAATTTCGAGATGCCATAAAGACAAACAATTCATTTCACGAAAACCCTACCTAAGCACACAACACCTAGTTAAAATTTCTTCACGTTCGATTTTTTCGTTAAAAATTAATCGAAAATATTGAACTGTCGTTCTCAAACAAAACAAAGTTAAGAAGAATTTGACTTATACAGGAAAGGATTGAATTGGACAGGTGGAAAGACGAAAGATAGGCTATACGAGCAATTGAGGACGATGGCCGTATTCAAAGTCGACTTGATCTAGTTTTCCACAAATACGATCAATTAATCGATCAATCTGCATAAATCAACAGTGCTCAAGCCCAAACTTTAAATATACTGTCTCTCTCCAGTAGTATTTATTTGACCGTTACCCTGGTTGGATATCTAAACAGTATTTTAAATTAAAGTACTAAATAAATATTCAAATTTAGTTGTTGAATTTACGTTCTTCATTTCGTAGTAAGTGTGGTGCGAAATGACCCTATAATACTCCATAGATTCACTTATAAAGTAGGCTTATTTGTTTTATAAAGCAAGATTTTTTTTATAATACTATAGGGTAATATATTTAGCTGGTAATGGAATATATATCTTCGCCCTAATTGCAAAGTACCGTAAAATTGAACGCTCTAAATGCCTACGATTTTTTTTTTCAATATAGTTACTCTGAGAAACGAACAGAATATTTGTGTTTTTATTGGTGTACGAACCTAAAAACTTAATTACATTTATGTTTGTGCTTTGATGTAATACAGATTTTAGTTTGATGCCTCAATGAAAACAACAACAAAAATATTCTCTTTATTTCTTATAATCTTATGCCATCGAGCAATACAAGTCAAATATTGTACTACTTTTTTTTCTTTTTTTAACTACTTTTTGCAAGAGCTTACAAAATAATTTCGTGCTCAAAATTTAAATAAAACAAACAAAGCAGAGCAAACCGAAACTCTCGAATCTTGATAGACGAAACTAAAATTGATTTATTATATTTATTATAGTATAGATACAACAATACCTGTATCTACAGTTTGCCTGAAAAGACGTCTGTGTTTGTATTTTCGTTTATTTATCGTCGCTACCGTAGCACATGCCCATATGAGCGACGCCCCCAGAAGATGGTTAGTTGTTACGGGGGATAGTGCAAGGATACAGGACGAAACTGTTGAGAGCTCCGCCTGGTTCTTTAACGTGCTCGATGGATAGCATCGCCACACGGGGCCTCGGTTTAACGGCTCATCCGAAAGACAATTAGTTTGTTAGTTAATATGGTCAGCCCAGGGCTCGAACCCGTGATCTTGAGGTTTGAAGTCAAGTGCTCTACCAACTGAGCTAATCGGGCTGACGACGTCTGTGTTCCCGAAGGTTAAAACCTATATGTAGTCAAACGTATAGAAACGTGCGCCAAATTATGCAAAAAAGGTCTTTTCGGGGATTCTATTAACCCTTTCCTGTACAACCCGGGATTTTACGTCGCTGTGATTTTATACTTACGAAAACATTGTGGGAAAAGAAGAAATTGCTTGTAACAAGCAATTTCTCCTTTTTCCACAATATTTTCTACCACATAGAATGGTTTCATTCAAAATTTCATCCAAATTTCATTGTCACATGCAATCTCTTTCAATTTGGACAAGTCTAAAGTTCCAGAAAACGGGAAAGGGTTAAAACGAACGAATTCGTTTTGAAGTGGTAAATATTATATCATTCTAACTGGAATAGATAATGAACTCATTACAATGTGTGACTGTCGTTTAACCAATAACCAGACGACAAAATTATAGACTGTTCCTAATTCAAAGGAGTTGCAGACGACAACTTTCAGTTGATGAAATCCTTTAAATCTTTGTCTTTTAGGTAGAACACTTTGTGGATAATGAAGAAATGCTTGTAACAAGCAATTTCTTCATTTGCCACAATGATTTCTAAACAGAAAGGCAACGAATTTTAGAATTTCATCAAGTAATAATTGTAGTCTGCAACTTCTTTCCATTTCGACCCAATAATTTATGATTTTTTGTCGTCTGCTAAAGGTTTAAACAACGTGAAGTAACGGTACTTATGTGAGATGTTTTTAAAGGTGTTTTATGTTTTCCTAGTGAACACACGATAGCAAAATTATCTGCAGTAAATTATAAATAAACACGTGTTCGGTTGGACAAATTATTAGTCTACAATATAGCCGATGCTCGTTTTATGAGACTGTGGAATAATGCGGACTCTTTGGTATGTTGATCAGGTCGAGTTCCGGAAGCTGCAAGAACAGGTTCAGGACGTGAGTTTGAATCTCAAGAACCGATTTCGAGCCTCGGCTTATCAGGTAAGATTTTCATCACTTATCTAACCCATTCCCATACAATCCCGTTTTATTGCGACTTTTTGAATGCCTCGATGGCCGAGTGGTATAGGTGCTTGATTCGTGATCTGAATGTCACGGGTTTGAGCCCCAATGTCACCGGGGTGTGTTCACGGGCAAAACACTTAATAGCCAGCCCACCCAGCTGTGAAAGTGGGTAGCAGTGGGATTCAGCCACTGCCTCTCTTTCAGGGACGTGAAAACATCTGGATTGTGAGTGTATCACTTGCCAGTATTACCCGAAAGGGGAGTTATGCGGTATAAATAGATAGATTTAAGAAAAATGGTAAACATTATGAAAATGAATAAATTGCTTGTAAAAGCGAAAAGAGTCAAATTTGAAATTGTATGCAACACAATCTGAAAAAAGGGTAAATTTGAATTCTTATTGTTGTTAAATTTGATGGAACCTAAACCAGCCCATAGGGGTCCGTAATTCGATTTCCCTCCATCCCATTGATCAATATTATTGACAAGGGATTTTTCTTCATTCAGTCAAATCACTCAACCACATGTACGAAAATTGCTCAATCTTTTTCGAATGAACAGATAATTTAATCTTTTTTTTTTTTTTTTTTTCAAAAAGAAATAAGCTAACACATTTTTTCTACAAAGCAAATACAAATATTTGGAAGGATGTGAGTCCAGACTGACTGTATCAGAGGCTTGAATTTTAAATCTAAAATTTAAAAAGATATAGCATTTTTCGTACATGTTGGTGGGTGATTGGGCTGAATGAAGAAAAATCCCTTGTTTATAATATTCGAATATGGGGTGGAGGGAACTCGAATTACGGACCCCTATGGTTCAGCCAAGTTCAGAATCGGTCTTTGCATGCCGTCGTTTGGGCATGCAAAATGTCGTAACTACATCTTAAATAAAGTTGTAGTTACGACATTTTGCACGCCCAACGACGATGTGTATGTTATTATAGAAAATTACTATTTTACACGTCGAAAATAAACCAGAAGCAATAAGAATGAAAACAAGCTGGGAAAGGGAATTTTTAGACTTTTGAACCCCTTTCCAAAATATTGAAACTTGTAGAGAGCGTTTTATGAAAGATTATAAATCAATTTAACCCTTTACCACACAATGACGCTTTTGGACGCCTCACAAGGAAAACAATTGGGAAGAATCTTGTGTGAAATGGAGAAATTGATTGCAACAAGCAAGCAATTTCTTCATTTTCCACGATGTTTTATACTCAAAAAGTTAAAAAGATTTAAACATTTTATAAACTTTAAATTGTCGCGTGCGTCTGTTTTTAAATTTGGACCAGTCTTTAATTTTGAAATAGGTTAAGGTATCTGTTATCGAGTAAATAACAAATGGAAATGTACTTTCTTGTTACTACTTTTATGTAAAGAACTTTCTTGATAGAGGGTTTGACGGCTGATGTAGACAAATTCCTGTGTGGCAATATGTGCGGGTTGAAGTTTGAGCCTGTGCATGGCATCCCCCCCCCCCCAAAAAAAATACGCATGCGCAGAGTAAAGACAGTCTGATCAGTGTCTACACTGTGTGCCCTATTGATAGATACTGACTGTCATGTGTAAACCAGAATTATTTTATAAGATGGAAAATATACCTCTCAACTGGTGATCTCCGTACTTTTCATTCCTTTGATTTTAGTCCTTAGGATTGAATTTTGAAAAAGAAAATACTCAGCATGGTTAGAGTTAATATGAACAGAACAGAAGATATTTATTTTAAGACATAAAGCATAAAAGCTGAAAGTCAAATAGACATACAACTAACATACAATGCATGGGAAAAACGGTCAATTGAATTTACAATTAATGCAAAATACTGTGTAGTAAAGAGAGTATCTTAGTAAACGAAAGTAACAAAGTCGTGGAATATACGTAGATCATAATGTACTAGTTTTCTATAGTATAGAATTACTTTCTCTTTTGTAAAGCATTCTCATAAAATGATGACAATTCAATAAGTTGTTTTTTGTTATTTATTTGAGTAAATTCATAAATTTCCATTTCTTTGAAATGTATATGAAAGCATATAAACAGTTTATTTACAGAATTGCGGAACCTATACGGTTTTGAGTCTTTGTGATGGGAATATACTTATTCCATAATCCCTATTTGATCGCAAAATCTTCGGGGTGGCCACTCTTGACGTCAATTTCTGTAAATTATGGACCCATTGCATGAATTGTTAGTGCTATTAAAACAGACTAGATTAATCCAGTAATCTTTAATCAAACAGCGATAACATAATTGACATCATCGAGTGCCGAGTGAAATAAATAAAGATTCATGACAAGCATTTACTCGTTTGTAACTTTCAACTACTCTCAGTTTCGAATTTAGACTGGAAATAATGGTTTTAGTACACTCGGAACTATACTCACTATTTTAACCTTTTCCAGTTTAATTCCTGGTTTTCACGTCCCTAAAAAATTTTCATTTGAGAAGGCATTGTAGAAAAAGAAGAAATTGCTTGTCACAAGCAATTTCTTATTTTTCCACAATATTTTCTACCCTGCTGACTGGTTATTTTTCAAATTTAGTCCCTTTTAATTGTTTTTCTGCAAAACCTTATAAAATTGGACAGATCTAAAATTCTGCAAAACAGGAAAGGGTTAGTCGTGCTTTTTTCCCTGCCGATCAATGGTTTAATTTAAGTTTCGTCTACCTTAATTCGTGCTTTTTCTGATATGATGAAAAAAAAAATTAGATTTTTTTAGTTATCCTGAGCACGAAGAGCTCGGTAGAGCTATTGTGATTAGTAATTGTCCGGCACCCATCCGTACATCTGTCCGTTCGTCCGCTCACAATCACAAAAGGAACCTTCCCCTCCTAAACTAACCAAGGAATATCAAACCAAACTTCACAGGAATGATCCTTAGGCCATAGTCTTTCAGATTACTTCAAAGATTTGAAATCGATGAAGAACTCTGGTTTCCACGACAACCAAGTGAAAACTTAAAACGTCTTCTCCGCAACCATACGGGCTATAACTTTGATATTTGGTATATATTATCGCTTATCGATCATCTACCAAAATACTTCAAAGAATTATCGTACTCTGAAAATTAGCCCCTTTCTCTGCGACCCCTGACTTTACGTCGACTACTTGTCTCTCACCAATGGGTCGATAATCGTAGAGCTATGTGGGATAGCAGCTGGAGGCTAGGAAGGGATGTAATGGTAGTACTGGTGTGAGAAATACCAGGATTCCATTGTTAGGTGCTCTAGCCGCCGCGATATAACTGATAAAGAATGTTGAAAGCGGCGTAAAACCCCATTCAAACAAACAAAAACTGACTTTACGTAGAAATAAAGGAGGAAACCTTTGATTTGGGAGGAAGCCTAGAGCCTTGATATTTTGAATATATCATCGCCTATAGACTATTTACTAAAATTGACCAATCGCGGCTGTCAAAAATGAATTAGTCGACCAATCAAATCAATCACTCATCCTGGAAGTCAGATTTGAACTCCGATATTGGTCGCCCTTTTTGCGCAACATTTTAGCTGATTTGGCAACTTAAAAGCTACAGATTATTCAATATGTAGTTCCTCGGCGGTGGCACATATCCTTTCCGACCTTTGTCTCTCACCAATGGGTGGATAATCGTAAACCTAAGTGGGATAGCAGCTGGAGGCTAGGAAAGAATGTAGTAGCAGTACTTGTGTGAGAATATACCAGGAATCGATTGTCATGTGCTCCAGCCGCCGCGATATGACTTAGATAATGTTAAAAGCGGCGTTAAACCCCATTCAATCAATCAATCTCCTACCAATGCATAGATTAAAGTAAACCTATGTGGGATAGCAGCTAGAGGTTCGAAAAGGATGTAGTGTTAGTACTGGAGTGAGAATTACCAGGAATCAATGGTTAGGTACTCCAGCCTCCGTGATATGACTGAAAAACTGTTAAAAGTGGCGTTAAACCCCATTCAATGAATTATTCTACTGAAGCAAAATTTTAATGAATTATTAAAGAAAGACAACTGCGACAGACTTAATCAATAAGTAATTGATATTGACTCCCTTGTTTAACCCCCCTCCCCCCCCCAAAAAAAAAACGAAAAAAAAAACGATGACTTTATCTCGGTTTTGCTTAACCCTTTCCCACACAATGACGCTTTAGGACGCCCCTCAAAAGAAACAAGCAAGGTCAAGGTCACTTGTCAAGATCTCATTCCCGAAAAACAGGTCTTAATATAAACAAGTTTTAGATAACAGTTCTAAGCGTGCTTTAATTGGTGCAAGCAATTTCTCATTTTCCAACTATAATTTCAATTATTTTAAGCGCGTCAGACTGTTGGGTTGTATTTTAATTATGTTGTAATGGTTTGATTATGCTCAAGATGATTAAGGTCACTTCCGTGACTTTCAAGCTCGAATGAAAGTATAACTAAGCAACCATTTACCCCTTTACCCTTACGTGTAGTGTAATTATTGGATGAAAATAGTTATGTTGTGTTATGTTGTGTTGTGTCTTGTTTTGTCATGTGGTGTTATGTTGTGTTATGTTATGTTATGTTATAGAGCCCCCCGGAGTTGTCTGGTCTTCGCAAGGTAGGATCACAATACATACATTTCCTCTCAAAGTAGATCTTGGCTCGAGATTATAACACCTTTTTTTCGTTTTTTTTTTTTTTTTTTGTACTCAGTTGAGAGTGCAATCAAACTAAGACTTGCGACCAAATTAGTACTTTTGCTGCAAAACTCTTGAAGCGGGAGGTCGAAGCACAGGCCCTAGGAGTGAATTCAATTATAACGACAATATAAACTGCTATTTTCTAACCATTTCGTGCGGATTCGTAAGATCGGTTTAAATTAAGAATAATTTATTTTTTAGTTTCGTTTGACGAGATCTGTGAAGTGTGACGGTCTGAAATATTCTTTTCCTAACTTTATGAAAAAAAATAAAAAGCTGGAAACTTTGTTTTATGTCTTCGCACAAAATAGTACCACAAAATGCTGCCTATAGTGGTTTTCAAATTGTAAGAAATGCTTAGAATATATTTACATATTTGGTGGGAGGGGGCGGGGGTATTTATTAATTTCATTTATTTATTTATTTATCTTAATTAGGTGTGACACAAAAACCTTATGATTCGCGACTTAAAAAAGCGTGATAAGATTTTTTTTCTTGATTAAAGTTGCTATCTCTTTACTGTATGCTGTTTTTCAGCCTATCTGCTCCTTGCTTTAGAAATTTGTTAAAAAAAAACTTGTAGTTGCTAGAAAAAAATGTTTTAATAGGCATGTCGGAATTGACCAATCGTGACTATCAATCAAGCGACCAAATGACCAATGAAATCTTAAATTCCGATCAAAAATGAGTTTTGAACTCCGACATTGGCGGCCATTTTTGTTTATCTTATATGTTTGTTTGGCGAACTAATCGTCGTAACCACAGCTTATTCAAGCTGTGGTTACCACGTTTAGGTCGCTAACCGACTATACTACTTTTCGTTACTTGCTACTGACCACAAATTTTGCAAAATGACGGCGTTTGATTTCTTAGCGAGACTTCATGTTGGAGTTAGTGGGCGTGACCAGCGATTGGTCAATTGACGGATAGGATTAACGACATCCGTTAAAGAATTTTAGAGTTATCAATCGACACTAATTTGTATAACTTATGATTAGGAACATACAATCAAGAAGCAAATCGTTTGTTGGCGACCGAAACGTTGTAACTATAGCTCGAGTAAGTGGTAGTTGCGTCTTTTAAGTCGCCGAACACACAAAATGCTTTTCCTAGATGCCGAAACTTGACATTCACTTCCAGTACAAATGAAAGATTTAATTGGTCAATGGATCTTTTTTTATTTGGTAGAGAAGATACGTCAACTTAGTTGTAGCATTGGTCGATTTTTTAGTCATAATTTTTTTTTAATTATTTTTTATTATTATTATTATTATTTCTTTTTTTCTATAGATTAGTTTAATCAAATAACGTTAGACTATAGAAAATTCAGATTGAAAAAAGTAAGCATAGATTGGTTTGAATGCCAATCAAACAGTATGTCTTTCAAATACAAGGGCTTTCTACAAGAAATGTGAACAAATGTATGCCCACGCATCCGATGTGAGAATGATTTCATGAAACAAAACGAAGAAGCATGTTTCGAGATGTATTACATTTTCTTTGTGATTACTTAATTATTGATTGATTGATTGATTGATTGATTGGGGTTTAACGCCGCTTTTAACAGTATTTCAGTCATATCACGGCGGCTGGAGCACCTAACAATGGATTCCTGGTATTTCTCACACCAGTACTACCACTACATCCTTACCTAGCCTCCAGCTGCTATCTTACTTAGGTTTACGATTATCCACCCATTGGTGAGAGACAATTGTCGGAAAGAATATTTGCCGCCGCCGGGGATCGAACCCATGACTCCCATGATTGATGGTTCAACCGTTTTACTGATTTTACAAATGATCTCTTAACTTGCAAGCTCATAATTTGGACAAAGTTTAGAATTAGTTCACACTTTGGCAATTTGCCGAGAGAATCAAAAACGATTTCCATTAGCCTTAGACAGAGAAAAGGACAAAATCAAGTGCTTGATAGTAAGTGACAATAAATTGACATGAATGGGTTTATCTTTATCCCGGGTTCTTATCTCGTAGAGACGTTTGTGACATTTTGTCAGCTTAGTAAATAGTGAAACTCATCCTCAATGTCGTACGAGCGATATCTGGTTCTCGGTTCGATTTGTCTGGAAAAGTATGTCACTATGCTAGTGATCGACTGTGAAACTTGAAAGGAAACCAGAGCTAGACTATCTTAACCCATTCCCAAACAATTCCTCTTATTCTCGACTTGAAGAATTGTATTATAGAAAATATTGCGAGAAAAGTATAAATTGCTTGTTTCAAGCAATTAATACTTTTATCAGAATGTTTTCTATCCGATATAACCGTCGGTTTTCAATTTCAAATCCATTTGAATGGTCGTCTGCAACTTCTTCCAATTTGGACTAGTCCAAAGTTTTGTCATGTGGAAATGGGTTAACTCCCATTCAGACAAAAGAGATTAAAAGGGGACTCTAATTTTACCTATTCCGAGACGATAAAATTTTATACTTTGATTATTGAAAGAAGTTACTGACGACAATTCGAAGTGCATTAACCCATTACCACACGACAAAACTTTAGACTAGTCGAAATTCCAAGAAGTTGCAGATGACAATTTTAAGTTGATAATTTTTTTTAAAATCTTTATTTATTCGGGTAAAAACATTGTGGTCAATGAAGAAATTGCTTGTAACAAGCAATTTCTTCATTATCCACAAAGTTTTCTAAAGCTTTTATATTGAGGGGTGTTTAAAAGCGTCATTGTGTGGGAATGGGTTAAAGTTGAAAAATCGAACAGAACAGAACAGAAAAAAAAGTTCCAATTGGGTAGGAAATTTTACGGATTGCTAACGATTGAGCCTCGAATAAAATGTTGACTATCACATTCAAATGAACTAACCGTTTCGAAAGCAGGGTTTAAATCAATGAATATTTAATACTGGTAAAAATACTAATCAACTTGAAACCTGATAACCCAGGTTGGTTCGAAGTTTTAAGGGAGTTGTAAGAGGAGAGAGTGTTAGTCGTTTCTACCACCTTTGGTCAATCGGTTGGCAAGGCTCCTTAGATAAAACATTCTTTTCCTTTTTTTTTAACCAGAACTCAGAAATCTATTCGATCGTGAGGTCCAGGGTTTGATTCCGGGTAGCGGCAAATATTCTTTCCGATATTTTGTCTCTCACCAATCCGAAGATTATCGGTAACCTACGTGGGTTGAGCAGCTAGGGGGCTCGGAAAGGATGTAGTGGTAGTAATGATGTGAGAAATACTAGGAATCGATGATTAGGTGCTCTATCCTTCGCGATATGAATGAAGTACCATCAAAAGTAGAGTTAAACCCCATTCAAATAAAAAAAACACAACATAATAATCAATTATTCTGGGAACTATCTAAATGAAAATTTGATACGCCAGAATAAGTATATCCGTAGTAACTTTTAGATGTTAAGATTTAAAAGATTAAAAGGAACAAAGCCAATTGCAGCATTTCATCGTGCTGTTGGTGGATATGTCTGTCTCCCAGTAAGTCAGTAAGTGTAGATTTGAAAGTTGCTAAGTTGCATCAATCCTTCCTTAAAATTAACTCCCCTTACATCTCGAAAACTGACACACTGATCAGCAAAGCCGACAGATGACAGCTAGAAAATATAGAAACGTCTCAACTAAAAGCGTTAATATCGAACTTATAAATATCAGTGAGACCGGGAGCGAGGCTACTGGTGTATCTGAGGACAAATTTCTCTTTAAAGTAACTGCCCTTGAACATGAAGCCATTATTATAAAAAGAACGAAATGTAATTTTGAATAATTTAATTTTTAGTTTCGTCTATCAAAAACGAGCGTTCTGATTGGTCGAAAAAAATATTCATAACTCCTTGAACAAAATTTGGAGTTCGCAGCCATTTTGTATGTTTCCGCACAAAATAGTCCCATACAAAAAGGTATCAAAATTTGTTATTTTTTTTTTTTTTTTTTTTTCGCTCGATGCTATTAAATTATACGAAATGGTGATAATATTTTTTGATTTCATGGAGGTTTGAACCGAACAACCTAATCACACAATGTATGAATCCGCTTCGCGCATTCATACATTGTGTGAATAGGTTTTTCGGTTCATAACTCCATGAAAACAAAAAAGATTATCTTCATCACTTAAATAAAATTGAGCAATATTAAATATATCCAATTAACGGATCGCTTGCCCCGCCCATTGACCTCCCATTGATCTCCTACAGGAAGATCAACTTCGATATCAAACGGCGTTATTTTGCAAAGAGATATGGCTAGTAACGTCTAACAAAAAAAAGTATAATGGTTGGTTGACGACGTAAACGTCGTAACTACGGCTTGGATAAGCTGTAGTTACGACGTTTAAGTCGCCAAACCAACAAAAATGTATCACCAAAAAAAGTATAATGGTTGGTTGATGACGTAAACGTCGTAACTACAGCTTGGATAAGCTGTAGTTACGACGTTTAAGTCGCCAAACCAACAAAAATGTATCACCAAATTTTTCGCCATTGTTGGAGCTCAAAGTTCACTTCCGGTCTAAATGTATGATTTGATTGATCTGTCGATTTTTTCGATTGACAAATTCGTTCCGTCGATTGGTACATCCTGCATTCAACAACCACCCTTAAATGAAAGGTTTATGAACACGAATGTATTGACATTTCGGTTGCACAATTCGTGTTGCCAACAGTTTCAAATGTCATCTCCTTGGCACGACGCAAAAGGTTAAGTCCTTTTATTCGCATCAGTTGATTTGTTGGATAACTCGAGAATTCGGATGTATTTTAAAAGAAAATAGAAATGATATTCATGGTGGTTGTTCAGAGTTTATAAAACTTAAGGGTGGTACAAAGTTGAGGAACCGATGTCACCACCGTGGCATCAAACTCACTAGCAGACGACAAAATTTCAGACTGGTCCAATTTGAAAGAATTTGCAGACGACATTTTAAATGGTCTAAAATTGGGAGATAATTTCCAAATAAGGTTGAAAACATCTTTTAACTTCAGCATAAAGCAATTTCTCCTTTTCCCTCAAAGTTTTCAATGACAATATTTCTCTATGACAATAGCGTCATTGTGTTAAATGGGTTTAAACGATCGAAGACGATCCTATCTAAGTATATTCAATTTAAGATATAAAGCAATATTTCGGAATGTGTTTAAGCCTTGTTGTTCTTGGATACACAAAAAGGAGAAAATTTTGAAGTGTTTTGTAGATCTGGACGTAAAAAATGACATACTTCCGATCATCTCGGATCCCCGGTCCGCTCAAATACCCCACTAATGTCTTCCACTTATGCGATTGATAATCGCATACCTAAGTGGGATGAGTAGCTTGAGGCTCGGAAAGGATGTAGTGGTAGCACTGGTGTCAGATATACCAGAAATTCATGGTTAAGTGCTCCAGCCGCCGCTATATATATGACTGAAATAATGTTAATCGTGGCGTTAAACCCAATTCAACCAGTCGATCAATTAAAACAGTGATAAAGTGTATCTGCCTGATACCTGTTTTAATGAATAAAATGCGCCTCTCAGAGGACAGCTCGGTTTCAGCCTCTGTAATAAAACTCAGCGAGGAAAGAAGAAGTGTATCGTGCAGAAACTTCCCCATATAACGAAGTTCTAATGAAGTGGATCTAGTACTTAGTTATATCAAGAGTGATTGAAAAAATATGTTTTAGAATGAACAGTTTAGATAACTGATACGGCATTTTTTCCGAAAAACGAACAGTTTCGGATTCGATTAACCCATTACCGGACGACACAATTTTCGACTGGTTCAAATAAAAAAAAATTGCCGACGACAAAAAAAAATTATGGGGTTTCGGGGGGGGGGGTGTTGAAAAAATTGTGAGAATGAATAAATTGCTTGTTACAAGCAATAACTTCATTTACCACATTGTTTTTAATGACCCTTTTGAGGGGAGTCAAAAAGGGTCATGGGGCGGAAATGTGTTAAAATGCGAGACTTTCGCAGTCTGATAAGGGTAAATACTTTTTGCAACATAAAGTCGTTTGGCGAACAAAATGTCGTAACTACAGCTTTATTCAAGCTGTAGTTACGACATTTTGCAACCCAACGAATACTCGTATAAAACCCTTTTCGCAGACAAAAACGAATACTAAACGAGTTAAGGATCGCAGCGATAGATTTCAAATCATTACCATATAACAGTATGGATTACGGTGTATCTTTAATGAACCCAATTGAGTGCATTGTATGGGTTTATTTTGTGGGTTTGTTAAAACACAAACTGGGCTTGATAATCGGTGTGTATTGACCCCTGATAACGTTTTTGTGAATGCTGGTGATTTAGGGGTTCAAAGGGCTGATAATTGTGAGGGAGATGATTAGAATTTGTTATGTGCTTTCGTGAGTTATTTTGAAATCAAGTGTTTCAGTGTTTAAACCAAGAAAGTGGAAAAGTAAATAATCCGCGTTGGGCTCGTGGTTTAGGTTTGTGGCTTAAATGAACATTTACCTGAAACTGTGTTTTGTGTCCCCGCCTTGATTAAATCCGGGGAGAACTTTTTTTACCGATGTCCACCTGTCTGTCCGTGTTCCGTCTTTCCAACAGTCTATTTGCTTGTGTAAAACAACTGTGAACTTAACATTTCCTTGTTACATCAAAACTGCGTGATTCTGTATTCAATGTACAATTACCCTTATAAGCATCGACACTTGGAACGTTTTTGCGCTAGGTAAGAAAAAACGGAATTGACTAGAGTGATAGATACCGGTTTCAGCATTACTGTCCTTTTGTATGTCACGGGTTGAACGGTTGAGCCGCACATATTTTTGAAAGATTACATGTAAGCGATCCGGTTATATCTGTCTGTAGAGTACTCGTCCTATAAGCAAGGCTCCGGGTTCGAGTCTCAGACTAACTGAATGTACAAAGCTCAGAACCTCACACTCTCGGTTGAGAACTCTATCGACAGAGCTATCCGAACCACTTATATACTGCCCCCCCCCCCGACCCTATAACTGTGTGTGGGTATAACAGGCCAGATTAACCCTTTCCCGTTTTCTGAAATTCTAGACTTTTCCAAATTCAAAGATTTTGAAGACGAAAATATAAAATGGATTTAATTTGAAAAGTACCCATTCATTTGGGTGGAATATATTGTGGAAAAGAAGAAATTGCTTGTTACAAGCCATTTCTTCTTTGCCTTCAAAGTTTTCTCAAGTATAAAATCACAAGGACGTAAAAACCAGGGATTGAACAGGAAAGGGTTAAGGCCTTTATTGAACTACGGTCAAGACATGAAAGCCAGTCTCGCTAAATGTAGCTTGTCTTTATACAATTATGAAATTGGAAAATAATTCTAAAAATGGAAGGAAACATGGTGAGAAACATGGTGAAAAAAGGAGAAATGACATGTCGCAAATAATTTCTCCATTTCCCACTAAGTTTTCTATTCTATTTCATTCGGGCGTCAGAAACCGTCATTGTATGGTAATGCGTTAAGGTCCATTCATAATAAGAATGATGGTGAAAATCATTTTCTATAGTATCCAATTTATCAACTGCATTTATCTCGAAAAGTACCAAAATATGCAAAGACTAATTATACCTGACATTCCTCCCCTTTACCTTTCCGTTCCTTGAACTTGGTAGCGCACCGGACTCTCAATCCTGAGGTTCGGGGTTCGAATCTCGTTGGTGGCAAATATTTTTTCCTACATTTGTCTCCCATCAAAGGATGGATAATCGTAAACTTAAGTTGGAGGCTCGTAAAGGATTTAGTAGTGTACTGGTGTGAGAATTACTACGAACCCATGGTTAGATGCTCTAGCCGCCGCGGTATGACTGAAATACTGTTAGAAATTGTGTTAAACCCAATCCAAACAAATCAAATAAAAAAAATTCGAAAGCATGCATGGATTTGAGAAATTATGTGCTTACTATAGATTGTAGAGAATTCTCAGAGAAAAAAAGTACCTTACACTTCTGTTTGAATGGAATCTTCTGAAATTAATATTGAAGAAACATGTTCCCCTTTTTAAGTCAATAATTTTCATTTTACCAAGGCCGACAGTTTTGCATTATTTGCAAACTTCATGAATAAACCCATTACAATTTGCAAAACGATAGGAAATTAGGTATGTAATTTAACTGGCATATAGAACTAGAGATCTTATTTATTTAGGAAGAAATTCACAGATCGGGTTAAATAGATATTTAATGGGAGCTATTCGTGCTTAAGTGGTTATGTCATCCGATTAGAAAATGGCTTAAAAATGGCCGACAACCCTTAACCAACTACCAGACTTAAAGATTTAAGACTGTTAAAATTACAAGAAATTTAAGAAGTCATTTCAAACTCCGTATAATTTCAGTATAAGTAACAGGCTATAGAGCAGAAAAGTTACTAAGAAATTTAGAAATTGCTTATCCCAAGTAAATTTTCCCTTTTCCCCACGATGTTTCCCTTTCATATCATACTTCAGGGTCCGGTCAGCACGAGGAATTGACAATGTTTAATGAAAAAAAGTAGAAAGGCACAAGTATTTAATTGCTATTAAATGATTTCGTCTTAGACCATTAGGTGATTTTTCGCCTGACGAAGCCTTTAAAATTGTTAACGGCCATTCCAAAATGGACCACGTAGGACTCCTAATCGATGGGTCCTGGGTTCGATCCCCGACCGCGGCGAATATCCTTTCCGACATTTGTCTCCCACCAATGGGTGGATTCTCGTAAACCTAGGTGGAATGAGCAGCTGTGGGCTCGGAAAGGATGGAATGGTAGTACCTGTGTGGGAAATACCAGGATTCCGTTATTAGGAGCCCCAGCCGCCCTGATATGACCGAACTACTGTTGAAATAGCATTAAACCCCATTCAATCAATCAACCAAAATGGACCACCACAGATGTGCGAAAACTATCGATTCTTGTCAAGGTGGTTTAGTTTAATGTTATTCTCTTTAATGGACACTTTTAAAAACATTATAATGAGTAACAAATGATCAATAGTTCGTTTCCACAATCAATTCAGTTCTAAAGTTACCTTCTGAAAGAACGTAGGGAAAGCCCGATTAGCTCATTTGGTTGACCGCTCGACTTCAAACCTCGAGATCACGGGTTCGAGACCTTGGTTGACCGAACTGACAAACTAATACAGTCTTTCGAATTAGAGGTTAAACATAGGTCCAATGCAACGGTGCTGTACATTTAGAGTGTTTAAGAAACAGGCAGAGCTCTCAATAGACTTGCACGATCCATCATAACGACAAACATTTTCCAGGACCGTCGCTCATAGAGGCAGATGCAGCGGTAAGCGACGATAATTAAGCGAACATACCTACATGTTCGGAAAATTCGAAGTGTCTTTATCACTTGAAAATAAACTTCGGTTCTAAGTCAGCAAACAAAAACCAGAAGGCATTACTTTTAAGGTCCGTCTGTCAACACTTAGTTATAGTATATAGTTTCTGTGAAACTCAGGCCAGTGAAGATAGTTTGAATTGTGACCTTAATTGTCGATTTTGATATTGTCGAACGACCTTAGACCTTGTCGGACGACCTTAAACCTTGTCGGATGACCTTAAAACTTGTCACCAATAGAATCCTTTCGAGGCGAGGTACTTTCATTCTAAATATGGACCTTCTAACTTTAATAGTACGGAGCAATATAGGGTATATTGTAAAAGTCCAGTTTAACTTTAAGACAAGCAGACAGGTTGACGGGCAGATGGAAAGCTGTAAATTTTGTAGTAACGACGAAATGTAAAAAAGTTATCGATGCGGGGGCATAAAACCTAACCGATCTGATGACATAAATCATTTATCTGCACTGATAATCAATTAATCAGCTATATTAATCGATCCATGAAATATGAACCATAAACGTAATTAGATCACCCTGTGAAAAATTCTGATTGTATAATAGGACACTATTGCACATCCCTTTGGTTTTTAAAACTGTTGGTCGTAAGTGCGATCCTCGGTTCGAAATGCATGTTCCTCGTAGCATTGGCTATCTAGTTTCGGAAGTAGTAAAAAAGAACACTAATTAATATAAAAAAATGATAGGATACGGTGTTTGAATCGGTTAGATCTGTTGATTTCTTTATAGAACAACAAGTAGCAAATTGCTAATATGGGCTTACCTTCGCCTTTTGTACGTCTATATGACCTTCGTGTTATTCTTTTAGGTCGCTGCTAGAGCGCAGTGGTAACTTGTCGGAAATTCAAAAATGACATCCAGGGTTCGATCCAACGGTCGCGGCAAATATCTTTTCCGACATTTGTCCCCACCAATCGGTGGGTAATCGTTAACCAAGTGGAAATGGCAGCTGGAAACACGGAAAGGATTTTTTCGGTAGTACTGATGTGAGAAATATCAGGAATCCATGAATAGGTACTCAAGCTGTCGCGATATGACTGAAATTTTGTAAAAAAAACCCTTCATTCAATCAATAAAAGAAAGCTTATATGAGACTCTTCAAGGGTATCCAGGGTTTAATGAAACAAATACTTGAAAAATATGGGATCTAGCAGAGGTCAGTTAGATATATTGATTCGCGAATAATCAAATGGTAAGGTAGAATGCCCATTCTAGATTTAAAAAATCTATCAGAGGCGAAAAGTGTCGATGCTGGTCAGACTGCGCAATTCGCGCAGTCTGACCAGGATCGATACTTTAGCTCTTCCTAAAAGGTCCTTTTTCACTTATCGGGCCTCCACCTTCGGCGGTAAAAATCCTTCCCGATATTTGCCTCTCACCAATGGGTGGATAATCGTTAACCAAGTGGGATAGCAGCTGGAGGATAGGAAAGGGTGTAGTGATAGTACTGGTGTGCGAAATACCAGGAATCCATAGTAAGTTTCTCCAGCCGCCGCGATATGACTGAAATACTGTTAAAGTAACGTTAAACACTTTTCAATCAATCAATCAATTTGGCGAAAATTAATTACAACGTCTAAGGTGGATAAGCAACTTGTGGCTCGGGTCGAATGTTTTGATTTTACTGGCGTGAGAAACGACAGAAAGTCATGGTTAGGTGCCCAAGCCTCTACGATATAATTGAATTACTGTTGAAAGTGACGTTAAAGGCACATAATCAATCAATTTCATAAGATCCACAAGATAGAGTTTCATTATAAAGAACAGTTAAAAAACATAAGAATCTAGTTAACCCATTACCAGACGACAAAGTTTTAGATTGGTCTAGAATCAAACAAGGTGTAGATGAGATTGCTTTTTGGGTGAAATCTTCAAAATGTTTGTCTTTTTTGTTGAAAACATTGTGGAAAATGAAGAAATGCTTTTGACAAGCAACCTCTTCATTGACCACAATGTTCCCGGGGCCTTTCTCTTGCAAGTTGTCAAAAAGCGGGAATGTGTGGAAATGGGTTAACTTAAACTGTAATAATATCATGTAACATCTTAAAAATATTTGTCTTTTTTTTTTTTTTTTTTTGGTAGAAAACATTTTGAATTATGAAAAAATTGCTTAAAACAAACAAATTCTTCATTTTTACAATGTTTTCAAAAGCCCTTTAACTTACGGGTTTTCAAAAACCGGGATTGAGTGAGAGTGGGTTAACTTTAAGTGTTATAATATTATGGAATATTTTAAAGTATTTGTCTTTTTGTGTAGAAAGCATAGTGAATATTAAAGGAAGAAGTTGCTTTCCACAATGTTTTCAAAGTAAAAGAAAACCTTTCGCTTACGGGTTGTCACAAAGCGGAATTATGTGAGAATGGGTTTACTTAAACTGTTATGATATTATGTAATATCTTATCTCTTGCCCTGGGTCGGACGAGCACCTGGGTCGGACGAGTACCTGGGTCGGACGAGTACCTGGGTCGGACGAGCACCTGGGTTGGACGAGCATCTGGGTCGGACGAGCACCTGGGTCGGACGAGCACCTGGGACGGACGAGCACAATTTGTTTGACTCATCATCTCAACAAGTCTTTCAAAACGGATACAATAAACTTTAGATATCTCCACGACGGGACCGCCCTCATTGAGTGTTTCCATATATGGCTTTTCTCTGGATTAACATTTATCTTGGACAGAAGGATTTTAAATCATATTGTTAATAAAATTTTCAAAATGGGGCCGCGTCATTCGAAAATGACATTTTTGTCGAAATTTGTTTTTGCTTTGAACAAGTTAACCCTAGTCTGGCTACCAGACTCTTTTTAAAGGGAATTAAATGTTTCCAAGGTTTGACATGGATGTCAATTAAGTCCCTTGTCTCAAAAAGAAGTTTTTGTTCAGCAATAGAAAAAAACTTGGATTAAAGGTGCTAGCATAGGAAAAATGCAAACAAAAACGACTTAGGCCAGTCTATGTTAACCCCCGAAGAACGATATTAGAGGTCTTTTTCCTCGACAGTACTTTGCTTATTCTGATAGCGATGAAAGATTGAGTAGATGCTTTCGAACAATTCATCCAAACATTTTAATGTCCTTTAGAGAGAAGTCCTCTACCACCAAGCCTTTACAACTGTGTAGACTTAGGGACACTATCAAGTACTTTACACGTGAATACATCCCGGTGTCATTAGTGATCGGAACCGTGGTAGCGCGTTGGATTCTCATACATGAGGTCTAGAGTTGGATCCCTAGGCGTGACAAATATCATTTTCGACATTTGTATCCCTCCAAGGGGTAGAAAATCGTAAACTTGGGATGAGCAGATGGAGACTCAGAAAGGAGATAGTGGTATAACTGGTGTGAGAAACACCATGAATTCATGGTTAGGTGCTCCAGCCGCCGCGAAATGACTTAAATACTGTGGCGTTAAACCTAATTGAAACAAACGAAAATTGTTCTTTAAAAGAAAACAAAACATACAACTTTAAACAAAATTTTAGGTTACCAGATTCTCAACCCTTTACTCGTAGAGCAGATGATTTGTTTACATTTGAATTTAATGATTTTTACTCCATTAGCTTTACCTTGGCCTGGACTTTTAACATTTTGTCGGTTAGCAACTAAACTGTCGTAATCTACAATATTTTTGTCGCTCAAATACGATATTTTCCTCCAAAACTTCATCTTTTTTTCCAAGAACGATCTTATGGTATATAAAATGCTTTTATTGCGTTATATTCTTTCACTTGACATTATTGTATGTGACCCCGTGACCTTGAACTTGACCATTGACCTTCTTACCAAAACTATTACTTTTGCTATGCTTCAAGAGACTTTTCTTCGTTAAAGATTCAAGTATGTTAGAGTAGCATGATTTTGCTGAATCTTTGAACTTTTAACTCGATAATCATATAATCAGATTAAAAATAAGCTCAATATAATTGTAATCTAAATGTGATTAAGGCCCATGTAATATTTAATAGACTTTTACTTCTGCTCAATTATTGCAAGTTCAACCTTTGTCTCTAATGAGGAATAATTTGTTTAACCCATTCCCTCACAATGACGCTTTTTGACGCCCCTCAAGAAAAACAAATTTGGATAACAATGTGTAAAATGAAGAAATTGCTTGTAACAAGCAATTTCTTCATTTTACACAATGTTTTCTACCCAGAAACTTGTAAAAATCTACAATTTCATAAACTTTAAACTGCCGTCTACAACTCCTCTCAAGTTGAACCAGTCTAAAACGCTGCCGTCTGGTAATGGGTTGCCATTTTTTGATGCCGACCGACAAACAAGGGGGAATATGTGGTGCCTCGTGTGTTTCATCAAAAATCTATCAGAATTCTCAATCTTATAATAATATCATTTTTGGTGAAAAGTGGGCGACGAATTTGTCAAATATCCGACCCTTTTCCCTTGACATCACGTTATTCAGATATGATGATATAAATAAATCATTTCAGTCGACTTAAAGAATTGCAATGTAGTTCAAGGTATCCATATCAATGATAAGTGTAAAGGAATTTGGTGGATTTTATGCAAGTTTGTTCTACACGTAAAAAAAATAAGTGTTACTGTTTTATAGCAACGTATCGTTTTGAAGAAAATACATGTAAAAAATACTATAGTGTACCGTTGGGTTCAAAAGTCCCCTTTAAGTCATCTAAGCACAAAGAACGCGTGCGCGCGTACATGGTATAGAGAACCCTGTTAATCTAAGCATGCGCGCTTCGATTTTGAAAGTGCAAGTGTTAATTAACGCGCGCACTTTCAAAATATGAGCGTACACCCGTAAAAAGTAAACACCGTCATTTTGTGCGTGCACTTGCAATATAGGCGTACACGCACATTTTATACCCTCGAATGCCAAGTAATCATGCGCGCAAACCTAAATTTTATGAGTGCACCTGTATTATTTACGCATGCACGAGTTTATTTTAGTGTGTACTACCTCAAGTGCAAATATCTTACCTCTGTTCCTTTAATTGTTATTGTTCTGAAACAATGTACATGCCTCTGTGACCATAATATATCAACCCCTTAGCAAATACTTATTACTTCGTTATTCATTTTAGTGGATATTTGACCCCTTTCGAAACTCTTGAATAAAGTTTAAAGTGCAAGCCTCTGCAACTGTTTCTTCTTTTTAAAACTTCAAATTCAAAATTGTATTTCAACTCACTGGCAAATATTCATTACTCTGATATTGACATTAGTGGAATGTTTAACCTTTTTGACTCTGAATTTTAAGTGCATGATTTTTCATCTCTGTTAAGGTTTGTAACTTTCGAAATGTGTCCAGAGTTATGATTTGACAAATACTCATCATTCTGAAATCTATAATATTCTGATGCTGATACATAATATTACCCTTTCCCACGCAATTCCGCTTTTTTACGACCATCAAGAAAAATGGGAAATGAAAAAAATGCTTGTAACAATAAATTAACCTTCTAACAAAAAAATCTTTTACTTTTATGAATTTAAACTTGTCTAAAAGTTACAAATTTCATTGTCTGGTAATGGGTAAAGATATATAATATTTGGGTGGTCAAGCGCAAAGGACCCCAAGCAAATGAGAAAGTTTATACCCCGGTCTGACTGTGTGAACTTCGCAGGCTGACCCTTGTCGAAACTTGTCGGGTTTCCTTGGATTTTCTGAATCTAGAATGGTTACTCTGTCTTTCTTTATATCTAATTTCGAGAAAGCATAGATGTACAAGTTATAGTGTGTGATCAAAGGTCAATTTTGTCTATACAGGTATAGACAAAATTGACCTTTGATCACACACTAAAACTTGTACATCTTTAACTCTAACCGACCTTTTCCGCACCCCTTTTTTTTCCTCAAATATTTTTGCAGTGGTCTCATTTCTTTGCGGATGAGATAAGTGTATATAGACGATGTAGTGCTGAAAGGTCGCAAGTTCCAAATATATAATGTAATAATTAATTTTTAGTTATGTCTATCAAAAACGAGAATTCTGATTGGTCGAACAATTTTATTCATAACTCCATGAACAAAATTTTGAGCACGCAGAGATTTTGTTTACTTCCGCACAAAATAGTCTCATACAAAATGGTACCAAAATTTGTAACACTTTTGTTTTTTCGCTCGATGCTATTAAATTATAAGAAATGAAAAGAATATTTTTTGTTTTCATGGAGGTATGAACCGAAAATCCTAATCACACTATGTATGAATCCGCTTCGCGTATTCATACAGTGTGATTAGGTTTTTCGGTTCATACCTCCATGAAAACAAAAAATATTCTCTTCATCTCTTAAGTAACTTTAGACCTTCGAGCAGTAGGATGTCTATATATCGATACAAATACTAGACAGGCTGTCAATTGTGCAAATGAAATCAATTTTGTATTACATAGATTGACAGGAAAATCATCCTTTTACTAGACAATGCAATCCTTATTGATATTCATCGGGGAACTAGTTGGGATTTATTATGAAATAATATCATTTTGATTCTAAAACGTCTCTTGTAAACATGAAGTGAACAAAAACGGTGTGTAACGATAGGTGCATTGTTTTCTTCGGATTTTAAAAGAACCTTACCGGAGTAAACATCGAAATCCGTTCGAAACAGTGGTGAATATTTGAGTATTTCGGTGGCAAGGTATTATTTCTTAATTACATTGGATCATGTCTGCCTCCTAAATTCTAAATGAGCAAATACAGATTTTACTGAATTACCAATTTTTATGTTTAGTTAGTGTTTTTGATAAAACGTTGATTGAACTATAACACCTTTCTTTTTGGATACCTTTGAAGTGTGTATGTAAAAATGTTGCTTCAATCCTTTCCTTTTCAATCCCTGGTTTTTACGTCCCTATGTTTTTTATACTTGATATAACTTTGTTGAAAAAGAAGAAATTGCTTTTTACAAGCAAATTCTCCTTCTTCCACAATTCTTTCTACCCTACAGAATGAATTTTTTCAAATTAAATGGACTTTGAATTGTCGTCTGAAAGACCTTTGAATTTAGACAGGTTTAAAATTTTGAAAAACAAGAAAGGGTTAAGCGAATTTATTTTATTACCTATGGTGTTCTAATAGTAGAAATGAAATCTGAAGTTTAGAGACATTGGTTTTGCTGAAACCGTAACGATTATTTATAACAAACGTTTTGACAAATCAGACAATGTTTAACACTAAGCCATTTTTGTGTTCAGTGTTTTTTTCGGTGAAGGAAGCCTCATATATACCGGTATCGTTTGAACCAAAACTATTTAACTTCAATTATATATGAAACGGTTAAGTTTCGAGTGAAAAGTGAATGGCACCTAGGCTTCACCATGATGCTAGAACCGTTACAATTCTACGTGCCCTGCACCCATTACCCTTTAATACCGATCCCTCCGGCGACACCGAAAAGAAGGAGAAAGAGAAGGCGGAGAAGAAAACTTGTAAGTCAATATTTTCCTTATAGTTTGAAAAAATAATCCCAAAGAGATACACGAAGCTTGTTTATAGTAGTCTGTAAACAGCTACATCAGTTTTCTGCAAGAATGAACTGTTGAGCATTTTTTTCTTGGTCGTCTTTCCTTTATTCTATTTACTTGCTTATCTTCTTTAAATGCATCACTGTTTTAATATTTTTCCCGACCGCCTCACATATCTGAAAGAAAATTATAAAAAAGATTGTTTGATGAATCATTTTAGAGAGGATGAGGACTGTTTTTGTTATTTTGTTTGTTTGTTTAATTGAAGTGTGAACAGATTTCTTCCTTTGTAATAGCGTTTTCTAACCTGTGTGACACCTATTTTACGACACTTTCTTTTAGTCGCCGTCATAGCGCAGTTGGAAGCGCGTCGGACTGTCAATCTAGAGGTCCCGGGTTCGATCCCCGACGGCGGCACTCATCCTTTCCGACTACTTGTCTCTCACCAATGGGTCGATAATCGTAAACCTATGTGGGATGGCAGCTTGAGGCTAGGAAAGAATGTAATGGTAGTACTGGTGTGAGAAATACCAGGATTCCATTGTTAGGTGCTCCAGCCGCCGCGATATAATAGAAATATTGTTGAAAGCGGCGTAAAATCCCATTCAAACAAACAAACACTTTCTTTTTTTGTCAACAGTAATTTGCAATTTTGACCAGTCCAAAGTTCTGTGGTCTGATAATGGATTTATTTTGACTGGGTTACTGCCCTTAGATCTGTCTAAACTACTTTCTAAGACATCGGGCTACCATTGTGTTTAGGGTTAGTTCTCCTTGATTCAAGTTCATTTAGAATAACTTTAGTCCTCGAGCAGAATACTTAGCACAGTAGAAAAGACCAAAGAGTGATTTCCGTTTACAGGAATTGTAATCGGGGCTGTTTTGTTCAAGTTGGTTACCATTAGGTTTGGAATGAAAAGCACTAGCTTGTGTGAGAGCCCCCTTGTGGTTAAACATGGTATAGGAATAAACTAGCGCAGGCCTATTCCGTCACATCAACCATTTCATCTGGCAGAACAAACGTGACAATACCTTATCTATCGTTTTATGTCTTTTGGATGTCTTTGTATTGTTCTGTATGTTTTCTGTTATAATATCCTTAAATTTCTTGCACGCTAAATGACCACAGCTTTCGATGCGCCATGAAACTCCAAACAATCCAGTAAGTTGGTTACCAAGCCAATGCTTTACCCGACCAAATTAATGAGAAAATAAAGTCTTGACTCACCACTTTTAACGTGTCTTCGTCTATTCGCTCTCTTGTTATTTTAGAATCGGGTATATTTGGTTTTGTTGATTTTTGATATTGGACGAGTTTGTCACCGTCTATAGAAAATGTACACTGAAATTAGATGTACAAGTTTAAAGTCCAAGCAACACTGATACAATTAAACACTAAGAAATAACTGATGTTTTATTTCAGTTTCATCAACCTTTTTAACCCTCTCCTGTTTAGAACCTGTCTAAAATCAAAGGTTTTGCGGATGAAAATTCAATTTGAATTTAATTTGAAAAAAAAAAACAACTATTCAGTAGGTTAGAAAATATTGTAGAAAAAGAAGAAATTGCTTGTCACAAGCAATTTCTTCTTTTTCTACAATATTTTCTCAATAATAAATTCACAGGAAAGTAAAAAACCAGGGACTGAACAGGAAAGGGTTAAAAGGTGTTCGGATTGAACACTTAATGTCAATTTGTCTTTCGAGCATATATCGCATGACTTTGTTGGTTAGTTTCTTTGAAAATATCCGTTTGGCATATTTTGATTACATGCTATTAAAGATGTGAAATTGTTAGAACCAGGTATCTTTCATATGACCATATTAAAGATTAAGTATAACTGGGGCTTTAAATTCGTTTAGACAATAATTTGATTTTTTTAGCCTCGTCTATTAAAAACGAGCGTTCTGGTTGGCCGAAAAAAAATTCATACCTCCTTTAACAAAATTTTGAGCACGTAGCTATTTTGTATGGTTTATTTAAACTGTAGTTACGACATTTTTGTCGCCAAAAATTGATATACATGTTACTCACCGCGACTCTCCTACCGTCCAGTGTGTTTTCTTCAAATTCCTCGTCTAATTTAAACTTGATAAGAGAACTCTTGAAGGTTGATGTAATGTGAAGTGACCAATCGTCTCCCTCTTTGTCAATCTCTACACAACTTGAAACCTTCTTACTTATCTGTCGTAACGCGAAGCCGAGACCTTGGAAAGAATGCAATAGTTTGTCTAATTAGATAATTACCAATTACCCGTGTAAAATACATTCATTGCACACGTTAACGAGGACAGTTCGGATTAGATGTCGTCATTTTCTAGACAAAATGACGTCGCGCCGAGAGGACATTTGTAGACAATTTTTGCATTTTTTTTTTCTTAGTCAAAACTCATGGGAATATTTTGAATATAAATAGAATACTTTGATGTAGAAAATATACAAAACCTTGTATTGGCTTCTCGCCGTGTAAGAAAATGTAAAATAAAATTCCCTAAGCGACTCGAATCCAATACAGGGTTTCGTATCACAGCTAGTCTGCGTGTCCATCTGGTCTACCCGGAAAATATTGTTTGCATTTCGTAGATTCGTTTTTGGATAGCTAATTACTTATGCTTGAATCACGCTGCAATAATAAAACTGACAATCGTGTTCTGCGTCTTAAAAAAAGCTGCGCTATTTGCTTATCAAGAAATGACAACGATTAAAGTAACAGAGAAATTATTCTGATACGTGTACATACATACCCATTTCCCTCATATAATCATCCCAGTTGTCGTCTGCCGTTCCTGTCTTCCAGTATCCAATACACTGTGTCATTATGAATAACTTAATATATATTTATCGTCAAACTCTTTAAAAAGAAATCCTTGAAAACAAAAGACGAAACGTTAACGGCACGTACAGAGTTACACAGATAGATGAGCTATTTCTGAATTTCAGATTCAAACGTTTCAAACAATCCTTACACAAACCCTATGTTGTGGGTACTCATTTGAATCGTCTCAACGAAACGATTCAAATGGGTACCCACAATATAGGGTTTTATAGAGAAATAACGGTTTTTGTCTGGGGTTCAACCCCACTTATCTAAACCTTCGCAATCATGTATAGTCTAGGTCAAATTTGATTTATCAGATATCACTTAAATAAAGCTACCCCGACAAACCCCGACAACACACGATAACTCCCTCGAAAAGACAAGGTATTTGTGCAGATTTCTCTTAAATCGAATATGAAAGAAAAAGATACACCGATTACCAAAAATGATTAAATTCAGTGTTAAAGGAACACTTAATATATCACCTTTGCCACATGGCTACATGTTATCAATGGACAAGTTGTACACTTCACCCTTATGTAACGTTTGACGATCAGAAAGATGGCTATAAACAAATTAAATCTGTTTTATATGTATTGTGTTACACATGAGCACGCTTTTGGGGCCAGATAAAAGGAAAACAGAAAAAGAAAAAAAACCAGTTGAAATTAGGGATTGTCACTTTAAGTTTAAATTATTCACTATTGTACGCAAACGTTAGTCAGTTGAATTGACTTGTGAACTGGTCAAAGTCGTGTTTTTCAACAATCTACCCTTACTCTCATGACGATAACTTGTAAACAGTGTTGTAGCCAAACGTAAGTTTGTTTCTTTGAACGGGTTTCTCAATATGTTCAAGGATTTATTAGTTATGTTGCGGCGAAAGTCGGTCATTTCGTTGCTTTCTACATATCGCATCGCATCTTTTAGGCGTTTGCATTGTTTTACCATTCTTCATGCTGAATCAGGAATATTCCTGTTTTAGAAGAAGGTCTAGGTAAAGATTAGCCTGCACATATGTGCAATCTGATCTTAGTATCCACCACCTATTCTTGAGATAACCAGACCTTTTTTTTTTTTTTTTAATCTATAAGATGCAAAATAGACCCTCAATTAACCCTTCCAGTGCTTTGAGTCTTTTTCATTTATAGTCCTTCTATATGATTTTAATTTTAAAAAAGGGGAAATTTACACAACATGGCTTACCCACGTTGTGACAATCATGGCTGCAGAATTTGATGCCCCTGATGATCAGCTGTTGACTACAATGGTGTAGAGCCGCCGTCGTAGCGCAGTTGGTAGCGCGTCGGACTGTCAATCTAGAGGTCCCGGGTTTGATCCCCGACGGCGGCACTCATCCTTTCCGACTATTTGTCTCCTACCAATGGGTCGATAATCGTAGACCTATATGTGGGATAGCAGCTGGAGGCTAGGAAAGGATGCGATGGCGGTGCTGGTGTGAGAAATACCAGTAATCCATTGTTAGGTGCTCAAGCCGCCGCGATATAACTGAAAGATTGTTGAAAGCGGCGTAATACCTCATTCAAACAAACAAACAATGGTGAACATTGAAACATTGAAGGGAAAGGAGAAATTGTCACAGTACAATGTATTTCTTTCTATGTACTCCCCACTTTGAACTGGCGTCCAAATCCTCTTCCCATCGATGGGTCGCCGGCGTCAATCAAAATATCTACTAATTAACCCTTTCCCATTTTTTTTTAAATTCTAGACTTGTCCAATTTGAATGAAGTTGCAGATGACAACTAAAAGTGAGTGATATTTGCAAATTAACCAACCTACAGGGTAGAAAATATTGTTGGAAAAGAAGAAATTGCTTGTAGCAAGCAATTTCTTCTTTTCCAGCAATGTTTTCTAAAGTATAAAATCACAGGGACGTAAAAATCATGGATTAAACAGGAAAAGGTTAAATCATTCATTTAGACCGGGCGTGATCTCTGAGCTCCGGTATTGGTCGACATTCGTGTGAAGCAATTTTGTTGGATTGGAGATTCAGAAATTCTACACAGAGAAAAGTGGCGCACACCGAGCAGACTGGCCAAGCTCTATACTTTTTGCACTTCTTTTTCGCTTTACTAGTCATCAATTTATTTGTTTGATTTTGTTTGTGTATTTGTTTGTTTTGGGTTGGGTTTAACGCCACTTTTACCATGTATTCCTGGTATTTGTCTAACCAGTACTACCACGACATCCTTTCCGAGCCTCCAGCAGTTCTTCCCACTCAGGTTTACGAATATAAACTAATTAGTGGGAAATAAATGCCGGAGAGAATATTTGCCGCGACCAGAAATGGAACCCTGTACCTTATGATTGAGAGTCCAATGCGCTAACAACTGCGCTATGGCCGCGGCTGGTTACCAGTTAAGAAATGAGTTAATCCATTCAAACAAAATGACGCTTTTAGACGCCCCCAAGAAAAGCATTATGGAAAATGAAGTAAATGAAGCAATTTCTTTATTACCCGCAATGTTTTCTGCTCTAAAAGTAAAAAATGCAAAGTTTCGTGGACTTGAAATTGTCGCCTGCGACTTTTTATACGCCCGTCGAAGACGGGACGTATTATGGGATCACCCGTGGCGTCCGGGCGTCCGGCGGTGTCCACTTCTTTGTCCGGAGCATAACTCTGTCACCGTAAGTCCGATTGACTTTAAACTTGGCAGTTATATTCTTCTCATCAATACGGAGTGTAGTGCTCAATAACCATAACTCTACCTGGCCTATTTTTTGAGTTATTGCCATTTGTTGTTTTTCATACTTGAATCTTGTCCGGAGTATATCTCTAAACGTATTATAGCTAGGATCATGAAACTTCATGGGTGTATAGATCTCAACAAGGAGGAGTCCAGTGCACAAGAACCATAACACTACCTGGCCTATTTTTTGAGTTAAAGCCCTTTGTTGTTTTTCATACTTGAATCTTGTCCGGAGTAGATCTCTCAAAGTATAATAGCTAGAATCATGAAACTTCATGGATAGATAGAGCTCACCAAGTGGGAGTGCAGTGTACAAGAACTATAACTCTACCTAGCGTTTATTTTGAGTTATTGCCCTTTGTTGTTTTTCCAACTTGAATCTTGTCCGGAGTTTATCTCAGCGCACAAGAACCATAACTCTACCTGGCCTATTTTTTGAGTTAAAGCCCTTTGTTGTTTTTCATACTTGAATCTTGTCCGGAGTAGATCTCTCAAAGTAAAATAGCTAGAATCATGAATTTTCATGGATAGATAGAGCTCACCAAGTGGGAGTGCAGTGTACAAGAACTATAACTCTACCTAGCGTTTATTTTGAGTTATTGCCCTTTGTTGTTTTTCCAACTTGAATCTTGTCCGGAGTTTATCTCAGCGCACAAGAACCATAACTCTACCTGGCCTATTTTTTGAGTCATTGCCATTTGTTGTTTTTCATACTTGAATCTTGTCCGGAGTATATCTCTGAAAGTATAACAGCTAGAATCATGAAACTTCATGGATGGATAGAGCTCACCAAGTTGGAGTGCAGTGTACAAGAACCATAACTCTACTTAGCCTATTTTTTGAGTTATTGCCCTTTTGCCCTTTGTTGTTTTTTATACTTGAATCTTGTACGGAGTATATCTCTTAAAGTATAATAGCTAGAATCATGAAACTTCATGGATGGATAGAGCTCACCAAGTGGGAGTGCAGTGTACAAGAACCATAACTCTACCTAGCGTATATTTTGAGTTATATGCCTTTGTTGTTTTCATACTTTGTTTGACAAAAAATATTCATTCAAAATAACCTCAGTTCTATTCAAACCCCAGTTAATATAAAGCAGTGTGACGGGCGTATTTTGTGACAATTTGGCACCTTCTTTGAATTTGGGCCAGTCCAAACAATTTGTCGTCTGGTAATGAGTTAAAGAGGAGCTAATATTAGACCTGTCAAAACACGTCATCAAACTGGATTTCCGACATGGAATTTCAGTCATCATTGTTTTAGCTCTCGGTGTGTTTAATGTAGATGTAGATACTAATCGCAGCTGTCCGCCATAGAATCAAATGACCGATCAAATCATTCATTCAGAGCGCAAGGCCGTGGACTTTGAACACCCAATCGGAACTCCTCGTTCAATTCTACGAATCATAGTTTGATTCGTAAAATTGAACGAAAATTCCGATTGTTTGAACTCCAGCATTTGTAGACATTTTTGTGAAGCATCTTAGTTGGTTTGGTGTCTTAAATGTCGTAACTACAGCTGCTGTTACGACGTGTAGGTCGCGAACCAATCATTTAACTTTTTTGGTGCATGTTACTGACTATGAATTCTATGAAACAATACCGTATCAAATCGAAGTGGAACTTCCTTTTGGCGTCAGTAGGTTTGGACAGCGGAGTCAGTGGGCGGGGTCAGAGATCCGTCAATTTTAACGCTGTATCTAAGATCCCGTTGACTTTGAAAGTACCGCACGCGTAGCAGGAATGTTCATACATTGCGTATATTTTCTTAATTACTTTACACTACGATGAAATTTTGTTATATGAAATAAGATCGAAATAATTCCGTTTTTCTTGATTATTGTTTGACATTGTTTGGTTGGTCTTGCCCTTAACCCATTACTAGTTGACCAAATTTTAGACTGGTCAGATTTCACAGAAGTTGCGGACGAAAGGTTATGAGGGTGTAATTGTTCTCGGGGGGGGGGGGGGGGAAGGGGCTTAATCATGATAATAAAAAACTGTGTTCCCACCAAATCATGCAGTTAGACCGCCGGAAACTATCTTTGAATTCTGACATCTAAGCTTTTTTTTTTGGGGGGGGGGGGGTGATGACTTAAATGTCGTAGCTGCAGCTTATTAAAGATGTATGTCGCCAACCACCCATCATACTACATTATTTCATTACATGTTTAACAAAATAACTACGTTTGATATCCAAATGAAACTCCCTGTCGGAGCTCAGTGAGCGTGCCCAGCGATCTTCTAATCGAAAGAAGATAAAGAACGCAAAAGAACAAAAGTACGATGAACGCGAGATAATCACGATTTCACTTCAAACTCTAGTGTTCTCACCTTCGCCTCTTCTCGTCATCCTGTTTTCGCGATAACGTCTTTGTACTATTGCGACATCATCATTGATGCTCTATAGCGCACTCGTTTTCGGTGCGCATGCTCAAAGTACCCTCCCGGCCGCCGCCATAGCGCAGTCGGTAGCGCGCCAGACTCCTAATCTTCAATCATAGGTGTCATGGGTTCGATCCCCGGCGGCGGCAAATATTCTTTCCGACAATTGTCTCTCACCAATGGGTTGATAATCGTAAACCTAAGTGGGATAGCAGCTGGAGGCTAGGAAAGGATGTAGTGGTAGTACTGGTGTGAGAAATACCAGAAATCCATTGTTAGGTGCTCCAGCCGCCGCGATATGACTGAAATACTGTTAAAAGCGGCGTTAAACCCCATTCAATCAATCAATCAATCAATCAAAGTACCCTCCCAGTGATAACCGTTTAACTACTTGTTGAGTTGAGTATCAGAAGTGTTTGCGGAAAATAAAGAAACAAGATAATGAATAATCTGTTTCCTCACCATGGCGTAAAATTTGATTTATTGAAGTTAATTGTCTAGACGGGAAATAGCTCTTTTAGCAGACAAGTATCTGGTAGCCAACCGTCACCCCTATTGTGAACATGTAATTATCCAAATAAACGAATTTCATCCACTGTCAAAACCGTCGGTTAATTTTCTTTGAGATGAATAACCGTCAAGAATTTTTTTTCTTCATGCATTCTTCTTTGAGTAATTAACTTCCTTAAATATCAGATTTCTTTAACGGAAAACTTTATAACCAGTAGAGCGCCTCAGGCCCTCATGGGCCTCTTGTTACATTAATATTAACTAGTGACAGTATAGCATCACGATAAAAATTAAACCTGCGATGAGTAGTAATCACAGTGAATGGTGACGGCTAACCAACACATACTAGACTGTTGAGACCGATGATGATAAAGTAAGAATTCGCTGACGACTTGTTCCGTATATATTTGACCAATCTCTGCTGTCAATCAAATACTCAGTCGACCAATGATTTCATTCATTTAAACTGGAAGTCTAGTTTGAACTCCAACATTGGCCGCCGTTTTAGTAAATTATTTTTGTTGGTTTTGCGACTTTAACGTCGTAACTACAGCTTATTTAAGCTGTAGTTACGACGTTCAGGTCGCCAACCAATTATTCTGCTCATTTGTAACATGTTACTCGCAGAATAACGCCGTTAAAAATCGAAGCATAAATTCCTGTTGTAGTCAATGGGCGGGGCCAGTGGAGTCAATGGGCGGGGCCAGCAATTGGTCGAGTCATTTGATGATTGAAACAAAAAATAATAGGAAACGGATTAAATTGATAAATGTATTGCTACGCATAATTATATAAATGATGCATAGCATCAAACATTCATTTCCGTAGAAAAAAGATAAACAAATCATGATTAGTGTCACTATAGATTTCTTTGTTGTTGTTGTTTTTGACAAGATACTGAAACATTTTGATTAGTAAAATCCAATCCTGTATCCAATCAGATTCCTTGTCGTGACATTTTATTTTATCTTATTATATTTTTTTCTAGATAAGGGACGATTGTTCATTTCTCATTCCTTTTATTCATTTCACTTGTCTTGAGAACGTCCTGGAAGATTTAATGCTCTTCCCAATCGCTTCAAAAGTCTGAAAATAGAGATAAGGGGAAATCTCAAAGTAGCTTATAGATAAATTATACCAGACGACAAAATATTAGACTAGTCCAGATTAAGAAAGGCAAAATATGACGAATTTTAGTGGATGACTGTAAATTGAGAGGGAAAAACAGGCTTGTATTAAGAATATTATGGATAGGATTGACAAAATTGAGTAATTGCTGATTTAAGGCATATGCACACATGGTTTAAACCTATTTATTTTGCATCGATTGGGAAACAAGTTCTTCCGACTTAGATTAATCCCTCTCGATTCTGCTTCCTGGAAAATGCACCAGTACTCCCGCCGAAAGTTTGGGCCAATGACAGAACCAAGATCGATAGCCGCTACCGGAAAACGAACTCAGGACCTCTTGATCGGGAAGCCGACGCTCTACCTCTCGACCACGGATAACCACACATAGATATATATGCCTGTATTGAGACATTTTTTTCAGTTTTTCAGAATATAATATATTACATACATACATTTATGACTTTTCCAATACATGTAACAAGATGTTCAATGGTTGAGAAACAAGTGATTGTATTGTGAGTCAGTAATCGAGTGTTGTGATCTATTAGACCAACCCATTTTCGTATTGTTTACAAACGAAAAGTTAAAATAGGCTTACTGCTTTCATTGTATCATCATCTACCCGTTCTCTTATTATCACAGAATCGGCTGTTCCAACTTGAGTTGACTTTTGATAATGAACGAGTTTATCTCCCTCTATATTGAACACAGACTGTAAAGAAAAAATACATGATTACAAGATAACAAAATTTTAGACTGGTCCAAATTGAAAGAAGCTGCATACGACAATTTTACACAATGTTTTCCCAAGTGTTTTTTCTTTAGGGGTGTCCATAAAAACCATTGTATGAGAACGAGTAAATATATATTTTTGTTTTAAGGTATCGTCTCTGGGACAAAAGCTTCAGATGCAAGTTTAAAACTTTACTGGTATTTTTAGTTCCGTAGTTTACAATAAAGAACGTGTTTTCTCCCACCGATTGGTGGTTAATCGTAGACCCAACTGGGATGGGCACCTAGGGGCTCGAAAAGGATGTGGTGTTAGTATATACTGGTGTGAGTTATACCAGGAATCCATGGTTATGTTCTTCAGACGCCACGATATGAATGAAATACTATTAAAATTGCCGCTAAACCCCATTGTCCAAACAGACAAAAGAACTCATTAATATTGATAAAAATGGTGATTTTGGTGGAATAGAAAAAAGCGAGGTTTGAAAGTATCAGCGTTTTTGTACTATATTACATCTCTTTATAAGAATGTATACCTTGTATATAGAGAGAAAGAAAACTCACTTGCCCCGCCTATTGACTCCAGCAGGAATTTCCATTTCAATTCTGCTGTTTCAAAACTCAGTACATGCAAACGCATGGAATAGGCATTCTTAAATTCATTTTGAGAGTCAAGCCCTGATGTGGAATTAAAAATAAGTATTCGGAACCGAGTCTTTTCGAACGTTTCTTGTATGTCTTAACCCTTTCTGACACAACCCAGTTTTTAAAAACCATCAAAAAAGCCTTGGAAAACATACTCGGAAATGAAAAAAAATTGCTTAATACATGCATTTTTTTCACTTCCAAGTCTGTTATCTCAGAAAGAGAAAGACCGTTTAAATTTATCAGCTGAAAAGTCTCTAACTTTTTTTCAAGTTGAACCAGTCCAACATATCATCATTTGGAAAAGGGTTAGAAATATCCATTAGTTTTATAAACGAATCTTTATTTCAGCAGACCATTTAAAACTCCTAATTGAGTGCTGCGATTAAAGTGATACAATTTAAACAAAACGTAAAAATGTCTCATGGTTTTATCGGTATGCCCTACTTATGCTATTCTCATGACCTAATTCTATGGTTCGCTTTATACAACATCATAAACCTTATAGGGTAATTTACTAATGAAGAAATTGAATTTCTATAGGCAATACAATGTATTTGTAATATAGCATAATAAAATACTTTTGGTGTTTTCATTGAGGTATGAACGTAAAAGCTTAATTACACTGTATGAATCCGCTTCGCGTATTAATGTGATTAAATTTTAGGTTCATACGTCAATGAAAACAAAAAGGGTTTCTTCACTTCAAATACTTTGCTACTTTCATGTTAAATTTTAGGATTATTTTCGTGCGCAAATATACAAAATAGGTGCATGCATAAAAGAAAATTTCAGCCAATCAAAACGCTGGAATCTCGATAGAAGAAAATTAAATTAAATTGTCAAAAACCTAAGTGATGTGCATCTTCCAAATCCAGTTCTAGATATAAGACTTAAGATTTCTTTAACGAGAACTGACCTCTACGAAAATCTTTCATTAATTAAAGGACTGTATAATATGACTAACCGACCGAGAGTGAAAATAATCCCATTGAATATTTTTTATATTGCACAAGCGATATTACACTAGTGTAATGACTGTGTAAATGGGTTGGAAGCCTTTGGTAACGCCTTTTCGTTAACGCCAAAAATGATGTCATAACAAATGGAATTACGTCATTGATAAATGGCATCGTTCGATGAATTCTATTTTTTTTTTTTTTTTGTTTTTTTTTTTTCTAGTGATTTATTGAAAAAATTAAGGTCTTATAAAAAGAATATCAACTTCCTGTTCATTAAATCCCATTTTATCAAATTCGTCATCTAAAACAGATTAAAAAGTCAGCAGTTTATGAATGTCTCGTTTAAAAATTCGGGCCGCCGTAATAGCGCAGTTGGTAGCGCATCAGACTCCCAATCTTAAATACTGGGATGTCACGGGTTTGATCCCCGGCGGCGGCGCATAGCCTTTACGACATTTGTCTCTCACCAATGGGTGGATCTCTCACCAATGGGTGGATAATCGTAAAACCTAAGTGGGAAAGCAGCTTGGGGCTAGGAAAGGATGTAGTGGTAGTAATGTTATGAGAAATACCAGGAATCCATTGTTAGGTGCTTCAGCTACCGCGATATGGCTGAAATACTGTAAAATATGGCGTTAAACCCCATTCAATCAATCAACCGGTATTTGAGAACCACCCATTCAATATCCTCTATGTCAATACGTCTATGTTTCATGTTTTACAAATTCTTTCCCACGATGTTTGTTTTGCCTACCATGACTGTTCGTCCGTCTAGCGTTTTTTCCTCAAACTCCTCTCCAAGTTTGAATTTAAGGTGGGTGTTTTTAAAGGTGGAAGTTATTGAGAGGCTCCATTCGTCGCCATCTTGTTTTATCTCCTCCCAACTCGATGTCCGTTTACCGATCTGTCGAAGCGCGAAACCTACGCCTAAAGTAATATACAAAAAAAAGTTGGTTTGGTCATTATTATTATTACTATTATTACTATCAATACTTTCAAATGTCACTTCGATTTCGTTTTCGTGATAATCAAATATTACAAAATTTACGAAAACAAGCAAGAAATAATATACCAATAACCCTTCCTTGTACAGTCCCTCGCTTTAACGTCCATTTGATTTTGCACTTAAGAAAATATTGGGAAGAAAAGAAGAAATTGCTTGTAACAAGCAATTTCTTCTTTTTTCTCACATTATTTTCTACCACATAGGATGGCTTCGTTTCAAATTGCACTCACTTTTTGTTGACATCTGCAACATCTATCAAATTGGACCAGTCTAATATTTCGAAAAATGGGAAAGGTTTAAATGATAACGAGTATGCTTAAGGATGTAGAACATTGTGAAAAAGATGAAGTTACTTATTGCAAGCAATAGCTTCTTTTCCTACTCTGTGTCCCATTTTAGGGTAATAACAAGCGTTGACTGTACGAAAAAAGGCCAATAAAACGAGCTTTCCTGTGTTACTTTGAGTATCGTGTGTGGTTCGATTTTTATGGTGATCATGGGCCTTAGATTATGCAGACAAGCTCAATTTTTGAGCGCGCGCTCAAATTTTATCCGTGTGCACGCGCGCTTTCTTCTATACTTTTGCGACTTTAAATAGAATCAAATCGGCTTTTGGCCCAAAAGGTACACCGTAACAAAAGTTTTCTAGGTCGAAGGGGATATGACATGCGAATATCGTAAGGACAGCTCTTATCTAAAGTCTTGCTCAAACAAATACCTTCATTGTAATCGATATTTATGTGCAGTTTTAACCTTTCCCTTTGTTGAAATATCGAAGTTTTTTTTTTCAATTCGAACATTTAGATTAATAAAACAATTAAAAGAAAGAGAAACTTTAATATTTCCTAGAATTTCAAATTAGCAGCATTCGGAGTGCCTTCTCTTGCAAAGATTTTTCATGCGATCTACTTATTTTGATTCATAAATCAATTAAAGAAAAATGACTTTATCATCTCCGCAAGAATCATTTGAAGTCTTGGTCTTTCTAACATTTTATCATTATCATTGTTATTATTATTAATTATAATAATTATCATTATTATGGATATTTTGATATCATTATTATATAATTTAATATTCAATTTCATCTAGCAAAATCAGGCGTTCTTATTGGTCGGAAAAAAATCACAACTCCATGAACAAAGTTTTTGAGCACGCAACGATTTTGTATGCTTCCGCACAAAATAGTCCAATACAAAAAGGTACCAAATTTGTAAAACATTTGCTTTATTCGATCTATGCTATTAAATTATAAGAAATGAAGAGAATCTTTTTTGTTTACATGGAGGTATGAACCGAAAAACCTAATCATTCAATGTATGAATACGCTTTGCGTATTCATACAGGGTGATTAGTTTTTTCGGTTCATACCTCCACGAAAACAAAAAATATTCTATTCATCTCTTAATTGTATATTAGAAAGTAATATTTAGCACGAATGTTTTTTACAAATTTATTTTGTATCATATTGTTTAGCCTAGCCTAAACTGCAAACTTTTAGATTGGTCCAAATTGAAAGGAGTTACAGACAACAATTTTTAGTTGATGAAATTTTAGATTTTTAGCTCGGCTGTTTTCGGCGTTTGCGATATCGATATTGCGATAGCCTTGGTGTCCACGTCGTCGTCGTCGACGTTATCGTCGTTGTTATGTCGTCGTCGTCGCCGTGCGAAAACTTTGACATTTTGTGATATCTCTGGTTCTACTAGAGGCATTCACTTGAAACTTGGCACAGTTGTTCACTTTCAAAAGAGCAACCTATTCTATCAAGGGAGATAACTCTAGATGCATTTTGTCCACTTTCCAGCACCTAACAGCCGAGCGAAGGCACCCGTTGGCGGTGCTCTTGTTTTCAATTTGCTGGGTAGAAAACATTTTGGAAAATGAAAAATTGCTTATTGCAAGCAGTTTCTTCATTTTCCACAATGTATTTAAAAGCTCTTTCTTTCTTAGGGGCGCCAAAAGCCTCATGGTGTTGGAATGGGTTTAAGACACTTGGCTAAAATAATGCGAAGTGTTGCTTACAATCTATTTCATTTATTTGGGTTAGGAAAACTGCAAATGAATTTTCTTAGAGAAAATAATCTTTTCCTCAATGCCCTTGAAATTATGCATAATATTTTCAGCGATAAAACCTTTAATGTCCTCAGTGGCTCGGTAAGTAAGGGGGACAAAGCTTTTGCGAACCGAAGGTTTGATTCTTCCATTGGTAGATGAGAATGTCTGAGTTCATCAATTTAGAATCACATCCTATAACTTAACCCATATTCACACAATGGCTCTTTTTAAACGCTTAAGAAATACAATCATGGAAAAATTGTAGGAAATTGAGAAGTTGCTTGTAACAAGCATTTTCTCGTTTTCTCACAATGTTTTCTACCCTATTTCGCACTGATTGTCCAATTTTAGAGTAATTTGAAATGTCGTCTCCAACTTCTTTCAACTTGGACCCAGTCCAAAGCTTTGTCGTCTTACAATGGATTAAGAAATCAATGAGTTTGTCTTGATTTTTAATTCAAATAAAATTTAAAAATGGACACACGGACATACACAGACAAACAAACCCATACTTACCGATTGCTTTCATGTATTCATCCCAGTTGGCATCGTTAGTTTCCAACTTCCAAAATCCAATACACTTTGCCATTTCATAAATAAAAAAATGTCTCATTCGATAAAAAAAATCGCTTGCTTAACAGAAAATGTCCATTAAATAGCCCTTTACATCTGCCTTCCTTGTGCAGTAACTTCTATATAAAACAAACTTTAGGGAGAGTCGCGTGTCTAAAGTGAAAAAGTCGATAGCAAAAATCACTTTAATTTTTCTAATATGTGAATTGAACCAATGCATCTGTTGAATCGCTTTCTTTAAGTTTCTAAGATCACTATAAAATGCAAATAGAGTGTTAGTATGAAATTTGTAAGTAAAGTGTTCGCGGATTGATAACACTGCGGTCGTTATCAAGTGGGTACGATATTGACCCTCTTCCCTTACTTCGGTAAATGCATTATCTTTCACTTATTTTAGAAGCCAAAACACTACTGGGGCCCTTTCATTGTTTTAACCCATTACCGGACTGTCAAATTTAAGACTTGCCAAAATTTAAAGGAGTTACAAGGAGGCAATGATTTTGACTGTTTCAAATTATGAAATTTTAGATTTATCATCTTTCTGAGTAGAAAACGTTATGGAAAATGAAGAAATTACTTGTTGCAAGCAATTTCTTCATTTTCCAAAATGTTTACTCTATTGTTTTTCTACAAGTGCGTCTAAAAGTTTCGTTGTGTTTGAAATGGATTAAAAAATATATTAAATAAAGATATTATTATTATTAATAAAACAAATAACGAATATTTGATATTTTCTTTATTCGCCCATTTCGTGATGTAAAACCTTTTGATGCACTCGGTTAAGAGTTGTTATCTGAATTGATTTGATCAGTCTTCTCAGCGAAGTGATTTGACGTAGTTATTATGTAACTAGTGCGATAAAGAAAGCTTGTCTTTGATAAGTGTCTCCCGTTTAAGGACATCTTTAGCCCGTTTCCACACTTTCCGCTTCTTTACGCCCCAAGTAAAAAAAAACTTTGAAAAACATAGTTGGAACATGAAGAAAGTATATCTAACTATCTGACAAGCAATCCTAGCTTACCTGAGCACATCACCTGAGCACGATGTGCTCTTGGTAAGCTATTGTGATCGGTCATCGTCCGGAGTCAGTCCGTCCGTCAATCTGTCCGTTGCCACGGCAACCGAGTGAAAAAAAAAACACTTAGAAAGTCTTCTTCACCCAAACCATTAGGTCCAGAGCCTTTATATTTTGTATAAATCATCATCTATTGACCCTCTACCAAAATACTTCAAAGAATAACCGTACTCAGAAAATTGGCCCTTTTCTGTGCGATCCCTGATTTTACATATGAATAAAGAAGGAAATCTTTGAAAAATTCTTCTCCCAAACCATAAGGACTAGAGCTTTTATATTTGGTACAGCCTTTATATTTGGTACAAATAATCATCTATTCACCCCTACCAAAGTACTTCAAAGAAATGCTGTACTCTGAAAATAGCCATTTTCTGTATGATCTCTAATTTTACATACGAATGAAGAAGGAAGTCTTTGAAAATCTTCTTCTCCCTAACTATAAGGCCTAGAGCTTTAATATTTTGTACGTATCAATTTCTATTGACCCTTTATCAAAATACTTCATAGTATTACCGTACCCTGAAAATTAGTCATTTTCTGTGTGATTCCTATTTTTAGGAAAGAATAATAAAGATAAATATTTTCAATATTTCATCGTCTAGAAGTTGTCGTTTGAAACGTCTTTCAACGTTTGCCAGACTAAAACTTCACCGTCTGGAAATGCGTTATGTGAATGCATTTGTGTGTTTAAAGTCAGTGTCTTGCTTTAGCGAATTTCGCACACATTCAACTTTTCGGAATATCGTCATTGCCATTGCTCCGTTTTTCTGTGTAGAACTGAAATGCGGGACTTGAAAGTACTACGGTCAGAACACGATATAACGACATCGGAATTGATGGTGAAAGTATGAGTTGTCGTGATGTCATTGTCTTTCACTTTCTTGTTCTCTCTGCCTCACTCTTACATTCTCACTTCCTTACTCTCGCGTTTCCGTTATCGTTGGCTCATGTTCTCAATAGTTCGACCCTAAATTGGTTCCATCAAAAGTTCATGTTTCTCCAAATTGCATCGTGTTTTCGAGTCTCGGCGATAGCTAGAAACCTAAAACCCTAATATGCGCAATAGCAGTCCACTGCTGCACTGTATCCATGTGTACTAATGGATTTCTGTCGGGTTTATTTGTTGTCTAATGATGAGATTTAAAATACTACCCCGCAATAGGCCTTCCCAAATCAAGGGAATGTCGATTGTTGTTGTTTGTCGATAGATTGCCGCTATCATGGTACCACTGTCCTCACACGAATTTCAAGGAAAATAAACCATCTTTAAGATGAACTCCGATTTGAATCCTAACGAAACTTGTGAGAAGAGCGAAACACTGCCAAAACTGACTCTTTTTACTCTCTGTTTAATTAGTGAAAATCGGGACAGGAGTGTAACCAATATCGAACTCTCGAAGTAGTACTGTTCTCACTGTCGTTTAGACAGGTCCAAATTGAAATAAGTTGCAGATGACTATTACAAGTTGATGGAATTTTAAGAATCTTTGTCTTGTAATGTAGAAAATATTATAGATAATGAGGAAATTGCTTGTTAGGGAATGGGTAAATCGTGAGTTATAAATATCCATTAACCCTTTACTGAGCAGTACCTGGTTTTTACGTCCATGTGATTTTACACTTAAAAGTAGTGTGAAGAAAGAATGAATTTTATTGTAACAAGCATTTCTTCTTTTCTCACTCTATTTGCTACCACATAGGGTGGTTTCGTTTCGAATTGTACTCATACTCTCCAAATGAAACCTTTCTCTAGACGAATCCTGTTAACAAATTCCCAGACAGTAATGATTTTTGACGCACTATAGAAAAAAAGCTTTGGAAAACATTATGGAAAATTAAGAGTTTCCTTGTTACAAGCAATCTCTACATTATTTACACTATTTACAATGTTTTCTACCCGAAAAGACGAAGATTTTAAAAATCCCACAAACTACTTATTATCATTATTCAATTTGGATCAGTCTAAAATTTTGTTGTCTGGTAATGGTTTAAAAACATTCAGCTGGAATAAAACTTCATAGTACTGCCTAAATATTCTAATTTGGTTGATTGGTTCAATTCTAGTGTACCCAGATTGGAAATTCTATACACGTTTCACTGCATTTCCTAGTATGTTTGTGAAGTGGCTCCTTAACCAATTCCCACACAATAAAATTTTAGGCCGGTTCAAATTGAAAGAAGTTGCATATGACAATTTAAGGTTGATGAAATCTCTAAAATCTTTGTCTTTTGGGGTAAAAAACATTGTGAATGATGAAGAAATTGCTTGTCACAAGCAATTTCTTCATTTTTCACAATGTTTTTCAAAGCTTTTAAATTGAGGTGCGTTTAAAAGCGTCATTGTGTGGGAATGGGTTAAATTGACGACATTTTGTTATTCGTTTTCACAATTTAAATACATTGAGATAACCAAATTGGTTTAACTTGATTCGACAGTTTTAAGCTCGTAGTTCTTTTTGCCCCCCGCCCCACGCCCTTTTGCACAAGACTATCCCTGCCAATGAAGAAAGTGTCGTTGGAAATGTGGAAATTGTTTGTTAAAGCAATTTCGTCATTTTCCATAAAGTTTTTCTAAAGCCATTTTCCTGGGGGTTATATTAAAACCAGGATCTATTTGGAATGGATGAATCAGTTACAAACATCAATATAATCATATATTTTATATTTGTATATACATAAATATTGACATCATGTTGAATGATTATAATCAAATTATAAACACTATTTATCAAACAATGGTCAAGTCTCTAAACGGACGTATTTTCGAACGGATTTCACGCCTGTACCGACAGCCTCCCATGTCTGGAAAAAAAATATGTAGAATAACGTTATCATTCCGAGCTGTCTCGAAAAAATAGGTCAAACAGAAATGACGAGAAACAAATATATGAAAAAATAAAGATCTGACCTAGCAGAGGTATTGATGGATCGCGGCTGTCAAAGAATAAATCGACCAGTAAAATAATTTCTTAGAGCGGGAGTGAGCTTTGTTCTCCGACATTGGTCGAAATTTATGCGAAGCTTCTTTGTTGGGTTTGTGACTTAAACGTCGTACCTTCAACTTATTTGATCTGTATTTACGACGTTTAGGTCGCCAACCAACCAATTCAATGTTTTGTTGCACGTTACTTTCTTCTGCTGCTTTTGATTTGTATTTTGCTACTTTAACCTTTTAAAAAATCAGACTGGTTCAAATTGAAAGAGATTGCAGATGTTGAGTCAAACAATGTATAGAGATAACTAGGTTAGTTCTACAGACATTTTTCTTTGTCTTACTTGTATAATTTCCATAGTTGACGAAGCGTTTAGCGTTTTTCCGTTGTGCTGGACTTAACGAGTGACCATATTTTTAACCCTTTCCTGATCAATCCCTGGTTTATACATCCATGTTTTCATACTTAAGAAAATATTATGGAAAAAGAAGAAATTGATTGTAACAAACAATTTCTGCTTTTCCTACAATATTTTCTATCACATGGTATGTTTTCATTTCAAATTGCACACAATTTCCATTGTCGTATGTAACCTTTTTCAATTTGGACCACTCTAAAATTTATAAAGAAAAAAAAAGGATAGGATTATGTGAATGGTACAGGATCGAAAGTCGAAACAGAGTTGTAACTGTTATCCAAAAGTAGAAGAACAGACAGAAATAATATTTATCGCACGAAAAATAGATTAAATACAATTTCTAAAAAATAAAACGTTTTGTATTTATGCACTTATCGCAGACGACGATTAAAAATCGGGGGGGGGGGGGTTAAAGCATTATGGTTAATGAAGAAATTGCTTGAATTAAGTGATTTGTTTTACAAAGTTTTTTCATGAAGCTCATATAAAGCGAGTGGGTAATAGGTTAGAAATTGAATACACGACCTGTATAACTGTTCGTTCGTCTGTCCGTCTCCTATATATACAGGTATCTGGAACACCCTTTTTGAGAGATCTCTGATATTGTAACAGTTCGTCGTTCTCTACTTTAAAGGTGGTCTGAAAAAAAATACACGAATTTGATGATTCAGCGCGAAACAGTTGTAAATGCCAATAAACATTATGCAGTTACAACTTTTCGAGTTGAACCATCGAATTATGGCAATCGGTTGATCAATCAATGCTGCGAGAAGACAGCAGGGTACTAAACCTATTGCCACACAATACCGATAGAAATATCTCTACGGAAAAGTTTGAAAGAAAAGGAAAAATGCCCCTATTAAGCAAATTTCTTATCTTCTGTCAAAGTTTTCCGCTTTATTTGATACCTTTTTTTTTTCAAATTTTCGTATACTTCGATTTCATTATCGGTAATTGTTATTTCAATTTGGACCAGTCTAGAATTTTGCTACGTGAGATAGGTTAAGAAGGGGCCAGTTTGTGGCATTCTTGCATTATCGTTATGTTCAGCTGAGATGTTTATTTTTGTACCATCATAATAGAGTTAATTACAGAATATGTCCATTTTTCTCACCTGATCTAAAATAATGTGTCACCGCGAAAGTCCGATTGAAAAGAAGATACCATTTATATGTTCACGAACCCTTGTCATGCTGAACCTAGAACATTCCTGATTTGGTAGGAGGCATAGACGAAGATCAGTCTGCTCGTATGTGCAGTCTGATCTTTGTCTACAACCCTACTAGTCAATTTTAAGTTGGAGTTGTTTATAAGATTGATTCTCAAAAGTAACAATGGCCTTTAGTGAAGCTTTAAAGTGCTTTCAGGCCTTTGATTTTCATTCAATTTTAAACAAAAGAAGGTTTCATTCTGCAAGACAAAAGTTGATACTCGCAACATCAAAATGTGACCTGAATTCAATATCTTGACTCATTGAAGAAAGACAACCCAAGACCGACTTTCATTTAGTTATAAAAACATCACGTCCCTTTAGAGTTAAAATTCTTCTTCGTGGATAAGTTGATACAAAACTGTTTTTGCATTCTATCATTTGCATACAATTAGATGAGAAACAACAGAGGGGCTAATTTCTGATAAACAAAAGTGTTCCCAACTGGGCTTTCCGAAAATTATTGTTATATCCCTTGATGTATCCATCGCATGATATCGAATAATGATATTTTGCACGAGTAACACGAATTTTAATTACAAATAATGACGTCGCCGTTGTTGTTCTTGATATTATTGTTCTTGAAGTTAACGACAAAGAAGAGAAATATGAAAATTCTGATAAATGCTGATGGCGACGTCTTGTTCTTCAGACTTGAGTAAAACGTCAGTGGATGACCAAAATATCGTAAATACAGCTTAAACAAGCTGTATTTACGATATTTCGGTCTTCCATCAACGACATGTAACCCGTCAGGCGACAAAGTGGCTCACGGATACGCCGTAAAACAAACACTTCAGGAAAGGGATTGAAACCCAGCAGAGGTCAACCGGATGTCTTATCTCGAAAATATGTATGAGGTTAGGTAGAATAACCATTCTAGATTCAGAAAATCTTCATAGAAAAAGCAGGTTCGATCCTGATCATCCTGTGCTATCTGCACAATAAGATCAGGGTCGACAGGTTTCGCATTTCCCAGTAGATCTTTTTACCGACTGACTGGACAAAAATGCTGTATGACCCTAAACACAGCATTCCAAAGCGTTCACACTGTCCTTGTGTAGAATAGACTTTTAACATTTCCGTATATTCATTTTCAAAATTTCATGCTTGTCTGTATGGTGTATTTGGGTCAAAAGTCCCTTTAACTCGTCTTGGCACGAAGAACGCATTCACGCGTAGATAATATAGGTAAACCCGTTTAATTTAAGCGTGCGGGCTTATATTCTTAACGCGTGCACTTTAAAAATGTGATCGCGAAAGCGCAAGAATGAAACAACTTCATATTTTGCATGCACTTGTGATTTAGGCGTATTCGCATATTTTTTACCATTGAAGGCTCAGTAATTATGCGCGTCCGCCTAAATGTTATGAGTTCACCTGTATTATTTACGCGTGCACGCGTTTATTTTAGCGTGTACTGCCTAAAGTGGACTTTTGGCCTATTTCGTGCGCCATACTCTAGATGCCATAATTTTGGTCCAATTCTCACCAATTTGGAGAAACATTGAAATTATTTAGCCACAGGAGCATTTTACAGCAGATGCTTCAGATGAGCGATTTAGGACCATCATGGTCCTCTTGTTTAAAGATTATGGTGGAGGGTGGGGGGATCAAACTTCTTGCTTTTTTATCGTTTTCCGAGACGCGTCACACATGTTTCATTTCCTTCCAAGTTTCTTGCGAAGGACTTTTTAGAAAATATAGGAGTCTGTATTCAAAAATCCAATCATTCTTACTTGCAGACAGTCAATGTGATGAAATAATGTAATAGGAAGCCCAAAAGTTCTTTAGTTTTGACAGGAACTCTTGTTGTTGAAATAATGTACATAAATTCTGGATTCGAATTACAATAAACCAGACATTGTGGGTCCAGGTTGCAAATTCGTAGAGTTTCAGGATTTTCGTCGAAGACAATATTTCATTTCTATATTATCCAATGTCGACCATCAAACATCTTTCTTTTAACATAAAACTTACACGTGAAATCTAGATCAAACAGGCCACAATCGAAACGGATTGAAGATGACGATTTTTAGTTAAAGAGAATTTAAACATCTTTGTCTTTTACTATAGAAAGACGTTGTTGGGAATTGAAGAAAGTACATCTTGTATTGAGCGACCACACATGGAACGACCAAAAAGTGGTCGCTTAAGAAAATGGTCGTTTAATACACATTTTTTTTAAATTTGTGAAGGGTTCATAGGATTACATATATAAATTGTTACCGATTTCTCGCTAAATCCTATGTTGTTTGGACTCATTAGAATCGTCTCAATGAGACGATTCTAATGAGTTCAAATAACTTTGGATTTAGATATGATATGTTAAGCAAATACGACCACCTCTTAATGAGAGCTTTTGATTTTGAAAACGGGAAAAGGAAGTCTCCTAATGGAAGAGGTAGCTTAATAGAGGTGGTAGGTTGAACAAGATTGACTGTATATGATTTATTCGCAGAGTTAGACAATTCAAGAGACGTAGTCGTTTTTTATCAACATTTGCTGTTTATAAATCTACAGTAAAATAATTGAGACAATGAATTCGTAATGTTTTATTTCATAAATATTTTAGTTTCAAAATAGATAGAGTTTTGAAATAGATATAAAAATCATGTACATGAGGATGGGTATATTACACAATTTATCTCGTTAATTTAAAGATCAAAGGATATCATATAAGTTATGCCCTTTGTACTTTCACAAACAAATGGGCCACTTTGGTTAGAAGCTGTAATTTTGATAACTTGATGTAAGCATTTCAATATCCCGCTTAAAAATAGGGGCATATTTTCCCTTTTACTTGTTTGTCTGTATGGCCGTCTGTCTGTCCATCTGTTCATCTGTCTACGTGTATGTGTCAGTGTGTCTGTACACTACCTCAAAACAGAAGAATATTTGATTATGTGATTGGGTGATTTTCTTCAAACGTGATATATGGTTTGTCTATTTAAACCATTCCCACACAGTGAAGCTTTTTTGACGCCCTAAATAAGAAACAGTTGGGAAAACACTTTGAAAAATGAAGAAATTGCTTGTAACAAGCAATTTCTTCATTTTACACAATGGTTCCTACCCAGAGAGTTGAAAAAATCTAAAATTTCATAACTTTTAAATTGTCGTCTGCAGTTTCTTTGAATTTGGACAAGTCTAATATTTTGCCGTCTGGTAATGGGTTGAGATCGGCCTTGAAAGACTGTTTCCTCTGTTTCATAATCAAGACAGAAGTTCAAGCTACTATACCTCATTGAGAACCCGAATAAAAATTTATATCAAACTTGAAGAAAGACTATTTAACCCTTTAACAAACACTAAAATATCAGATCAGTCTAAATGGAAAGAAGTTGCAAACATTCTTTTTAAAATGCCGTCACACTGAAAAAATAATTTTCATATTGGGTAGTAAACATTGTGAGAAAATGGAAAATCCTTGATATAAGGTTATTTTTCTCCATTTTAGCAATGCTTTCAGAAGATCAATTTCTTCAGCACTTTAAAATGCTGGATTAAGTGGTTATGGGTCAGCCTTACAAATATCGACCAACTAAAGTATTCTCTGTTTTCTGAACTAGTTCAAACTCTACGCAATACCGTTTCTAAGGGCAACCATAGTGTCGAAATTTTTAGCTCGGCTGTTTTCGGAAAACCCGAGGTAATACCATAGCTTGGTGTCGCCGTCGTTGTCGTCGTTGTTGCCGTCCTCGTCGTGCGAAAACTTTGAAATTTTGTGATTCCTCTGGTTCTACTAAAGGCATTCACTTGAAACTTGGTACACTTGTACACTATCAAAAGAGCAACCTATACTATCAAGGGGGATAACTTTAGATGCATTTTGTCCACTGTCCAGCACCAAACAGCCGAGCGTAGGCACCCGTAGGCGGTGCTCTTTATAAAATATTGTTTTAACTATCTTACCTTACAAGGTCGACCATCCAAGGTCGTTTCCTCTATTTCCTGGCCTAATTCGAACTCCACGCGACTGTTTCTAATGGCCACCGAAAGGTCAAGAGACCATTTTGTGTCACCAATCTTTTTAATTTCCTCGACAGGTGTCACCTTCTTCCCCATCTTACGGAAAGGTAGAATAATTCCTGAAATGTTACAGGAAATTCTAATTCTCCCATTTTGTTAAATGCTGTACAATTGATTAACGAGATTTATCCGAGCAGATTATTATTTGAGGCTATGCGTGACATTTCCAACAATTTTGCATGTGCGTGACTCGCACAAATTGAGCACCCTGGACAGCCATTCGGGGCAATTAGAACATTCGCTGATTGTTTAAAGAAGCTTTGGGTCATTATCTAGCTACAGAGCGCAGAGTGAAGACTGTGATCAGAATGTGCGGATGCACAGGCTGATCTGAGTCTTTACTTGGCGCAAATGTGTAACTGTTGGAAATGTCACGCATGGGCTCATTTGATAATTTCACCGAAAATTGTAAGAATACGTGAGCAGATTCATACTTTTATATGATTAATATTTTAGGTTCATACCTCAATGAAAAAAAAAATATTTTCTTCCTTTCTTATAATTTCATGCGATCAAGCACAACAAAACACTGATTTACTATTTTGAAGTAAATTTTTGTTAATCATTTTTGTGCGCATACAAAGTATAGTTGCGTATTCTAAACTTTGTTCATGGAGATGTGGAAAAACAATCAGCCAATCAAAACGCTTGAATCTTGATAGACGAGTGTAGAATTAAATTATTCGATCTATCAAGCATATATCCTTAAGGATTTATCCCCCTTTGAACTACAAATTCATTTGTTTATCGTACAAGCTAATGATAAGAAGCAAAATTACGAAAATATTAACCCATTCCCACACATTACGCCTTTGTACGCCCCAAAGGTTTTTGAAAGCATTGTGGAAAATGAAGAAAATGCTAGTTAAAAGCAATTTCTTCATTTCAAACATTTTTCCCTTCACCAAAAGACAATTTGTTTTGTCGTTTTAAATTTCATCAAGTTAAAGTTGTGTGCAACTCCGTTGAATTTGGACATATCTAAAACTGTGTCGGTAAAGGTAAAGGGTCAAATGGGGAAAATATGTTATATTAACCCTTTCCTGTTTTATGAAATTTTAGACTGGTCCAATTTGAAAGAGGTGGCAGACGACAATGAAAAATGCATGCAATTTGAAACCTGACCATCCTATGTGGTAGAAAATATTGTGGGAAAAGGAGAAATTGCTTGTTACAAGCAATTTCTCCTTTTTCCACAATGTTTTCTCAAGTATAAAATCACAGTGACGTAAAATCCCGGATTTGTCCAGGAAATGGTTAAAGTTTTCTGAAAGACTAAGACAGAGTTGTGTATAAAGTTTCAGCGGACTCCCTGCATATGGATTGATTAATCTCTGACAGACGTCTGTTGAACCAAAAGATCAATTCCACACGGGGAATTATGGAGATAAAACAAGTTAAACTCCCGGCAAACTGTTGTTTTCGGTGTAAGCTGACATATGTCATTTGGATAGATGTAATCTACAATTAAATGTCGCTTCTCTGACAGCAAATCAATAGACCAAAACATAAAGCAGCCTTTTACATAAGAAAGAAATCTTTCGTTTACGATTTCGATTGATTGAATAGGGTTTAACGTCATTTTTAGCAGTATTTAGACATATCGCGGCGGCTGGGGCACCTTACCAAGGATGCCTGGTATTTCTCACACCAGTATTACCGCTACATCCATTCCGAGCCACCAGCTGCTCATCCCACTTAGGTTTACAGTTATTAACCAATTAGTAGAGACCAATGTTGGATACATGTCATTGCGGGGATCGAACCCATGCAAGAACACATGATTTGAAGTCCTATACGCTCTCCAAATTGCGCCTCGTTTACTATGCATCTAAAACTAGCACAAACATGCAATTTCGAAATTAATTTTAATGAGATTGCTCAATGTGTGACCGGTTAGTCGAAAACCGTATTCCCTGATGGTTTCGGTGAGACAAAAACTAAGGAAAAACGGTCAGAAAAGAATCAGCCGAGGTAAATGACTGGCACTTTTTTTGTAATATTTACTTCTCTTTTTTATGTATATTTGAAAAAATAGAATAACCATTTTACATGCAGAAAATCTACAGAGAGAGAAAAGTTTGATTCTTGTCAGGCTGTGCAATCTGAACAGGATAGATACGTTTTACTTTTTCCAAGGAAGCTTGATTCGTTTAACCCTTTCCTGTTTTTGTAAAATTTAAGACTAGTCCAAATTCAAAGGTTTTGCAGATGACAATTCAAAGTCGATTTTATTTGAAAAACAAGCATTCAATAGAGTGGGAAATATTGTGGAAAAAGAAGAAATTGCTTGTTACAAGCAATTTCTTCTTTTTCCACAACATTTTCTCAAGTAAAAAAATCCCAGAGACGGTACAACCAGGGATTGGACAGGAAAGTAATGACATACTCAACGGTTAGACGGCGAACACGTGATTTGAGGGGGGCGGGGGGTCAACGGTACAAGCCTCGGACAAACCACTGGTCACGGGAGCATATCCTTCGACAAGACATCCCAGAACACTTATCACGCTGTCAGTTATTTTTTAACCCATTCCCAGACAGTGACGCTTTTGGATGCCCCTCAAGATAACACATTTGGGAAAACATTGTGTAAAATGAAGAAACTGCTCGAAAAAAGCAATTTCTTCATTTTCCACAATGTTTTCTATCCAGAAAATTGAAAAAATCTAACATTCCTATACTTTGAATTTTCTGCTGCAACGCCTTTCAATTTGGACCAGTCTAAAACTTTGCCGTCTGGTAATGAGTTAAGTAAAAAAAAATATATGAAATAAACGAAAACTCGACATGTCAGTTACCTACTGCCTTCATATATTCATCAAAGTTGTCGTTCTTCTCATGCTGTAGTTTCCACTTGCCCTCCAGTTCCAACATTCTTTCTTCCACCACTGATTAACCAGATTTTTATTTGACACTGAAAACTCTACTTTTCCCTTGCCAACTTGAATCAAACGACCCTTGTCGATACAAATCTATCTCGTCCTGTCAAACAAAAACCACTTTAACTCATACACCATACGGCAAATTTCTAGACTGGTCCAAATTCAAAGATGTTGCAGATATATATGTTTAGCTCGAGCAGTTGCAAAAATGTGTGTGTTTGGGGGTTGAAAATAGTCCGGATAATTGAAGAAATTGCGTGTCGCAAGCAATTGCTTAATTTACTACAATATTTTCAAAAGTTTCTCTTTTTTCTTAACGAAACTTTGCCCTGTAAATGATATAATCAAATTCACTTCTACACGTACACCCATTACCAGTGATTATACCCCCACTGTTTTTACCCCGGCTAGGCATTAAAAGTCATTTTTCAGAAATCACTGTTTACTGAATAATGTTATTTCACCCAGCTGTCCTTTTGTCTCTATAATGACTTTCTGAGAATAAGAGCCGAATCAATTATTCCTCGCCACACGTAAATTGAATCGCAAATAGCTGTCGTTTCGGTATATTGTTTATAAATGCCCACAGTCAATTTATATTTCTCCTCCATTAAACGTGTCATAGATGATAGGATTGCATTGTCCAAAATCATGTTGTCATACCCAGTATATCTCTTGAGACGTCCCAAAATTTCCAAATTGTTTCGGTGGACGGGATACCAAAATATTGCAGCTACAGTTTGGTTAAGTTGTAGTTATGACGTTTTGGAATTCCGCCGAATAAATACCTAGGAACAACTCCCGGAAAATCGAAAAGACCAAATGTTTTGCTCAAAACATAACTTTTTTCTAATTAATCGCAGATTCCGATCCCGCCATCTAATCTTTTACCTATGAGCCTCAAAATTGAATAAAATAATTTTAACCAGTATTTCCTTACTGCATGAGAGGAGATCGATTTATACAAAAATCGAATTACTTTATTCCAAACACTGCCATTACCATTCATCAGAAATCATAATATTTGCATAGATTCTTTCAGCCCGAGAACGTTTTCCTAGAAACAGTTCTATCGGAATATCGATGTTAAAGCAAAACAAATGGTTAACTCAATAATGGTTTTATTCTGACCAACCAATATATAGCCTGATCGAATTTCCTCAATGAATATTTGTCTGTTTGTCGCAAATAACAAAGAAGAAATGCTCGAAATAAAAAAAAGCGTTTCGCGATACATGCGAATATAAATAAGAAGTTACAATAAAATAGTCCGCACAAGAAAGCAGAAAGCTATGTTACGAATGTTATATCAAAAAATTAAAAGTAACGTATCCGTTTTATAAAATATCCTTGATAAATCCCAAACTGATTAACCCTTTCTCGTACAATTCCCGATTTTCACGTCCCTGTGATATTGTACTTTAGAAAACATTGTGGGAAAAGAAAAAATGCATGTAACAAGCATTTTTTTCTTTTCCCACAATATTCTCTTAGACCGGTACCGCCGTCGACTTTAACAAAGCTTTATTAAAGTCGACAGTGGTACCAGTCTAAATATTTTCTATCATATCGGATGGCTACTTTTTTAATTGGGCTTACTTTAAGATGTCAACTGCAACCCCTTTGATTTTGGAAAACAGTAAAGGGTTATTCCATCTTTCTAAAATTCGATCAATGATTCGCATTCATGATCTAATGAAAAGTGTTGTGGTCGATTTAATCCTTCATATTGTCGTTGTAATTTTAAAACCTCGTTACTACTGCTTGATTAAAGCTGTAGTTAAGAAGTTTTAGAATTACACCGACGATATGCTGAATGAAAAACTGTTTCTGAAAGTTACATTTGAATCAAATCGCTGAAAGCAATAGAAGTGTTGCTCTCTGGTCTTTAAATCCGTTTTATCAGCAACTCTGGCTTTGAATGAACAAACAGGTGGAGTAGATTGAGATGTGCAGGCTGATCATTGTCTATAATTATTGCATTAACAGAAATATTCGAAGCTTAGCATGACCATTACCATTCAATGGTTAGAAGTTGAAAAATAACAGGAAGAAAGTTTAGACCAATGTGATTTCTATAGGTTTTGGTTTATTGATTGTAAGGGTTTTAAAGTCACTTTCAACCGTATACCGTATATCGAGACCACTAATGTGCCTAACCATTGCTTCTTGTTTCGAACAACGTTACAACGTTACAATCAATACATTCTAACAAGTAACATGTACCCATGTTGCATCAAGGTCTTACGTTCGTGTAAAATAATATTAGTTCTAATTAACATTCACGGAAATATCGTACACTAGGATAGAACTTACGTGTTGTGAAAGTAATAGAAATTAAAGTTGTTTTACCATAATTCTAAAGTCGGAATGCAACGAAATGTCCAATTACAGTGCATACAGCACTTTGATTTTATCATGTTGGTATGTGCTTAAGGTACCTTGAATCAGATTTTCATTTTAAAAAATGCTACATGATACTATTGCTTAATTAGCAGCCCATGTCCGGAACACTCTTCCATAAAAATTTCATTCATACATTGTGTGATTAGGTTTTTCGGTTCATACCTCCATGAAAACAAAAAAAATTCTCTTCATTTCTTATACTTTAATAGCATTGAGCGAAAAAAAACCTTTACAAATTTTGATACCTTTTGTATGGGACTATTTTGTGCGGAAGCATACAAAATCGATGCGAAATCAAAATTTTGTTCATGGAGTTATGAACAATTTTTCTCGACCAATCAGAACGTTCGTTTTTGATAGACGAAACTAAAAATTAAATTATTTTAAAATGAACATTGTATCCTTTTTCTACAAATCTGTATGTTGTGCGTACTCATTGAAATCGTCTTACTGGGACGATTTCAATGAATGCCAGCTACGTCGGTTTGTGAAGAGAAACAACGGATTTGATTGATTGATTGAATGGGGTTTAACGCCACTTATGAAAGAATTTCGGTCATATCGCGGCAGCTGGAACACCTAACCATGGATTCCTGGTATTTTCCACACCAATCCTAAAGTTACCTTTCCAAGCCTCCAGGTGCTCATCCCCTTAAGTTTACGATTATCCACCATTGCTTGGAGACAAATGTTGGAAAGGATATTCGCCGCGGCAGGGAATCGAACCCTTGACCCAATGACTAGGAGTCCTATGCGATACCACTGCGCTATGGCCGCGGACACAACGGACTTGAATTTGTCGTCGCGTTCTTCAGGCTCCTCTTGTGCCATAGATATATTCCAATTAGAAACATTTTCTTATCGTTATTTCCAGGCTTAGAAGAAAATAAGACTTTTATCTTTCCTAGACGATCTAAAAACTAATTTAAAGAGGACCGATTTAAAGATACATAAATACATTTTATCTTAATTACGTAAATTTATAGGAAATATAAGCGTGACGTTTCTAGCAATTTAACATGAGCGCTAAGTAAAGACTCAGATCAGCCTGTGCATCTTCACAGTCTGATCAGAATCTTCACCGTCCGCTCTTAAAAAGCTTATGACTCAAAGTTTCTTTAGGCGACCAGCGAGTATTCTATATGCCATGGATGGCTGTCCAGGCTGCTCCACGTCTGTGCTTCACACACCGTGATGATGTGAAATGGTTTGAAATGTAACGAACAGATTCATTAACTCATTACCAGACAAAAAAAATTAATACTGGTCCAAATTGAAAGAAGTCGCACTCGACAATTTTAGGTTTTTGAAATTTTTTATTTTAACTTTTTTAGTATAAAAACATTGTGGAAAATGAAGAAATTTCTTGTTGCAAGCAATTTCTTCATTTTACACAATGTTTCTTTTGAGGGGTTGTCAAAAAGCGTCATGGTGTGGGAATGGGTTTCTTAATGTTCTACCTTCATGAAATAAAGCTATTATTATTATTATTATCATTATTGCACTTGGCTTGCAACAGACACGGTGATTTTAGTCATCAACTTAATGGGCTCATATTTTTCACCGGATAAAACGCAATAAGAATTTTCGTTCTGGAACCATCTTTCAATATGGACCAGTCTAAAATGTTGTCGTCTGGTATTTGGTTAATTGCAGTCTCGTCCCAAAGTTGGAGTGGGAGGTTTTATAATCTTAAATATGGCGTTGCTTGGTAACAAGATGTCGTGATGTCCACTTGTTAATTCGTAAATCATGTCCTCGGGTCTTCATGTTTTATCACCAAGAGAATTTCCGGAGACACTTCAAACGGATTTTCCTTTTTTTTTATTTACAACATATCACGCATGTAAGACTCAGAATGGTACGTTTTAGTCAGAGTCAGGAACAATGTGCTGCCTTAGAGCACCGTTGTTCAACATCATATGTTCAGCACCACATGATGTCGTTAACTTAATGTTCGAGGTTTTGGGTCAATTTTCACTCCCAAAATCGAAACTTGAATGACCATTTTTGCCCGAGCTACCCTTTTCTAAATTTGATTAGATTAGTTTAAAGCTATAATGATTGGTCCTTTAGGTGGGATTCTTAATTTGCCAGAAAAATTCCTATCTGTACTAGGCTCTTGAAGCGTGCAGTATGGAGTCTGAACTGTGAGTCGTGAATTTAGAAGTATGAAGTTTTCAATTGACTTTCGTAAATATAGAACAGTTTTATATGCCTATAAAGTTTTTGTTATAATACCAAAATTTAACATTTGAATAGATTGAACTCATGATGAAACCCGCATTAGATTACTTTAGCGCGATTATTTATATCGCCTCAATGCATATCATAAAAAATCTTTGAAATTTTACTCAACTATGGGGAGAAACATTAAAATAGCCTACAAAGACATATTCATATCCTAGTATTGCGATGATCAAGTTTTAAATATACATTCAAACCCAAAACCTTCAGCACCGCTAGCGCTTTGATTTCAATATCAATTAGAAATGGTTTTCTTTTTTGAAAAGGCGAGCTTAGAATTGGGTTAAAGTGAATATTAAGGTATCTAAGCACAGAGAGCCAAAGCTGTTTTTCTGTGATCGATATTGGCCAATGTTTGACGGGGAAAGTCATTCGTCGTCAATTTTTTCCATGAGTAGAATGTAGATACATGAATACTAGTCCACGATTTCAAAGCGGAAAAAAAATCCAAGAAGTTTTAAAACATTCGAGCGATCGACACCTTTAAAGCGAAAAACATTCTTGGGAAATTTAAAAAAACATTTTAGCCATCCTCGATTACAAAGCGGCAAACTTTCTGAGAATTTTTTTTTTTTTTTAATAATTTTAAGTAATCCACGATTTCAAAGCGACAAACATTCTGCGTCAGTTTTTAAAACATTTGAGCCATATACTTGGCTCAAATGTTTTAAAACTCTCTTAGAATGTTTGTCGCTTTGAAATCGTGAACAAGTTAGACAACAGGGTATCATGGAATCTGATACTAGGCCACAAGCGATTGACTTGGCCAATGGCCACTGGCTCTTCTTGTTGTACGATTTGTGTTCCTTGTCAATTTTTTACATCAGACACCCAAGCATTGTCAAAACACCCACATCTCTTGCTGTTCAATTAAAAGAAATGAATTGAAATCTAAAATACTCAGGTACCAAAGAAATAATCGACAGTTTTTCGTACAGATCTGAATGAACAGCTTTAAATGTTCGCCACAATTTCAATCTTTGTAAAATAATACTTAAGAAGCTTTCTGAGTTTAAATTTACACTTTCTTTGAAACTGAGGCTAATAGAATTTGAGGGAAAGGGTGTTCATTGCATATCGTCGGTATTCTACTAAAACCTTGTAACAACAGCTTGGAATAAGCTGTAGTTACGAGGTTTTGGTAAAACAACCTCGATATATTTAAGGAATATGAAGTGAAAACTAGCACGTAAATATGAGATAAACTTGAAAGATTCAGAAGTAATAATGAAGCAAATGAACATACAAATGACCACCGAAGTTCCAAAATCTCATAACTTATTGAAGCTGTAGTTAGGAGGTTTTAGAAACGCACTTACGTAAGAATTATACTCACATTAGTTTTGAACTAGTCTTAGCAGCCAATTTTCTCCGGATAATCCAGTAAATATTGATAATTCGTGTCACAGAACTTGTCCCTCGCATAAAACGGAATGAATAAACTGGGTAATTTATGTCTACTGGGACTTTTCAAAATTGACCCAGCTTTTCTCTGTATATCTCTTTGGTGTCTGATCAATATATTTGACTCGCTAAGAGAAAAAAATGCGAGGAGTGTCGATAACGTTCAGCCTGTGCGTGCTGCGAGGACCGAGCTTTTCCTTTAATAAGCTTTCGTTGAGACGTTTACGTTGCCAAATCAATGAATATGCTAAACATAAATGTTTGGAGATGAAAGGTTACTCCCGGTCTAAATGAACCACTTGATTGGCTGATCGATGTTTGACTGACACCGCCGATTCGTTGATAAGCATTTTCGTCTGTTTTTATTTCTTTTTTATGGGGGGGTCTATACATTCAGTCTGTTCAATTTGTATTTTTCTTTACCCCTTTTCTGTTCATTCCCGAGTTTTAACGCCCATGTGATATTAAACTTGAGAATAACGTTATGGGGAAAAAAAGAAATTTCTTGTAACAAGCATTCTTTTCTTATTCCACAATATGTTTTATTATAAAGGATGGCCGTTTTTAGCTCGACTATTCGCAGAATGAGGGAGGGGCTATTACGGTCACCTGGGCGTGGGCGTAATGGTTTTGTTAAACCTTAAGTTCAAGTGTCATATCTCAGTTTCTACTAATACTATTGCTCTGAAACTTTGCACATGCTTTTCTAGACAAAGATTCAATACTCTGACATTCATTTTAATCTATGGACTTAAAAATTCTTGGTTAATCTTTACATGCAACTGTCATATATCTTTAACTCTCTTTTTACCAATGCTATTGCTTTGAAACTTTGCACATGTTTTTATGACAATAATGTAAGTCTCTAGACACAGTTTCATTACTCTGGCATTCATTTTAGTAGAATTTTAACTCTTTTCGGACTTAGAAATTCTTGGTTAAATTATTGGATAAACCTTACGTGGAACTGTCATATATCTTTGATAACCCTCTTTCTACTAATGCTATTACTGTAAAACTTCGTCAATGCTTTTGTGACCATCATATCATTTCTAGGCAAAGATTCATTACAATTACATTTATTATAGAAGAGTTTTAACCCTTTTGGGGGTAAGTTATTTTGATTGAGTTAAAAATCTAATTGAAAGATTATTTTTTATCTTCATTACTGCATAGGTATTTTGCCTAATATTGACATTGAATTGCTGTTACTATCCAGTATACTACTCAGAATAGTTGAGCGTTGCTGTCCTTTGACAGCTCTTGTTTGAGTTGTGCCTACATTATCAATGTCGTCTGCTAACCCTTTGAATTTGGACAAGTCCAAATTTTTGAAAAACAGTAAAGTGTTGAAGCATTTCATTTTGGACATACAGTGTCTCTTCTTGTGTTTAAGAAATAAATTGTCAGACAAAATTCATTTCTTTTAAGCTGAAGAAAAGCTGCGTTTTAATAAAAATCCGTTTTTAGCCCTGATTTTAGGTAGATTTAATTAAACGTTGCCGTGGTAACTGGTCTTTATCATTTATAAAGGTTATAATTTCCCCGAATGGTTATTAAATTGCTAATGAAATGGGTGAACCTGACTAAAATCAATAATACAATGCCAAATTTTCAGCAGGGCTTGCCAAATTCGACTTAATTTTGTTTTACGTGAATTATGTGTAACGTCGAAGTCTGTCCTTCAATGATTTTGACTTGAATTCGGCAGCTTGGAATATTGGTCTTGGTGGTTGTTGTTTCATATACTGCCCTCCTAATCTTCAATCATGGAATGTCATGGGTTCGATCCCCGGCGGTGGCACATATCCTTTCCGACATTTGTCTCTCACCAATTGGTGGATAATCGTTAACCTAAGTGGGGTAGCAGCTGGTGGCTAGGAAATGATGTAGTGGTAGTACTAGTGTGAGAAATACCAGGAAACCATAGTTAGGTGCTCCTGCTGCCCCGATATGAGTGAAATACTCTTAAAAGCGGCGTTAAACCCCATTCAATCATTCAATCAATCAAATACTGCTGTTGTCTTTGATGCTGTAATTGTTATACCTTATATTTTGACGTACACCTTTCGTCTCTTTTCCTTTAAGAGATGAAGAGAATATTTTTTGTTTTCATGGAGGTATGAACCGAAAAAAATAATCACACTATGAATACGCGAATCGGATTCATACATTGTGTGATTAGGTTTTCGGTTCATACCTCCATGAAAACAAAAAATATTCTCTTCATTTCATATAATATAATAGCATCGAGCGAAAGAAACAAAAGCTTTACAAATTTTGATACATTTTTGAATGGGACTATTTTGTGCGGAAGCATACAAAATCACGGCGTGATCAAAATTTAGATCATGGAGTTATGAAAAAAATTCGACCAATCAGAACGCTCGTTTTAGATAGACGAAAATAAGAATTAAATCATTACATCAAGTTTAATCTGCTGTCAATCAAAAATCGATAAACCAATCAAAAGCACTCATTTGCATCTGAAAAGCAATGTTGACCTCCGACATTTATGCCAGACATCATTTGTTTGTTGGCGACTTTAACGACGTAACTATGGTTCATTTCAGCTGTTGTTACACCATTCTGTCGAACACAAATCGTCGTTTGGGGGCCAAAATGTTGCCAATACAATTCTATTTAAGCTGTGTTTACGGTATTTTGGTCGCCACCAGACGAAATTTATTATCCCTTTTTCTTGTCCGCTATAGAATCATTTTGACTTTTGATATCTAAGACAAACTCCTTGTCGGAGTGCAAGTGACGTGTCCAGCGAACCGTCAATTGACGGACCGCATCTATCAATCAAAAGATTGAATGACCAATCAAATAATTCATTTAGATCGGAAGGGAGCTGTAAACTTCGACATTGGCCGTTATATTTATGAAGCGTTAGCTTTTTTGGGGGGGGGGTTCGTTTGTCGACTTAAACGCCGTAACTACAGCTTATTCAAGGATGGGTGTACGGACTGCCATGAAGATGCATGAAGGGCAATATTAATGATGGCGAAAAAAGGGAATTAACTTGTTAATTGCATGTCAATATTTTCGTTCGAGGCTCGCACTAGTTATTTCCCTTTACATCTTATCGCTTCTTGCCCGTCTCGAGAGCGAAATTTATCGACCGTCTCAAACCAGCCAGTTTGGATCGGATAGGCCGACCAGGATCGAAACTTTTCGGTTTGAGCAGATTTTTCGAATTTTTTCGAAAGGCTAATTGTCTTTCTTTCTTAAAAAGCATACTCTTAGTGACCTATGCCCCATACGAATGAATTGTAGAAATATTTGTTGTAACGAAACACCTAGATTGTCCCTTTTCTCAGAGGAGTCACTTTTTTATGAAATGATCAGTATTCAAGTTCGTAAGGAGAAAACGAACCTTCTTGATATCCCTTGCAACAAGTGGTTGAAAATGAGACCAGATCTAGCAGAGGTCAATTACATAAAGTATTTTGGGAATAAATATGTATAAAGGTCGAAGGTAGAAAATCTTAGAATAATGAAAATTATCGAACCTGATCTGTCTGCGCGGTCCTTACTTTTCGCAATTTCCAAATGATCCTTTTTTGCTTGGCTTATATTGTCATAGATACTCAACATGGATTGTTGTCTCCTCAAAATACTTCTCGGCGACAACTTTATTATTATTATTTTTTTTTTTTTTTTTTCACTAGTAAATATGTCATGTATCATAAACGTTAATTTGACTATCGGCGTATAAAGTTTATGACGCAACATTTAAAGCAAACATTTAAGTCATTAGGCAACATAAGAACTTCAAAGTACATGGCGTTGAGATCATGTAAGCAAGCAATGATTGCGTTAAAATATTTCTTTCCTAAAAGTCCAATTCACGCAGGAGGTAGATATGTGACTAGTTAAACCATTACCACCCGGCAAAATTTTCGACTCGTCCAAACTGAACGCAGTTGCTGACGACAATTTAAAGTTGGAGAAATTTTAGATTTTTTCACCTTTCTTGGTAGAAAACATTTTGGAAAATGAAGAAATTGCTTGTAACAATCAATTTCTTCATTTTACACAATGAAATCCTAATTGCTTTTCTTGATAAGCGTTCGAAAGCTCATTGTGAGGGAATGGGTTAAACGAGTTTTGAGTCATGTGGTGTCCGCGGTCGCAAGATAGAGCGTCGGCTTTCCAATCAAGAGGTTCCGAGTTCGAGAGTGGCTGTCGATCTTGATTCTGTCTTTGGCTAAACATAATCGCCGCAAGTTCTGGTGTAATCTCCAAGAACCAGATTCGAGAGGGATTGGTCAAAGTTGGATTTACATGTTTCCCAAAAGACGTAGAAAAATAGCTATTAACCCTTTCCTATCCAATCCCTGGTTTTTACGTCCATGTGATTTCATAATTGAGAAAACATTGTAGAAAAAGAAGAAATTTCTTGTGTCAAGCAATTTCTCCTTTTTCCACAATATTTTCTACCCTACTGAATGGTTATTTTTCCAAATTAAATCCATCTTAAATATCAGTCTGCAAAACCTTTGAATTTTGACAAAACTAAAATTTTGAAAAACAGGAAAGGGTTAACCTGAACCATTTTTCTATATCTGTAGTTTAGAAATGTGAGAAAAAAAATTATCTACCTGCGTCATTTTGTCTTTCACAACTGACGGATCGCTTGCCCCGCCCACTGACCTCCTACATGGCAGTATATCATTTAATTTTTAGTTTCGTCTATCAAAAGCGAGCTATCTGATTGGTCGAAAAAAATTATTCATAACTCCACGGACAAAATTCTTGAGCACGCAGCGAGTTTGTATGCTTCCGCACAAAATAGTCCCATACAAAAAGGTATCAAAATTTGTAAAGCGTTTGTTCTGTTTTTTCTTTTTTTTTTTTTTTTTCGCTCGATGCTATTGAATTATAAGAAATGAAGAGAATATTTTTGTTTTCATGGAGGTAAGAACCGCAAAACCTAATCACTCTGTATGAATCCGCTAGGAATGTCATGCGGAGAAAGCCATATTTTTTTTTATTTTTGTTTGTTGTTGTTTTGTTGTTGTTATTTGTTGTTGTTGTTGTTGTTTGGGGTTTGTTTTCTTGTGTTTGCGTATTTTGTTGTTTTGTTCTTAGAATTTCACGTAGTGTCTTTTTTGCATGCTAGGCCAAAATTTGATACTTTTTATCAGCTTTTGATTAATTGATATTTCATTGTTTCACGGCCATTTAAAGGTCTATAATAAATTCCCTATCAAATATTCATTGGAATATTCTTGTGTATAATTTATAGCCCATCCACAGTTTTAGAGTCACTAAAGCCGCGACTAAATACATTATAAATATCCTCTAGTTCAAACAATCGCTGTTTGCTTTAACATCGATTATATAGACCGAAGAAATTCTCATAGGGAGAGGTCAGAAATATCGTAACTACAGACTATTAATATTGTATTTACGATAGCTTGGAATGTCATGCGGAGAAATAGTGTTCTCACAACAGATAATCGCAACGATTATCCTTCTTATACTTTGAATTTCAGATTCGTGAAGATATGATTTTTTTTTTAACAATTTGCATATATATTTTTTAATGTAGTTATATGCTGCTTAATGGTACAAGACCGCGTGGGCTCTGAAATGTCCTAAACAAGGAAAATACCCACGTGGCCAGCGACGCGGCCGGGTTTCGTACCAGCGACCTTCGACATCACTCAGATTACGAGTCCGCCGCTACGCAGTACCTCTTCATAATCAATGTAGATAAGTCATTCTGTCATACCATATTTTCATATTTTTGAATAACACGATTCATTTCAACAAAAGTGAATTAATGCTTCCCTGTTTTGCAACATGTTAGACCTGCATGTATTCTAAGGTTATGCGGGCGAAAATTTAAAGTGGATTCAATTTGAAACAATTCAGTAAGGTAGAAAACATTGTGGAAAAGAAGAAATTGCTAGTCAATTTCTTCTATCCTGCATTTATAATAGTTTGAAATCACTAGCCAAAATATCGTATTTTAGATAGATATAAAGAGGAAATTTTACTATTCATCTTTTATAAAAAAAAACTTTACAAAATAAAATCTTGTCAGCCCGCGTATGTTGGGCTAATGTTTTGCTCAATACCAAACTATTGAAATCACTGGTAACAATATCTTATTGAAGTTAAATAGAAAAAAATGGGAGGATGGGGGAGTTTGCTATTTATTTTCTTAATCCAAAAAAGTTTTGACCCTAGTGAGCCCGCTCTTGTGTGGCAAATGCATTGCGCAACACAGATCTATTAAAATCACCGGCAGGCCGCGGCCATAGCGAAGGACTCCTTGTCAAGGGGTTTCGGGTTCGATCAACGGCGGCGGCACATATCCTTTCCGACATTTGTCTTTCACCAATGGGTGAATAATCGTAAACCCAAGTAGGATGATTAGTTGAAGGCTCGGAGAGGATGTAGTCGAAGTACTGGTGTGAGAAATACCAGAAATCCATTGTTAGGTGCTCCAGCTCGATGGAATCACTAGTAAGAATATCGTATTCAAGTTAAGTAAGTTAAATAAAAAAGGGAGTTTGACTTTTATATCATCTCGAGGGCCTAGAGCATAAACATAGTATGGCTCTATACAATGTATAGAGCCATACTGTGCTTTTGCTCTAGCCATCGATTTATAAAACTTTTCCAAAGTCGAACAAAAGTTTTGAAGTTCAACGCAGGCTTACTAGTATCAACAGTTTTTTTTAACATCCAAAATAGGAAAATTGTTTACTAACGAGTCGTGACTTCTTATCGATGTATCAAGTATACAGGGTGTATCTAGAGAAGGTATTCGGGGTTGACATGTTTTATTATTTTTCTGGTGCCAATCAAACAAGTGATAAACTTTTTTTGTGGTCACGGATTGTTTATATCACGAGTTATTTCATTATTCAAAAAGTGGGAGGAAATGTATAGTGGTTGGTTCGTGAGTTCTTAACCCATTACCGTCCAAGGAAATTTTAGACTGGTCCAAAATGGAAGAAGCTGCAAACGACTATATAAAATTCGTGAAATTTTAGAAAAAAAAATAAGTTTCTTGATAGAAAACATTGTGAGAAATTAATAAATTGCATGTGCCAAGCAATTTCTTCGTTTACACAAAGTGTTTCATACTGATTTTTTTTATGTGCGTCACAAAGCATCATTGTGTGGGCTTGGGTTAAATCGAATTAAAGATTTATAGTTGGATTAGATTCTAGCTCGTTGGATACAGTTAATTTTTAACTTTATCTTTGTTATTATCTGTGTGTGTGTTTTTAATTTCATGATGCGATTTTACAAGGAAAAGCCGACCATGTGTGATATTTAACTCATTACCAGATGGCAAAATTTTAGACTTGTCCAAATTCAAAGATGATGCAGATGACAAATTTTAGTCGATGAAATTTTATATTTTTCAACTTTGGCGAAAGAAAATATTGTGGATAAAGTAGAAATTGCTTGTAACAAGCAATTTCTTCATTTTCCACATTGTTTTCCTTTTTTTTCAAAAAGCGTCATTGTGTTGGAATGGATTGAATCTTAGGCTTTTACGTTTCAAAGAATTTGTGTTTTTTGAGCTCGAAAAAGGGGATTTGCAGGAAGAAGTATTCGATCTAAACGTTAAAAAATTTCTTCTGTATTCTTGTTTTTTTTTTTTTTTTTTTTGCTTTTTTTTATCTATTAATCTTTTATAATTCCATATTTATAAGCCCTTTCAAAGGCGATGAAACGTTCATGTGAAACTTGTCTGCAAAAAATCTTTTTGGTGGTTAAACAAAAAAAAAATATAAAAAAAGATAAAAGCACGAGTTTCTACTCAATATTTGTGCTTGAAATTACTTTTTGTAGGTTAACTAAGTTTATTGCACTTCATTTCGTTTACTTTATTTAATTTCTTTTACCCGGTCGCGGCAAATGTTCTTTCCGAAACGTGTTTCCCACCAATGGTTGATAATTGTCAACCTTTATGTGATGAGCAGCTGGAGGTATGGAAAAAATATCGTGGTAGTACTGGTGTTAGAAATATTAGGAATCCATGGATAGGTGCTCCAGCCGCCGCAATATGACTGAAATACTGTTAAAAGTGGCGTTAAACCCAACTCACTCAATCAATCAATATTCTTCGTGGATATCAATGATTCACAATAATATATGTATAAAGGGAGATTTAATCATCGAAATTGTGAATTTAAAAGAATTGTTAGTTTCAAAAGATCAGCGGCGTCAGCGTTTTGATTTCCATTTGTTTTCAAATCACCTGTGCGCAAATGTGAGCATAAGTGATCATCCGATGTCCGCTGTGATCGTCGTCCGTCGTAAGTCCTAACCAATTCTTTAAAATTCAACATAAGGCCAATTTAAAAAAAAAATCGACAGGAATGTTCCTTGGGAAAAGCTTTTTCAAACTTGTTCATAAAATTTTGATTTGTTAAAAAATTGGGGCACGGCCAGCAAGAAAACTCGTGAAACATCATTTCAAAGAAAAGATCTCCTAAACCACTAGATCAACATGGAGCAAACTTAGAAGGCATGTTCAATGGGTGGCCCATTTAAAAACTTCTTCGTAAAATTTTGATTCGCATAAAAAGTCGGCGTGGTAGGCGAGGCTGAGCAGATTTAGAAAAATGATAAAGAATACATCTTCTCCTCCTAAATCACATGGCCAATTTGTACCAGACTTGGCAAAAATATTCGTTGAGAGACCTTTTTCAAATTTTGATTCGAAAAAAGGGAGTGTAGCAGGGCGGCACATATCATACTCAAAATTTGTTCCTGAAATTTTAAATAGCAAATAAGTGCGGGATTTAGCTTTGTTTCTCTTTGAACTATTGAAACATCTCCTACCAAACCTCCTGGTCAATTTGAAACAAACGCTTCTTTTGGCAACACTTTTTTAATACTTGAAAAAAGGCCCATTATAAAGGCCCATAATCACTGGCGTTGGAGGGTTTGGCTTTTATTCCGTTGACCCTTGTCAAGCATTCTCGCAAATTTTGATTTATCTAATAATATAGGTGAACCTTGGCTTGGCATATTTTCAGTTTGAATTTCATAAGCTGCTGTTCATTAAAGAAATGCAGGAGGGCGACCAAGAACATCTTGTTCCTGGAGTTTTGTCCCTTTGATTAAAAAATTGTAAGAATGGCTTTATTCTGATGACTTTATGTTTTCCCGGGGAAGACGTTTGGCGCGGGGGCAGTGATAGCGTCTGGTTTAATTATAAGTGTTCTTCTCTAGCCAATTTTTTCATAGCAAGTATCAAATCAACTTCAATCTATCTAAGGTGGGGTTACTCCATGTTAGATTTTTCATTAGAAAAAGAAACTTTTCAGAAAGGCACGTTCAACCCTTTGTAGTAATTGTTTCTTTTGTATTGACACTGCGCTGTAAAATTCTCTCTGTAAACAGAAGAATGGAAATCGAAATAAACTGGACCGGTAGTTCGGTCTGGTTAGCGTGTCATGAGAGTTTATTGGATCAATAATCCATATTCTCTTCATTATATACAGCTAATTTTATTGTCACTTCTACGAGAGGTTGTTAAACTAACCGTGAAATACCGATAGATAGATCGATTACGTTATCTTTAAAGGGAGACAACTACACGTATATGTCTCGTAGCTTCAATGTCAAACGTTAGAATTCGAAACACGGGCAGATTCAAGTTACCTAAAATTACTCTCTTTAAGTTATTTACAGCCTCCGACAGCGTACCTGTAACACTCATAGGAGGCCAAAAGGAAAATATTCTTCCAATAAACCGATCGCTATCCCCACCAATTACTCCGTTGGCCCAACCGATTAACTCCACCAAGAAATTCCACTTCGAATTCAAACCACGTTATTTTGCAAGATTTATGGCAAGTAGTATCAAAAAGCAAATTGGGTGGTTGGCGATCCAAGCATCTTATACTACAGCTTGAATAAACTGTAGTTACGATGTTTAAGTCGCCAAACCAACAAAAATGCTTCACATAAATTTGCGGCCAATGTCCCAGTTCGAAGTTGAAATCTAGTTTAAATGAATGATTCCATTGGTCGACTGATTATTTGATTTACTGCCGCGATTGGTCACCCCCCCCCCCCCTCTTTTAACTTAATATTTACTTACGCGAAAACCTCTTGTATCTTTATTGGTAAGGTGCAATTACCTCGCCGTCAATTTAACTCATTTTGAAATTTTTGCAAGGTTCAGAATAGAGAATTTAAGATCGTATTTGCATCGAAAAAAATCACCCATTGTTTTATTTATTCAAATTGAGAAGATGATCGGGGAGTTTTCAAGAAGGAAAATCAGTTCGCTTGAAACTTTTGGTGGGAATCAACTTAAACCTTTCCCGTTTTTCAAAGTTTTAGACCAGTCCAATTTGAAAGAAGACGTCAATCAGTCAAGTCAGTGCAATTTGAAAAGTAACGAACCTACTGGTTTGAAAATATTGTGATAAAAGAAGAAATTGCTTGTGACAAGCAATTTCTTCTTTTCCCACAATGTTTTCTCAAGTATAAGTTCACAGGGACGTGTAAACATGGGATTGTACAGGAAAGGGTTAAATCAACAAACTTCGATACTTTGGTTTAATCAAACATGAACGGATTAAACGTAATGTGGAAAAGCAAACCCATCGACTTTTGTTTTAGATAACGATCAGGGTCTAATTCGGTTCTTACAGCATAGATTATATATACAGATAATCGAGAGATAATTCTTATGTACATAAGATCTTTGGGAAGGTACTTAATTAATTGACAGTACGGCCTTGATCTATAAGTGCAAGGATCGCTTTAGAAAAGCGTCTTGCTCGCACGTGTATATTTGCGCTCGGTTTGAAATCGTATGAACAGGCCACCTTTAAGTATTGCATACCTGCTTTTGTAGTATTGCTGTTGTTGTTGTTGTTGTTTTTAATTCCTTCAATAAGTTGTTCTTTTTATAATTATGTTCCATCACATTGTAATTGATAAACCTGGCGTAAGAAGGAAACCCCAAACCCGCCTTATAAATTACTTCGTATGTTGAATGCGTATAATATCGAACGTTATATTCCAATTGTTACCTCACAACAGTTTAGATAATTTTTGAATGGCTCTAATTAAACCACCCGTTGTCTATTAAGTCTCTAACTTGCGTTGATTTAAAAAATGTTGCCATTGAATGTGGTTACTCCGGACACGTCGTCAGATCAACGTACTGCAACAGTTCAAATGCTTTGATTTTTCGAAATATATGTTAATTGACGGGACGCCGCTGCCAATCTAATCATTCAAATAATCCGGATGTGACCTCTTAATTCCGACTTTAATATTGAGATTTTTTGTTGATTTGGTGTCCTAAACGTCGAAACTATAGCTTAATCAACGATTGGCCTTTTATTTTATGTCTCTGACGACATTTTTATACGAAAATGTAGTTTTTTACCTTAGTCGAACTGCAACGTTGGAGGTCAGTGGGCGTGGCCAGCGATCTGTCAGTTGCTTTGCAGATCCATCACTGACATGTAAATTATATTTTCACGATGTTGTGAGAATATATATGAAAGAAATTCTTGGAATGAAGAAAAAGATAGCACTACGTTTTCTTTTAGATAACGACTAAAACATATCAAGTTTTTTTTTTAACCCTTTCCCTAACAATCCCTTGTTTTTACGTCCCTGTGATTTTATACTTGAGAAAATATTGCGGGAAAAGATTCCGTTATATTTTCTACCATACTGAATGGTTATTTTTCAAATTAAATCCAGGTTAAATTTTCGTCTGCAACACCTTTGAATTTGGACAGGTCTAAAATTTTGCAAAATAAGAAAGGATTAATATCATATCTAAGTAAGTTGTTAGAAATATTCTTTTGATACGATTTTGTTTATCACTGTCAATGGTTAATGGGACACGCCATTTTAAAATGCCCCGTTCTCTGTTAGAAATCCTTTTACATTCATCGAGACGACCTGAGCTGCAAATGAAATTTCAAACCGAAATCATTATGACGAAAGAGATCATGTTAACGGGTCACTGGCCACGCCCCCTGACCTCCTACAGGAATGTCGAATTAGAAATTTAACTACCTGGTTTTGCAAGCGTTATGGTCAGTAACATGTTACAAAGAATAGAACGGTTTGTTGGCGGGCCTAAAGGTCGTAACTACAGTTTGAATTGGCAATAAGTACGTTTGTATTTAAATACCATACAGAGTTAACTTTATGGTTAACTGACCAATTGACGGATCGCTGGACCCGCCCACTGGCTTTTTTTGTCACGCCCATTGATTTCATTCATCATTTTGAAAAAGATATGACCAGTAACATGGGAAAAGACATAAACTTGAATAAGCTGTAGTTACAGCGATCAAATCGCCAAACCAAGAAAAATCTTCACATAAATGTCTGCCAATGTCGAGGCCAATGTAGGAGTTCAGAGTTCACGTCTGGTCTGAATAATTCATTTGTTTGGTCGATTATTTGATTGGCAATTGCGAACGGACAATTGCAAACGCATTCATATTATCAAACATCAATTTTATAAAATCAGCGAATGACGAAGGAAGGGTACTATTTACGAATGTTTTTGAACGAAATCTCAAGAAACAGGGAGATTTTTCTTCTCCTCGAGACGATTCAAATGAGTACCCACAACATAGGGTTTGGGGTTAAGATAACAATTTTGGGCCGTCACCACTCCCTCTAGTTCACGGAGCTCCATTCATTTCTAAAATCAAGCCAACTTCTATGCTTTCTGCCGTGCCCCGATTCTCTTTCCTGTATTTCATACCATAAGATGTGACACTCGAGATAAACCTAAAATCGAACCTTTTCTTACCTTCATAAAAGAAAAAAGAGAGAAGTCGATACAACGCAATCAAGGCTAAATGATCAACTCTATACTTGCATTTAATTCTATTATCCCTTTATGCCCTCACGTATGGTTTCCATTCTTTTAAAATTATGTATCTCTTTTTTTTTTTCTTCAATGGTTTACACCGTAGAGTAGATTTAAGAAGTTTCTGTCAATTGCCGCTTAGTGCAAGCTCGGATTTCTTAAATGTTTATTGATAAGATGAAAGTGACTCAATGAAAGATAACTGAATCATTTATCTAACATCTCGTTCAGTATATGCGTAAAACGAAAAAACTACTGTTTTCTTCCTTTTATTGTTATTCTGTTTTATTTCTTGTGAATTTGTGCCTTATTCCATGTTTTATACAAGGCCAATGAAGTTTGGAATATGCTAATAATAATGCTACGGATACACTCCATTTGGCCAATCGCGGCTGTCAATCAAGGAATCCCTCGACCTATCAAATCATTTAATCAGCACGGACCTGAGCTTATAACTCCGACATTGGCCGCCATTTTTGTGTTGAATTGGCGTCTTAAAACTCGTAACAACAGCCTATTGGAGCTGTAGTTACGACGTATAGGTCACCAACCACCCATACCAAGTTCAATGGTACTTGGTGAAAGCGTGGGGAGAGCGAAGGAGTTTAATTTTGTTATTAACTTATGATAACTAACAAGTTTTATTTTCAATCATATTAGTGCGCCGATTTGCTATAATCGGATCAGTCAAACGCTTGCAACTTTTCTTTAAAATTTTATCTTCCGGATAAAAAATATGAAAAACGATCAATTAATTGTGAAGTTTTAAAGTAAGAATTTTGTGTGAATAAGAAATTGGTATAGCATAGTGTGCCGTATAAGTTGAAACAACAAACATGTGACATTCCCTGGGTACGGTTGTCTTTGATTTTAACATCCGAACATGTTACACTGTCGATTACTAGTTCACAAGATTAAAAGGTTAAACAATAATCGCTGATTAAAGTATATATTATGTGAATGAAAATTGATTATGACTGTGGACAATTTAAAATGTTAAAATAGTTGACCCTACGTTATTTTAGGAAGATGGGATAGTTGTAGTACCAAAATTTCGCTTTAAATAATTCATTGAGCTTTAAATCGTGTCTTTAAAACAAATGAAAGTGTTTTCTTAGATTCTTGGACTAATAATTCATGGTTAGATTGTTGTATTTAGTTTCGATTACTGACCCGAACACTTATGCATTTAGCTATGAGTGTCGGCAGAGATCTTACAGCATTCACGAGTCTGATTTGCGTTTTGAATTAAATTAGCCATTGCATAATAATATCAAAAATTTAAAAAAAAATGAACGAGTGTATCAGAGCACAAGCAGCCTGGACAGCCACTCGGTGAATTTAAAATATTCCCGGATCGTCTAAAAGTCTGTTTTGACACAGAATATAGTTTGGAGCGCATATACCCAGACTCAACTGACCAATCGCGGCTATCAAGGAATCAATCAACCAATTAAATAATTCATGCAGTCCGGAACTGAGCTTTGAACCTCGAGATTGGGCGCCATTTTGGTGAAACATTTTTGTTGGTTTGGCGACTTAAACGTCGTAACAACAGCTTATTTAAGCTGTAGTTACGACGTTTACCTCGACAACCAACCATTATCCTTTTAGTTACATGCTATTGGCTATAAATTTTGCATAATGAGGCAGATTTAAATCGAAGCGGAACTCCATGTTGGAGTCGATGGGCGGGGACATAGGAGTAAGCGGGCGGGGCCAGCGATTGGTCAATCAGAACGGGTCTTTTGACAGACTTTTTAAGGGAAATCGCTTTTTTAGTAATTTGAGAAGCCAGGAGTCTCATTTCTTAGTTTCATTTGGTTACTTAATAAGCCTGTTTAGGTCTCTGTGTTTGTCATTTTAAGCTGCCTTGAAAACCTGTATTAAGTCCAATGTTTGTTTTTTTTGCCTCTTTTCAAGTGCAGTGCTATCTTCATATGCACTGACATATAGACAGAGTGTTTGGCTATGGCTTAAAGGAACATGTTTTTGGGTTTGTGGATATTCGGATTACTTAGGTCCTTCCCTCATAGAGATTAAGTTAGAGGAAGGGCCAATGCTTTTTGTTTTGCATTTTTACTAAATTCTAAGTTTGCTTTTTAGAATTAAAGGAAGACAATTATAAACAATTAATTGGATGATAGTGAAACTAACTATTTTTATTTTCTTTCTGTATATACCACCGTGCCTAGGACGAACCAACTGCTTTTCATTTGTCATAGGCTCATGCATTTTTCTCATACAGAATGTTTTCTCTATATTTGCTCTACTCCAATGAAAAAATAAACCCTCGTGGAGCACCTTGGGAAACCCTCGTGGAACATCTCGGATCTCGCGAGATTTTGTGTTTGTGAATTCATTCATTTTGTTCTTGATTTTAGTAGTGTAGGTCAGGAGAAATGTTGAATCAGGTGCTTGTTTAAATAATTATCCTTGCTTTACTGAAACCTATACCTTCAGTTTTGGCAGGATGTATAGACAGAGATCAGCCTGCACGTACACAGCCTGATTTTAGCCTACACCACCCGTTTGGAAGAGTTGTTTTGAACAAAAAAATTAAAAGACATGCATGTATTAATCCACAATTAGTTCATCCAGTGTTATCAGCCCTTTGATTTAAATGCAAATCTGAAAGGGATTTGATTAAATCATGACAATAGTTAAACATGGCAGAATATTATTTTGGCATGACATGTTCTAGGGTTCAGTAGTTGTTCAAACGGTAGGGATTCTAAGATAAGAAGTGATTTTAAATTGTCGTATATTTATGAATTTAAAAAAAAAGCGAGAAGAAAATATCCTTTATAGGCATTTTATTGTCGTATTTCAGTTTAGGTGTTTTAGTTGAAGTTATTTTAAAATTGTATCCATCAGTGTTTGTGAGGAGTTTGGTTTGTGTGGTAACTTTATTTGAAAATAGATTCTACCCAAAATAATGAACTCTGTGTTTAAATTTTTGAATGCAGAAGAGATTGCTTGAAAACAACAATCAGGACTATATCAAAATAAATATTTATTCAGTATAATTTGAAAAATATACCAAATGAATATTGTAAAACGGATAACCGAGAAAATAGAGTGGAAATCGTAACTGGACTATCTCAAGTCAAAATGGAGGAACACACATGATGACTGTGATGAAAAAAGTGGCCTAGCTGAAAAATTGGACCGATGTTCTCCTCTGAAATAAGAAAAATCCTTCAAGTTTATAGTCTAGTTAACAATTAAACCAACGAAGTGAAAAATGAAAGTTTACGATGGACAAAGTAACTGCAATTGTAGTATCGTGACTCCATTGTTGATTAATTCCTCCAGAGAGGAGAGTCGCTTTAAATCTTGGTCATCCAGGCGATTGACATTTTCCAATGATGTGATTTATATCAACAGAAAGCCTCCGTCAAAACGGAGGGTAGTGACTAAACCGCCGACATTGGGAATGGATGTCGAACCTCAGCTTACTGGATTACCAGTGGTACAGTATTATACTTAACCCTTTCCTGTTTTACAAAATTTTAGACCTGTCCAAATTCAAAGGTTTTGCAGATAAAAATTTAAAGTGGATTTATTTTGGAAAATAACCATTCAGTAGGGTAGAAAATATTGTGGAAAAGAAGAAATTGCTTGTTACAAGCAATTTCTTCATTTTCCACAATGTTTTCTCAATTATGAAATCACAGAGACGTAAAAACCAGTGATTGAAGAGGAAAGTATTAATTGCATTAATTGCAAAAACAGTAAAATATGTGGCATTTACGACAAGTAGAGGTCGATGTTGGCCCAGGCTGGCCGCAACCGAGACTTTCGCTTTGAGGAAATGTTATATTTCTTTCAGTTTACTTGAAACAAAGGGACATATTGGCCTTTTTAAGTTGTACTTTCCGCATTCTAGATGATTATTTTTAATGTCATGGCGATTGACATAAAGAGTTACCTCTGTCTGTCCGTATGTGAGTCGGCACATGAGTGTGTTTTTATGTGCGCCCAACTCTTGTCTTGAGCACGTCTTCTATATTAGTATGGATGGATTTAACCCTTTCCTGTTTTTCAAAATTATAGACCAGTCGAATTTGAAAGAGGTTGCAGACAACAATCAAAAGTGGGTGCAATTTGAAAAGTAACGAAGCTACCGGTTAAAAAAAATTGTGGGAAAAGAAGAAATTGCTTGTAACAAGCAATTTCTTCTTTTCCCACAATGTTTTCTCAAGTTTTAATTCACCGGGACGTGAAATCAAGGGATTGTACAGGAAAGGGTTAAAAAAAGAAAGATAAAACAAGCTTGGCACAGTTGTTCCCCTTGAAGAGTACTAGTGTCATAACTAAAGTTCTGTTGGATATTCCCAAGTTCAAGGTCACAACTGAAGGTTATAGGACAAGCAATTAAGAGGGGGCTTCCGTTTCGGTTACACATTTTTAGTTCTGAAGAATACAGAAAAGTGAAATGAGACGGTCCTTAGCTTTTTCTGTACTTTACAAGGGCATAGTCAAGGTGGGTTTTTTTACGCTGTAGCCTATTTTCTATGCGAGAAATATAAATATGGTAGAAAACATAGTGGGAAAAGAAGAAAATATTGGTCCAAGCTATGTTTTCTCCATAGTGCTGCTGTTATCTAGTTATTTGAAATTTTTTAGACTGGTCCGAATTGATGATTAATCGAATTTATTTATTTATTTATTCATTTGTCTTTATTGATAGAAAAACATTGTGAATAATGAAGAAATTGCTTGAAGAAGCAATTTCTTCGTTTTCCACAATGTTTTCCCAAACCTCTTTCCTCGGGGGCGCCAGAAAGCGTCATTATGTGGGAATAGATTAAAGAATTTCACCGAGCTACACCTCTGCCTTTCCTAACCCTTTCCTGTTTAATCTCTGGTTTTTAAGTTCATGTGAATTTCTAATTGAGATAAAATTGTAGAAAAAAGAAGAAATTGCTTGTAACAAGTTTCCACAATATTTTCTCCCCTACTGAATCATCATTTTTCAAATTAGATATCCGCTTTAAATGTTAGTCTGCAAAACCTTTGAATTTGGACAAATCTAAAACTGAAAAAAAACGGAAAAGGGTTAAGGAGATCAATCTAATATCAACTGATCAATTATTCCAAGAGGGGAAAAAAACTATGTCACTGTGATTTTTCCTCAAGACTTAATGCTTTATCTATAATAATGTGATTTAGCAAGGTTATTTATATAATAAGATCTCAACACGTATAAGTTTTTATGTCAACCCATTAATTTTTGTAATGGAAATTATGCTCCCTTCGTCCATGTATAGAAGATATTTCTCTTATAGCTTGTAATACCCCATAAGAGTCCTGAGTGACTAAGTGGTAATGGTGGTGGACTCGTTAGTCCAGAGAAATCTTGGGTTGCGAGTTCCGGCTGAAGTAAGTGAACTTCGCCATGGTATGATTGAAATGTTGTCCGAAATGGCATATAAAACCTACTCAATTCAAGGTCGCGAAATATTGCAGGGAAGCTGACATCTTCTATAGTATAAACGGGTATTTAAGAATAAATAAGTAACAAAATATGTCGATTTTGAAATTTTAACCCATATTAAGAAGACAAAATTTAGACTAGTCCAAATTGGAAGTGACTTTTTTTGTTTGAAATTTGAAGAGAAAAAAAGCTTTGCCTTTGTGGGTAGGAAACATTGTGGATAATGAAGAAATTGCTTGTTGACAATGAAGAAATTGCTTGTAACAAGCAATTTCTTCATTATCCACAATGTTTTCGAACTTTTTTTTTTCTATGCGGCTAAAAACGCTTTTATATGAGAATGGGTTAAAGTACAAATTACATTGACTGTAGGGCTCCAGACAAATTTGAAAAATTATAACTCGACTGTATTCGGGGAAAAGTTCTGTCTTCGCCGTCCAAAAACGTCGACATTCTGCAATATCTCTGTTATTACTAGATGTATTCCTTTGAAACGTGGAATATATATTTGCTCTCAAAGGAGTAATTTATACCAACAAGGAGGATAACACTAAATTTAGTTATTTAACGAATTATGCCCCTTTATCGACTTAGAAAGGCCGCGGTCATAGCGTGGTGGTAGCACATAGGACTCCTAGTCGCGGGGTTCCGGGTTCGATCCCCGGCTGCGGCGAATATCCATTCCGACTTTTGTCTTTCAAAGTTTACTTTTTGACTAAATGGATGGTTTGATTGGCCGATTGATTCTTTGATAGCCCGCCGCGATTTGTTAATTAAATTAATTACCTACAATATAGGGCTTCATTACAAAATAACAAACTAAAAAGTTCTTTTGTCCTCATAACCAAAGTACTGAATGCTGATTAATAAATTTTTTAACGCAAAGCAGTGAAAATTTAAGCCAAACGAGTTTCTCCGGATAAATCGGCTAATTTCGTTGAGCGAAATAATTCCCAATAAGTGTTTTTAAATTCAAATATATAAATTGGATACCCATTTAATTTCTTTGTGATTATTGAAATAGACCTTCGTGGAGGGGATATATCCACTACAGTAACAATTACTCTTTTACATATTTTGCATATTATTTTGAATTCTTATGTTCTGTAGGATATTTTATATAGGTAGGCCTTACGGGTACCTCAGCTTTTTTCACTTTGTATAATGCACTATTTTGACTTTGAATTGCTGTTCTAACTTTTAATACTTGCGCGTCGAGCCACATGTCGCTTTTAACAAGATACCTATGAATATTTCTAGAAAATTATATGCTCTCCACACAGACAAAATCAGACATGACAGAAAGAAATCCGTATCTGATAGCACTGTCAACGGGTAAGCTAGGATAACGTCATTTTCATTCTTTATCTGACGTCATAGTGCAAATAATTTAATTAACAAAAGGTATATAATAAATGGCTCCGGTCTCGTGAAAAAAAAAAGTTTCCTTCGCAACTCAAAGCAAATACACGATGTTGTATCTTTATAGTTACACAATACATGTATTTCCTATTTAGAACCTGATTTGCCAGATTACAACATGCATGTATTCGAATTCGCAAGACTACTGCGATCGCTTTATGAAAAAGGTATCGTGTTTAAAGTCTGGTTTATATGCCATTGGCGCCCTACGAATAATTGACGCCGCACGATGTGTTGGTCCACTACCAGTGTCAAAAAGCGTCGTAATGTAGGGATGTAGAAATGAGCTCATTTCAAGTGACAAAAAGTTGTCGAAATTGTATATACAATCGTTAACGCACTTTCTAGTTGATAATATGATTTCTTCGGGAGAGGTAATTGCAGAGCAGACTAGGAAACTACAGTGTCCTAAAGCGACCTCATAAATATGGACATACATGCGACATTTAAGTGGCCGCATTAGGACACCGTATGAACCCGTAACTCAGGTAAATGGCTAGTTGCATCCTATACAGACGGAGTTGACCCATTTAGGGTTGGGGATCCTCTTCTGCGAATAATTTTATTTTTAGTTTCGCCTATCAAAAATGGGCGTTCTAATTGGTCTTACCTCCATTAACATAATTTTGAGCACGCAGCTATTTTATATGCTTCCGCACAAACAAGTCACATACAAAAAAGTATAAAAGATCATAGTTTTTCCTTTTTCGCTAGATGCTATTAAATTATAAGAAATGGAGAGAATATTTTTTTGTTTTCGTGGAGGCCTGAACCGAAAAACCTATCCACACTGATGTATGAATCCATTTCGCGTATTCATACAGTGTGATTAAGTTATTTCGGTCCATACCTCCATGAAAACAAAAAAAAAATTCTCTTCATCTCTTAAATGGATTGGCTTTGTCTACGAGCCCTGCGCGATACAACAGTATAAATGTGATTCACCATGCGAGAAAGATCCAACAGAGAAATTTACAAGTTATCGATCTTGGTCAACCTAAAAGAAATACGAAGGATGCCATTGTTCGAAGTTTTCTGTCCATCACAATACTTTTTTAAATAAGTATCATTAATTTACCAACTATACGTGACCGTTTTATCGGACATGATCTCTTTTTCAAATATCTACAACACAGAAATCCCAGAGAGTCGCGTTTAGGGATCACAAATCAAAATCATTTTACCTGACAAAGGGTTCCCGTAGGTTCTACAAGTCCGTGGTTTTCTAATTTCAGAAGCTGTACCAAAGGCCTACGGGAGAGAGCAATAGTCAGATATACCGAACACAACTTGCTGCTAGCCTCAAGGCGTTTCAACAGAAGCAATGGCCCACACTGAACCACCAGGAGCTCGACCCGACCTTTCTCAGATGTAGGCCCGTGAATCAGGCGCAAGACAGGTAACTTATGGTTGCATCACTTTGACCAGACTGTTTTCTAGAGAAGGGGAGATTCCCCAAAACACAGTCTTTGCTATACGAGGGAGACACACACTACGTGTTTATTCAGTGCAGCCGGTGGTAACCCCGGCTGCGTTGCTATCCATTGCTAGCCAACGGTAAACCCCACTATGGTTCTAATCAGTGCTAGCACAGGGTGACGCCCATCGTGTGTCTATTCCAACGGTATTTTTGCCGCCGTCATAGCGCAGTTGGTAGCGCGTCGGACTGTCATTCTAGAGGTCCCGGGTTCGATCCCCGACGGCGGCACTCATCCTTTCCGACTATTTGTCTCCCACCAATGGGTCGATAATCGTAGATCTATGTGGGATAACAGCTGGAGGCTAGGAAGGGATGAGATGGCGGTACTGGTGTGAGAAATACCAGGAATCCTTTGTAAGGTGCTTCAGCTGGCGCGATATAATTGAACGATTGTTGAAAGCGGCGTAAAACCCCATTCAAACAAAACAAAATTCTGTGCAGCCGATGGTAACGCCGGCTGCGTTGCTATTCATTGCTAGCCAACGGTAACCCCCACTATGGTTCTAATCAGTGCTAGCACAGGGTGACGCCCATCATGTGTCTATTCCAGCGCTATTTGTAGCTACGGGTGACGCCCGCTGCATATCTGTTCAATGCTAGCTGAGGGAGAATCCGATAGTGTGCGCGTCACCCTTGTCTAGCGAAGATGAAAAAAATCTCTCAGATTCCAATGCCTGCATTGTCGCACACATATTATGAATTGGAGATAAAGCGAGCCGTGTTAAAAAGGGAGAATACTTGGACTATTTCTAGGCAGAAGAGTCTCCCCTAAATTGCCACCTTTGCTAGCAAAAGAGACGTTCAATATGTTTCTATTTTGAAATTATATACGTAGTGCGCGTCACCGACAGCCAGCGAAATAACGTTATTTTACATTTTTGGCCGATAATATTTAATAAAAAAGTAAAATGATTGATATACGACCTAAACATCGTAACTACAGCTTGAATACATTATAATTACGATGTTATGTGTTAAAAACAAACAAAAAACTGCCGTCACATAAATGTCGGTCTATGTCGAATTTCATAGTTCACTTCGTGTCTAAATGTATAATTTGATTGGTCGATTGGTTCTTCGATTTGACAGCTGCGATTGGTCAATAATTTTGCCGCGCGACGGTTGCAAATCTATAAAACTGATAGTTTGATGTCGTCTGATAGTGTCGTCTGCTGTTACAGGAAATCCAAAACACGCGTCTGAAACCATCTCTGCAATGTTGGGATCGATTTTTCTCCCTCTCTTATTGAAAAATGCTAGTTAAGCTTGCATCCATTTTAGTGTGAAAATCAATGGCAGTGAGCAAGCTTAATTTTTGTTTTGTTTCAATTAACGAGGATATATAAATAGTCCTTTTCTATAACAAGGTAATTAATCATTCCTCTTTATTCGACTTGAACCCTAATTATGCTGAAAAATCCATTAAAATCAAAGGGCTGAAAGTACTATTAACCAGATGTTAATCAATGTTTCTTTTCTAAATTGATTCTATAAACAACTGTAACATTAAACGGACAAACAGGTGATGAAGACTACGATCAGACTGCACCTATGTGTAGTCTGATCTTTGACTATATCCCTGCAAAACAGGAATATTCCTTGTTCAGCATGTCAAGGGTTAAGATCGTTGTCTCTTCAATGCTTCGTAATTTTAAGTGGTTCCGATGTTCTTAAAAAGGCCTTTGATTTCTTCCTTTAATTTATTATTCCTTTCTTTAATATGGGCTTTATTTTCAAATTACGCTCATTGTTAATTTTTGTCTATAACATCATCCCCTTGGAAAATATTCACTACTCTGATATTAATTTTGGTGGAATTTGAACCCCTTTTTTACTCAGAATGTCTTGGGTAAAGTTTTATGTACAACAGCCATATCCCCTTTTACATGATTATCTCTGTTCCTACAGATGCTACAATCTTCAATCATATGATGTCATGGGTTTGATCCCCGGCGGCGGCACATATCCTTTCCGACATTTTTCTCTCACCAATTGGAGGATAATCGTAAACCTAAGTGGGATAACAGCTGGATTCTAGGAAAGGATGAAGTGGTAGTACTGGTGTGAAAAATACCAGTAATCCATTGTTAGGTGCTCCAGCCTCCGCGATATGACTGAAATACTGTTAAAAGTGGCGTTAAACCCATTCAATCAATCAATCGTCTGTGGGTGACCAAAACTACAGCGTTATTCAAGCTTTAGTTACGACATTTTATTGCCAACCGACGATGACACGAATGAATTAGTTAATCATAACATACATGTACATGTATATTGACAACCATATAAGATGCATATGTTTTCGGGGATTTGCTTTCAAAAGCGATCGAAAATGACTCATTACAAAGAATATGGCTGCTTAATTTTCCTGCAAGAGATGTGTTCCTGCACATTTTCTGTCACGAGATGAACTCGGGATGTTTGTCATTTAGAAATAGTAAACACTTGTATTTTATCTCATGTCTTATTGAATAAATAATGTAGACTTTTTAGTTCATTGCTCCGTTGGACAACAATAAAATGCACGTCTGGATCAATACATTCCAAACTGCACGACTTGATGCTGTGGTAAGATAGGATAGAGGTCTAAGCGTGACATTTCATAAAAATACATGGGCTTAGTTTGTAGACACTGAGCTGCCTGAAGAGCCACTCAGTGCATTTACCCTTTCCTGCTTTGCAAATTTTTAGACCTGCCCAAATTCAAAGGTTATGCAGACGAAAATATGATTTATATTTAATTTGAAAGATAACTATTCAGTAGGGTAGAAATTATTGTGGAAAAAGAAGAAATTGCTTGTTACAAGCATTTTTTTCTTTTTCCACAATATTTTCTCAATTATAAAATCAGTGGGACGTGAAAACCAGGGGTTGATCAGGAAAGGGTTAAGCATATTCGCTGATCGTATAAATAAGCTCCGAGTCAGAATCGCTCTATATAGCGTATACTAGTAGTGTAGACTCTGATCAGACTGTTCTAAAGCAGCCTGATTTGAGTCCTCACTTTGCGCCCTTGTATAAATGTTTGAAATATCGCACATGGGCTAATACCGAAAAACAAGGCCAATTCATTCTCCCATTTTGTGGGAGAGCAGGATGCTCTCGAGATTTCCGAACTAGGATGGAGCTTTTATTAGATCGGCTTGGGGCTTTTTTTATAAATTTTAAAATAAAAAACTATCGAGAAAATTTTATTCCAAAGTACGTGACGTTTTGCAAAGCAAATATAATGAAATAACCTGCTAGGTCAGTCTTGTAAAAGTCTTTTAATTGTGGTCTCTGAAGAAGATAAATATCATAATTTGATTTTTACCAGTGTCTTTAAACTTTGAGTGTAACACAACAGACTTATAGAATGCATAGACTTTAGAAAAAGCAACTTTGTCAATTTAGTGTCAGCTGTGACCTTGACCTTAGACATATCCAAACAAACTTTTTATATGACACTTGTACTCATCATGTAGAAGGTCTACGACGGACGGGTCAATTTTGACATTTGGCCTTCAGCTGTGACCCTGACCTTGGATTGATTTAATCTTAACTTTTCGTAAGACACATAACGTCGCTAAGGGGAACAACTCTATCAGGATATTTGTAAGTCCACCTATAAATGTAAGAGGTATGGAACGAATACGAACGATTAGACAGACAGACACACACACACACACAACCAGATACTCGTACACGGACAAAAGTAACTCTATATGCTCTTCCGACATTACTTGACGGGTAGGGGGGGGGGCATAAAAACAAAAATAAAAGTAAGCCCTCTACTTAAATGTTGCACTATTTAGCTCACCCTGAGCACGATGTGCTCTGGAAGAGCTTTAGTGATCGTTCGTCGTCCATCGTCTGTCCGTCCGTCCATCCATCTGTCCGCCCGTTCACAATTACAAAAAAACCTTCTTCTCCTAGACTAACCATGGAATTTCAACCAAACTTCAAAGAAATAATCCTCGGGTCATGCTTTTTCAAAATACGTCAAAGAAGTGAATCCATGAAGAACTTTGAGTGCCATGGCAACGGAGTGAAAAAAATCTTCTTCTTCCGAACGTTAAGGCCTAACCCCTCAAGAAAAAAGCTTTGGGAAAAATTGTTGACAATGAAGAAATTGCTTGTAACAAGCAATTTCTTTAATGTCAACAATGTTTTCTAACCTAAAGGGCAAAGAGATTTTCCACCAACTTGAAATTTTCGTGTGCAACTTTTGTGACATTTGTCTTGTGAAAAATTTGGTCTTGTGAAAAATTTGGTCTTGTAGTGGGTTTAGAAATCAAATCTTGAATTTTTCGAGGCTTTGAATTGCTGTCCACATGAAAGCGTGTTCAATATATGGAATCCTATTAATTGGTGTTATCTGGCATTCGGTTTATACATGGCTTTACATTTTACTGGCAATACGAGGAAAATCGATGGTTCTTTTGATGAGTAGGTAGAAAACATAAATTTCCATGGAAACGTTTATTGGAATAATTCTTTTCCGGGAATTCAGGTAGTTTTTATGAAAGTTGGGAATATCATTGTCTGTAAAACTTTTTCGTGGGAGTGTGAAAAAAGTCACTTGTATTGATCTTAAGAGATCTCAATTGTGTTTAATCCATTATCACACAGTGGCACTTCATGACGCACTAAAGAAATACAATATTGGTGTAAATAATGATAATAAAACTTCGTGGGAAAAGGAGAAATTGCTTATGACGCAATTTCTACTTTCCTCACAACGTTTTATACCCATTCGGCACCTATTTTCGATTTTTAGCACAATTTGAAATGCAAATTCTTTCAATTTGGATCAATCTAAAATAATGTCGTTTGATAATGGGTTAAGAAGCGTGACCTATAGTGCGAAAATGGACCTACTTGGAAGTGCGAAGTGTAATCCCTGCTCAGACTGCGCTGACTGCATAGGATTAGCAGAATCGAAACTTTTCGCTCTTTGGAGACTAAGTCTATGATTACCAATCTACCTTGTTAAATGATATATTCATTCTCGAAATGAGACCTCTGTCGGATCCAATTTCTTGAAATATTGATTCGATGAAACATTCAGAAGGCCCCTTTTTGATTGTCGGGACACAAATATTATTAACCGGTGGATTTTAGACGTATGCAGATGTAATGTATCAACGCACATGCTTTCATATGAAAGCGAACATATAAATTCTTCTTCTTCTTTTGTTTAACAATTCAGGCACAATTTTAAAAATATTCAGAAAGACCGATACGATCGGAAAGATTCATTCTTTCAGGAGGAAAAATGTGATATGTACATTAAAGAAATATGTTATTTTGGCAGAAGTGCCGATAAGATTTTAGGGTTCTTATCATTAAAAGAATAGTGATGATAGTGCTTGTAAGTGAGATTCAAATTATTATCGGAAAAGGAGAAATAGCGACTCACAAGCAGTCTTTTACTGTTCAACTTTTGACACACACAAAAAAAAATGAATAGAATAAACCAGTACCAGACGGTAAGACTTAAGACTGGTCCAAATTGAAAAGAGTTGAAGACGACAAGTTAAAGTTTAAACTCTTGGTTAGAAAACATTGTGGAAAATGAAGAAATTGCTTGTCACAAGCAATTTCTTCATTTTACAAAATGTTTTCTTATTTGTTTTCTTCGGGAGCCGTCCAAAAGCGTTATTGTGTTGGGAATGGGTTAAAAAATAATCACATTAAATGTTTTACTCCTTTCTCAACCAACATTTTCAACAATTCAGGGGTTAGTGTTAGAAGAGAACAAACCGCTTGGAAGAAGCACCAAGATATGTATCTTATACCAGAAGGTCTTTGATAGATAATGGAAAACAATGTGGTTCATGGTTGACCGGGCGGATTGAAACCATGCATTTTCTTTTACAGAAACATATCTTGCAGATACATATTTGTATGAACAAGGGGGATACGTTCCCCGTTCCTCTTCGATAATTTTGGTAGACAAAGTAAAAGAACCATTTTATTCTATTCGCTTGAATATATATGCCCATGCATTCAAATAAGCCCCCTACTCCAATTGTGATTTTTAGCTCACCTGAGCACGAAGTGCTCTGGGTGAGATATTGTGATCGGTCATCGTCCGTAGTCCGTCTGTTCAAAATTTAGAAAAAAATCTTCTCTTCCTAAACTAAACATGGAATTTCAATCAAACTTTACAGAAATGATCCTTAGGTCATGCTCTTTAAAAGTACTTCAAAGAATTGAAAACCACGAAGAACTTTGGTTACCATGGCAACCAAGTGAGAAAATAATTTAAAAAAATCTTCTCCTCCCAAACTATAAAGCCTAGAGCTTTGATATTCGGTATATATTATCATTCAAAGAATCACGGTTCTCTAAAATTTGGCCCTTTTCCTTACTTACATTGGAATAAAAAAGGAAATCTTTGAAAATCTCCTTCTAAACTTTAAGGCCTAGAGCTTTAAATTTTGGTATATGTTATTATCTAATGACCCTGCACCAAAAATTAAAAACAAAACAAAATACCGTACTCTGAAAATTAACCCTCTTCTGTACGATCCCTGATTTTACATAGGAATAAGGAAAGAAATCTTTGAAAATCTTCTCCTCCCAAATTATAAGGTCTAGAGCTTTGAAATTTGGTATATAGTATCATCTAATTACCCTCTACCAAAATACTTTAGATTGACCGTACTCTGAAAGTAGACCTTTTCTGTACGATCCAGATTTAAGATAGGAATAAAGAGGGACATCTTTGAGAATTTTCTTCTCCCAAACAAGCATTTGATATTTGGTAAAAATAATCATTCATTGACCATCTACCAAAATACTTCAATGAATTACCGTACTCTGAAAATAAGCCCTTTTCTGTGCAATCCCTGAATTCAGATAGTAATAAAGAATATCTTTGAAATTCTTCTACTAAACCTTTAGGCCTGAACTGTTTATATTTTATATGTATCAATGACTATAGACCCTCTTCCAAAATACTTCAAAGAATAACCGTACCCTAGAATTTAGCGCTATATTCTAGGATTAAGTCAATACCTTGGATTGAAGGAGAAATTCTATAAAAAAAAATTCTTCTTCAAAACAATTAGGAATATAGTTATGATATATTTTATTATATACCTATAAAAGATATGGAGTAAAACCTGGCTGTCAAATACAACTCGACAGAAAAAAAAAATCAATATTCGGCGTGTAGTAAAAAACCGTATTCGTCGAGTACCGTTAAACACTGACTTCTTTTTTTGTGTATTGACAATCCGGGTTTTTCGGAAAGTTGGTTATTTCTTAGCCATTTAAATGTCAATTCCTAAAAGGTATATAATAAAAGGAATATTACAACAGTGTGTTTTTCTATTTGTTGTTAGCGTGTTCTCGAATCGGGTGTAGGTATTTTTATTGGATTCGACCTTCGGTCTCATCCAATAAAAAATACCTATACACGATTCTCGAACACGATAACAACGCATAGAAAAAGACACTGTGGTAATATTCCCTATGTATATATGATAAAGCCTTGAACCATCATTCTCAGTGGAGCGGTATAGGACCATCATGGTCCTCTTGTTTGGAAGTTCGGCGTCAACGGTAAATGACGTCATCCATCGTGTCAGAAATTCATTTCGATTGACTGATCGATTATTGTTATAAGTCTAGGAATATCTTTAAATAAATAGTCCCTCAATCACATCTTCAGAACTATAATTCTTGTCCACCCTGCCGTTTACCTGTGAAGTACAAAGAGTTCTTTAGCGAGAGGCGTCAATAAAGAACTATTTTATTACCTTGTTGTGAAAAGTTTCTGTTATTTACACCTGTTTTATGTCGTCGTATGAATAAATGATGTTGGTTTGTTAGAACAACGCAAACAAAAAGCTTTAGTGTTCATATACCAGATGCTTTTGATGCTTTCTGATCGCAATAAGCGCAGGAATATAAGGTTCTAGTTATTTTTTTATGGAATTTTAATCAAAATCATAAAGACTATAGCAAAAATCGAATTCTGGAAACAGAGATTTTTTCTGTGTGAATTAAAGCAATTAGAATATCGTATGATTATATCTGTTACATGAGTTTAATAGATTGTTTTATCAGAGTAAAACTAGAAGATTGGAAACAATTTCGGTATATTCTAAGGGCACGAAACTACCAACTCTGCTTTATGTTTTTAACAAATGGGCGTGTTCAAATCATTATTTTGTTCCGAAAACGAATTAACCCTTTCCTGTGAAAACCCGGAATTATAGGTTGCTGCGATTTTATAATTGAGAAAACATTGTGGAAAAAGAAGAAATTGCTTGTAACAAGCAATCCTCCCTATTCCACAATATTTTCTATTACATGGGATGGTTCCATTTCAAATTGCAATTTTTCATTGTCGTCCGCAACTTCTTTAATTTTGGACCAGTCTAGAATTTCAAGAAACGGGAAAGGGTTGGAAGAAGAAAAAATAATTTCTGTTTTGATTGTAAACGATTCTAACTGTCTTGATTTTTCACGTGACCTTTTACAGTAGATATATTTGTAGTAACTAACAAGCTTCCTAGCAACTATATCTAAAGTTAAATAACAACACAGTTTGTACTTTATTTTTGCTAATGACGTCTCGCTTATTGTTGTAATATGTAGTAGTTGTGAGGCTTTTTCACTAATCAGTTTATAAAAGATAAAGACTAGGTCCGAATCGCATAGCTAATCTTCCGAGCACATTTTGATTAAAATCTGTTAGACGGATTGTATTGAAGACATTGTGTATTATTTTCAACGATTTTATATACTTTTGTGCGACAATTTTCATATTTTAATTCAGATTCCACGATCTTAAGACTATTTCGTTTGATGTTGTTGTTGTCGTCGTCAATAAGGACCAATAAGGATTGGCGGTCTCAATATTTCCTTTCAAATTTCACATGTCCTCAGATATTTAGAGACCTTATGTTCTACAGACCTCGGTATGCAAGCACCAATATCTCCTCAAATCCAAAATGCTTCAGTATCAACACTTTAACACCATTCCTTGGTTAATATAAACCAATCTATTTTCTACTTTCAGACCGTCTACCTCATGCTCTGTACGTGGTGGCAACACTGGTATACAGAGACCAAAGTCCGTACCTCCGTCCACTCTAAGAGCCAAGAGTGCCCAGTATCGACGCTGTGACACACCGTCAGAAGTTAGACCCGGCAAATATGATACCCTCAGTCCACAGGTAAGAGAATGTTGATGTTTTACAGTTCAAATGAATGTCAACTCATTACCAAACATTAAGATTTTAGACTGGTCTCATTTCAAAGATGTTGCGAACAGCAATTTTCGGTTGATGAAGTTTTAATTCTCTCTATCTAGGTAGAAAACATTGATGATAATGATGAAAATGCTTGTCACAAGCAATATCTTCATTTCGAACAATGTTTTCAAAGCCTATTAATTTCTTAGTGGCGTCTAAAGCGTTAGGTCAAATTAAAGTAATAACATCGATCAACCGTCGATGCATTATTTTGAAATTCTCGAGATCGTTAGCGGCATTTTTTTTTTTTTTTAAAAAGGAATATATAAATAGATCAGCTTGTAACAGAATCTAAAATGAACTGATTCTATGCTCTAAACCCTTGTAATGCTGAACCCGTAATATTCCTGTTTTGGCAGGAGGTCTAGACAAAGATCAGGTTGCAGACCTCCTACTGTTCTCTTTATAGCCAGCATTGAATATACCATTTATGCTGCTCTCACACCTTTGCGTATCTGCAGCGTTTGGGCCAAAAATGTTTTACGTGGATCAAACGCCGATGACCAAGGCGTATTTTGATCGATCTCAATGGTATGGCGTATGTGCTACGTTCCTGCGGCGTTTCCGCGGCGTTCCTGCTGCGTTCCCATGTTTGTATGGGGATCCAGCGGCGTAAGTACCACGTTCTGAGGCGTAAGAGTGGCGTATAAGGCGTTGTCGCGGCGTAACCGCTACGTAAGCACGGCGTTCCATTCGTTCGCGCGGCGTTGCTGCTGCGTAATCACGACGTTTACTGTTTACTTTGGGGTATAAAACTGTTTATTTCACGTCGTTGTAGTCGTTCATCAGAAAGCAGCCGAAGATGCCACCTAATAGCTGTTTCAGTTTGTTTTTGTAAGCAAAATGTCCAGGCAAGTCCGACAACAGCAATATCATAATCTTCTTGGTCCATGATTTTGGAAATAATGAGAGCAGACCAAGGATACTGGTACTATGGCGCTATTCAGCCACAAACTCTTTGAACGCCATAGAAACTCCGACAACGCAACACCAACGCAGCTGCAACGAAATAGAAACGAAACATACGTAACACGTACGTAGCATGAACGCGAGAAAACGTTGTGACAACGCGGTTAACGTCGCCCATACGCCGCACATACGCCACGCATACGCGGGCTTACGCCGTGGTTACGCGGCATGATTAGCTTTTCGTTCGTGCCACGTACAAGGCGTAAGAGCTACGTTCCTGCTACGTAACTGCTACGTTATTTTCGTTTCTACGGCGTATACACTACGTAAGCGCGGCGTATCAGAGCTCTCACGTACGTGCTACGTATTTTTAAGTGCACACTTAAAAATACGTCGACCCTCGGCGTACGAGGAGATCATGCTACGTATCGAGGCGTATCCGCTACGTAAACTCGCGTTCCTGCTACGTTGTCACGGCGTTCCTTTCTTATCGTGATACGCCACGCTTACGCGGGTCGATACGCAAAGGTGTGAGAGACGTATTAAGCTCTAAATAATTAAAAACCTAAAGTTAGTGCTTTCTGTCCTTTCAGACATTTGATTTTATCACAAATTTGTCGAGGATTTTATTCAAAATGACAAGGGTTACATGATTTAGACTGGTCCTAATCTAAAAAAGTTGGAGATTACAATTTTTACTTGATTATTTTTAAATTCTGGATTTTTGGTTGGAAAAGATTGTGGATAACGAATTGCCTGTAACAAACAATTTCTACATCTCCCACAATGTTTTTCAAAGCACTTTCCTAGAGGGGCGTGACAATAATAAGACAATTGTGACGTTATCAAAATATCGGAATAGTCAAGAATAAATTCCTCTTAATTTCTCCCAGAAAAAAGAGATGTCGGTTCAAATGCTTCGGTTCTGATTTTTAAGGTTATATTTTTTTTTTATAAAATTGTGCCTTTTTGTTCGCTCGAAAAGTCTTTTTTTATGGCAAAAGCCGTCCGTCTATTTGACCGTTAGTATCTTATGCGTATGTGCACAACTTTACCTATTGAAATGACCTAAAACTTGCTATGAATCTTTATGATATCTAGATGAGTACTTGACACATATTATATAGATCCCTCGAGTCGTTTCGGAATAATCTGCCCTTGAATAAGCAAAATAACGTGTGTTGTTTTTTTGTTTGTTTTTGTTTTTTTTTTTTTTTTTTTTTGGTGTGTGCGCGCATCTCCTGCTACATTTTCAAGTGGAATAAATAAATAATGTATTTATGATTTCTAGTTGTACTTGAGGCAAAATTTATTTTTAACCACTGAAGTCGTTTCGGAATTATCTTCCTTTGACTTTGCATAATAGCTATAAATTACGGTAGTTTTTCCACTGACAAGCCCTTTCAGGTGTATATGCACCGCCATGTGATTTTTTTTTTTTTTTTTTTATCCTTCTTGGAAACTGCTATGACAATCAATGTGAAGTCAATTATCCTGTCTCCGTTTTAAATTGAACGTCTCCGATTTCCACTGCAGGTGATTTCCGAGTTGATGGGAGCTGCGGATCGACCAGTGTCAGCTTACGAGGGGTCACCAGCACACCAGTCGCCGCTAACAGGGGTCATAGCCCAGGAAACCAAATTACTCCTCGACAACGATGACACGAGCACGACCTCGGGGATAGACTCGGGTGCTTCCGACCAAGTCAGTCCAAGTTCGGACGAAGATAGTGATTTTGAACCTGATATTGATCCCGATATAAGTATACCAAAGTTAAATCTTAGACCTGAGAAATTAGATGCTATTTATATACCGGAGCCGAAAAGGGGATGGCGCCAGTACGACTTTGATATGGCGAATATTGACTTACCCGCGTATGAATTCAAAAATCCCTTCCCTGATTTTGTTGAAGAAGTAGATCTAAAACAAATGGCGAAATTGAACTGGAACTGGCGGAACCATCTTAAAACGAAAACAGGACCACGTGATTCGGATCTAGAAGGAATTTTGGACAGGATGGTTGAGTTCGAGAAGCTGCAGTTGGATACTGTGGAGTGGGAAAATAAACGCGCCATGCAGTTGAAAAGGGCAATGACAAAACGCAATTATAGTGCTAAGATTAAAGACAAGCGATGTGATCCGAACTGCCTTCAAACTACCTGCTTTGGGGATTGTCCCGAAAAACTCGTGCAATCGAACACTTGTGAAAACTGCCGACAAGGATTATGTACCGGAACTTGTAAGGAGGTTAAATATGATCAGCGCATGCGCCAGCCTCGTGTTGAGGAGGAAAGACCGGTCACTCCAAAGCAACCGTTTCCACGTGCCTGTTTATCATGTCAGAAACGTCATAATGCGAAATTTATAAACGCTAATAATCTAATTTTAGGAGCACAACGGTTCAATAACGCTACATATTCTAGGGGTCAAAGTGCCCAGAAATCTAGAGACCTTCGACCAAAGGGGAGTACAACTTTACCAAAAGATGTTCTACAGGAATTTGAAAAGATGAATGTAGAGCCTACTCAGCCTGCACGACCAGCGACCTCAATGGCTCTAGCCAGACCTCGTAGCAGAAATGCAATGCTCCCTGGGAAAAGTTTTAACTCTCAACGTAAAAATTCATTGACTGATATAGACAAAGTAGGTCAAACGAGTACAACAAAAAAGAAAAAAGTGAAATCTAAAACGAAACGTCCAAAAACTGCTGGATGAAATATATTTTGAAGATTATCTTCAAACAATTGCTTTCAAGATTTTTCGACCGTTGGCTTCCGGCACGCTTTAGTTAGGCACATAGAAAAACACGTCGTTCAGCGTGCAAAATGTCGCAACTACAGCTTGAATTTTTATGTATTTTTATGAGCCAATATGGCTATGGAAAACATCATAAAAAAGGAGAAATTGTGTGTAACAAGCATTTTCTTTTTTCCTCACAACGTTTTTCGATGTAAAGCCACTTTGTGCTGTCTGAAGCCTCTTTCAATTTGGACAAGACCAAATTGTTGTCGTTCGGGAAAAAGTGCAGCACATCTCGATTGTTAATTTGAAGATGTTTACGTGGAAGTTGGTACATTAGGTTACCTTTAAAAGATTAATCCGCATAATAAAGGGAGATAACTCTGAGGCATTTAAACGAATTAATGCCATTTTAGGTATTAAGTTAACTACTGTGCGGGTTCGGGTTCTGAAGTCAAGTATCTAAATCAACAGAAACGAAATTCGCAAGTGGTCTATCCAAAAATTGTAACTACAACTTGTTTAAGTTATAGCCACGATATTTTGCTAGCAAAAATAGGAATTCAAAGCACCATGGTTTGATACCGAAAGTTTGTCGAAGTTTCGATATATCACGAGAATTTATTATCGCGGGTTGCGTATTAACCCATTACCACAGAATCTCACCGTTTTATACCCTAAAGTCAAAGCCTTGAAAATTATTTGAAATAAAGAAATTGCTTGTTGAAAAAGCAAGATCTTCATTATCCATAATGTTTTCTACTCAGAAGAAGGTGAATTTTAAAAATTTGATCAATCAAAATAGTCATTGCAGATTCCAATAAAAAACTAGCCACCGAATAAAATTACTTAAGACCAGAAATAAGTTTTGAACTCCAACATTGGCCGCCATTTTTGTTGACCTTTTTGTTGGTTTGGCGACTTTAACGTCGTAACTACAGCTTATTCAAGCTGTAGTTACAACGTTTAGGTTACCAACAAGCTATTATACTTTTTTATCGCAGGCTACCGGTCTTATATTTTACAAAATAACGCCGTTTAAATTCGATGCGGGGCTTCCTGTCGGAGTCAGTGGGGTGTGGCCAAAGGAGTAAGTGGGCAGGGCTAGCAGTTGGTCATTTGGGAAATATAAGGATCGCGATACCAATCAAAGAACCAATCGACCAATCAAATAATTCAATTCGACCGGAAGTGAGCTTTGAACATTAACTTTTTTGAAGGATTTCAGTTGGTTTGTCGACTTATTCAAGCTGTAGTTACGACATTCGGGTCGCCAACCAAACATCTTACTTTTTGTAACATGTCACTTGCCATGAATTTTGCAAAATAGCGCCGTTAAGTGCTCTGGATAAGCAATCAGTCAAATACGCTATTTCTTTTTGCTAATCAAATTTATGTTCCATATTTTAGTTCAGTTCTTTCAGTATTGTATTGACTTACTAGATTCGAAAGTGAACGTTTTTGAGACATGCTATTTGTAAGATAGCGTTTCTTAACTTAACCTATACCCACACAATGAAGCTGTTTGACGCCCCTCAAGGAAAACAAATAGGAAAACATTGTGACAAATGAATAAATTACTTGAAACAAGCAATTTCTTCATTTTACACGATGTTTTCTATACAGAAAATTGAAAAATCTCGAAATTTCGTGAACTTTATCTTGTCTGCAACTCCTTTCAATTTCAACCCGTCTAATATTGGGTTACGGTATTGGGTTAAGGTAATTGGTGTTTTGAAATCGCCACGAATACTTTGGCGACGTTGTATCATTGCGTTATATTTCAAATTGCTAACCGATTTCGAAGTTGTAAACCAGAATGTCGTGACTACAGCTTAAGTCCAGTTGGACTTATGAGATTTTTTTTTGCCAATTGACGTTATTTTACGCCGGACTCGAATTCGAGAAAAGCTTGTTGAATACAGTAAATATTTACGATTACCGCGAATTTGTAGAATCTTTGAAGCTCAGCCGATTTTCTTTGAATCAATTTCCGTAATCGAAATACATCGTCTTTTTATTATTAATTTTACCTATTAAAAAGGATCTAGAATTATTCTACGTTTATATTTAGCCTATTATTTTCATGCCCGATAAAAATTATTTAAAACCATACTCATTACAATGTCGATGGGCGAGCAAAATTTCGTAACTACAATTTTAATAAAGCTATAGTTAAGACATCTTGCTCGCCCACCGACTATAATAGTCTTCGAATGAGAGTTTAATCCATTCCCAACAACGCCTTCTTTTTACGTCCATTAACCCTTTCCTGGTTAATACCTGGATTTTACGTCCCTGAGGATTTATACTTGAAGTTGTAGACGGCAATTAAAAGTGGGTGCAATTTGAAAAGCAACCAACCTACATGTTAGAAAATATTGTGGAAATAGAAATTGCTTGTAACAAGCAATTTCTTCTTTTCCCATAATGTTTTCTAAGGTATAAATAAAATCACAGTGTCGTAAAATAAGGGATTGTCCAGGGAAGGGTTACACCTCTTAACCCTTGTCATGCTGTATAAATTACCTCACTTAATTGCTGTAAAATCAAAGGGCTGAAAGCACTGATAGAACTAGTTGTTAAAAAATCATCATTTCTTTTAGACATCAATTTCATAAACAACTCTGGTAAAAAAGTACAAGCAGGGGGTGTAGACTAAGATCACTCTGCACTTATGTGCAGGCTGATCTTGGTCTACACCTCCTGCCAAAACCGGAATATTTCGGTTCAGCATGACAAGGGTTAATCTTAAAAATCTGAATAAGAATCTTAAGTATTTCGAAGAACATCTTGTCGTATCAAGGGCAGCGAACGTTCTACTTATCTAATAGAGAAAAAGATGATATCCCTTCACTTTGGAGGATGCTCGAAGAAAGGAACAGATTATTCAGATTATTCAGTAAGCTATAATGTAAACAGGACCTGACCAAGTTTCTTCTATATACAGTGTTTGGAGGCCTATGCGCCCCGGTATCTCTGCCCAGCTCAAATGAGGAATTATGGAAAAGGGTCAATGAGCGATTTTTCAACTAAAAAAATACAAGCGCATCTACGAAAAACTAGATGGTCCAAAAAAATCTTTCAAATGGCACATCTACTAATGATGGAAAACAATTGTGCCAATTTATTTTGAAATCCATCCATAATTGTAGGAGAAATGCTCCGGACAAGCACAATTTTAGTGTTTAACCTTGAGCTGTGACCTTGAACTTGAAGCTATCCAAAAAATTCTTTCAAATGGATCATCTACTCATGATGGATAATAATTTTGCCTAGTTATTTTGAAATCCATCCAGAAATGTAGGAGTAATTATCCGGACAAATTCGGACGGACGGACGGACGAACTAACGGACTAACTATCGCACTAACGCACATACACCGACTTGTCATAGTAACAACTATGTCTCGCTCACCACAAGCGGGTTCGACAAAAAATGTAAATTGTATAGTAGCGTTTGTCTATGACGTCAGCAATAAATGCGTTGCGTAACACGTAGTACACTAATCTCAAAAGGTTGGACAAAAAATTCTGCATTTCTTGTCCTTGATATAAATTTAGCCTGAACATAATCCAAAGAAGTCAATTGATTCCCTTTTCAGTTCGGTTTTAAATAGTTTTTTTCTTGGGTTTCTATATGCCATTGTAATAATCATAGGTAGGGCATTCTTTGTCAAACCTTTTGTAAAGCGAGGCGCATGCATAAGGGTTGTTTCTAAATAAGTAACATATCTCTGAACCCATTCCCACACAATGACGCTTTTTGACGCCCCTCAAGAAAAAACAACATGGAAAACATTGTGTAAAATGATGAAATTGCATGTAACAAGCAATGTCTTCATTTTACACTATGTTTTCTATGAAAAGATCTAAAATTTCATGAACTTTAAATTGCTGTCTGCAACTCCTTTCAATTTTGACCAGTCTAAATTTTTACTTCTACTATTGTGAACAACCCGGGATTTTCGGATCATCTTATCGTAATCAAGAAGAGGGATTACATTTATCTAGCATTTTTATTCTCTAAAAACATACAAAAACTTAAGGTTATTCTTAAAAACTTATCAAATATACGTTAATAATATAATTGTATTTTTTCTTGTAAAAATACATACTGCATTTTAGCAAAATATAATACTCTAAACTATTTATATTAAAAAATATCTCTAAATTAAATTACATGTACTTCAAAAGAATATTGTTTTTAAAAAATAAGTAAAAAATTACAAAAAAAACCTCGTCAACATCATAAAGTTATATCGTTTCTTTTACGTAGAAATTGAAATATGAAATTTTCCTAAAAGAAGGCTTTATAACACGTTCTCTCAGCTCGGCTTGATTTCCTTATTGCTTTGTAAACCGTCATGAACAAGGAAGGGAACTTTGTCAGGAAATACTTGCACGGTTCGTCGATTATCTCCCTTACTTTTTCAGTTCTGAAAATAATATCAAAGCACAGTGAAAGAAGTTTCAGACAACCATTTACAGTTGATAGAACTTTACATATCTCTATCTTTTTGGTCAGAAAAAGTGTGAAAAATGAAGAAATTGCTTGTAACAAGTAATTTCTTCATCTTCCAAATTGTTTTCCCACTATGTTCTTGAGTAGCGTAAAAAGCGGGATTGTGTGGGAATGGGTTACAGCATGGCGTCTTGCCTAACTTGGAAAGCTTAATAGGCAATTCAGGATTTTTCCATTCCAAGTGTCATGAGCACGATCCCCAATTGGACAAAAAATGACACGCGTCATTTGTCCTTCACCCATGGAAACATGATAAGGGATAATGACTTAAGTTTAACCTTTTTCTGTTTTTTTAAAATTTTAGACTGGTCCAAATAGAAAGAGGTTGCAGACGACAATGTAAATTGGATACAATTTGAAACAAAACCATCCTATGTGGTAGAAAATATTGTGGAAAAGGGAGAAATTGCTTGTTACAAGCAATTTCTTCTTTTTCAACAATGTTTTCTCAAGTATAAGATTATAGCAACGTAAAATCCAGTGTTTGTCCAGGAAAGGGTTAAAGTTGTAGTTGTGAATGTGAAAAATTATAGGAAGCCATGGTCAGGTGCATCTACAAACAGCGGTATTACTGAAAGTGGCCTTAAACCAAATTCACTTAAAGTCTTACTAGCTTTCAAGATCAATACTTTTTAAACCTTTATAAGATGATCCCTTTCCCTTGACTGTCCACAAATAATTAAGATGTTCTAGAAACTTAGACTATATTTGATTACCAATTCATTCATAATCATTATTTACAGGAAACAAATGAGACATTCTGTTTAATCTTTCAACCTTCTGCTACCCAATAGCAGTTTAAACAAGAGGACTATGGTGGGTTTATATCGCTCACCTGACTATGAGATTTTATGACATATACCAAATATCAAATGGTCTATGCCATTAGCGTTGGAAATGAAGATCTGTTTAATATTGTTTCTTTATTCCTATATAAAATCAAGATCCCACAACATTGGGCCAACTTTCAGTGTTCAGTGTCGAAATATTCTTTGTAGTATTTTGGAAGAGGGTGACTAGGCAATGATATAGACCAAATATCAAAGCTCTAGATCTCGTGGTTTTTGCGAAAATTCTTAATTTCCTCCTCTACTCCTATGTAAATATGAGATCGCACCACATAGAACTAATTATCAAAGTCGGCTCAAAGTAACCCACACTTTGAAGTATTGGGGTAGCGGGGCATTGAACGTTGATATATACAAAATATTAAAGCGCTGTAGGCCTTATGGTTGTAGAGATTATTTTTTAAAGATTTCCTTCTTTACTCCTCTGTATAATCAGGGATCGCACAGAAAAGAACTAATGTTCTCACTAGGGTATTTCTTCGGAGTATTTAAGTAGAGGTCACTAGGTAATGATACATACCAAATATCGAAGCACCAGGCTTTATAGCTTTGGATAAGAAGATTTTCAGATACCCTTCTTTATTTCCTTATAAAATCGGTGATTGCAGAGCAAAGGGCTAACTTTCAAATTATATATAAAAGCTCTAGGCCTTATGATTTTTGAGATGTTTTTACACGTTTCATTCGGTTGCCATGGAAACCAGAGTTCTTCGTGGATTTAATTCTATGAAGGATTGTATAAGAATATGATCTAAGGTCTATTTCTGTGAAGTTTGTTTAAACTTTTTTACAACTGTGGACGGACGGACTAACACCGGTTGATCGATCACAATAGCTCACCCAAACCTGTTTCCAGGTATGTTGAAAAGCTAGTTCGAAATAATAAAAACAGCGACGGAACCTCTCCGACGATACTTGCAACATACTGAAATTATGTTCGCTTGTCCACATTTCTATGTAGAGTTGTATGGCTTATCACCACTGCGGTATACAGCCGGTATGCCGAATTGCAAGAATAGTAATTTTAGAACCCCACAACTAGAAATCGATTCATGGACTAAATATACAATATAAATATAAATATAAGCGAAGTGAACTGCAGCATTCAGAACGGCCGGCAAATTACTCAATTTATATTGTGTACAAGAGGGTCGAGGATGTCCCTTTTTTCCATGACGGGACACACAGGTCATGTTAACGGTGATGCATAAAGGACTTTTAAACCTTACTTACAGTGACTCGAAGTGGGTACAACAGTTATAGATGAACAACACGAGTTCGACAACGTTGTTTTTATACGGTCGGAAGGTCTTCATCTCTCGCATAACAACCGGCTCTATCTCTGGAATCTGAGAATTATAGAATAATACACGAGTGTTCAGTGATTATTTTATACCTGTAAATGTTTCTTGTAAAATATACACATTCAATAAAAAAAAATCGGTCACGACAGATAAAAATCCGTTTCTGACAGTGTCAAATACGGCTTCATACGATGTAGTTTAAGATGACGTCATTTTTTATATGGCGTCATGATACGCATGCGCGTAACCAGAATGGTAAAGGAGAAGAGGAATACTTTTAGGAATATAGATTGTTTTTTATTTATTTTTGTATTGTTTCATCGAATTCCTTTTATAAAAAAATAGGTGTATAATAAATCGAATATTACGTTGCAATAGCGATACAATACCTCTCGTTGCCTCTGATTACGTCTATTCAAATTATGGCGTCATATACAGAATAAAATTGACGTCATCTTAAACTATCGTATATGGAACCTAATTTGACAATATCAAATACTTATTTTTCTTACGTGTCCGGTTTTGTCTGTTCATATTCTACAAACAGAGCAATTTAATTACAGAACACACTTGATAACATTTTATACTAGGCCAAATTGAAAGAAATACGGACGAAAATTTTAGGTTGATGAGATCCTAAAATTCTTTGTCTTTTGGGGTAGAAAACATTGTGGACATTGAAGGAATTGCTTGAAACAAGCAATTTATCTATGTCCACAATGTTTTCCCAAGCTTCCTTTTTGACGGATGTTAAAATGAGGGATTGTGTGGGAATGGGTTAAGACATATACCGACAGAAACAATTGCAGATAGAAAAGGTGAAACATACATACTAATTGATGGATCGCCGGTCTCAGTCAAACGTACAATCAAATCATTCATTTAGAACAGAAGTGAGCATCGACCTCCAAATTTATGTCATGGAATTCTGTCGGTTTGGCGACTTTAAAAACGCTGTAACTTCAGCTTATTCAAGGTGTAGTTAGGGCGTAACCAACCAAACATCTTCCCTTTTTGTAACATGTTTCAAGAATTCTTAAATTGTTACCAAGAGGAATTGCGAACAGTCTAAAGAATTCGCCGACTTATATCAATGAAGATTTTGACAAGTATTTAAATGTCTTACCCAGTTGATAAGTTGGAGATGGCATTGCGACATTCCGATTATACTGATCATAGAATCCTTGACTGCTCCACTCATTGGGACTCTGATGAAAATATAAATGATTCGTTATACTCGAAAAACTGCCTGAATTACGTTATTTTATGCCGTTGGAAAATTTAAATATTTGGATTACTTCAAGATTGTCTGATCAATGCTACTACACTCAATAAACAAGGTGGCAAATTGTCACAAAATACGCCCGTAACACTGCTGGTTGTTGACTGGGGAAGGGGATTAAAATATAAGTCTAATTTCAAGAAAGAGTAACAAATCACAATGACAACTTATGGTTCTGGTGTTGTTTCTTGTTATCATGACATTTTGAAAACCATAGGCTGTTACACTATAAGAGATTTGAAAAAAATATGTTCCTTAATGATATCTATCTATCCATGTTTCATGATGAAACTTGTCATACTTGCAGAGATTTGCTCCAGACAAAATCTAGTATGAAAAAAACAACAAAGGCGAATAACTCAAAAAATAGGCAAAGAAGAGTTACGGTTCTTGTACACTGCACTTCCCCTTGATGATATCTATCCACCCATAAAGCTTCATGATCATAGCTATTATACTTTCAGAGTTATACTCCGGTCAAAATCAAAATGTGAAAAAACAACAAAGGAGAATAACTCAAAAGCTAGGTAGAGTCACAGTTCTTGTACACTGCACATCCTCTTGATGACATCTACCCACCCATAAAGTTTCATGATCATAGCTTTTATACTTAAAGAGATATGCTCCAGACAAAATCCAAGTATGAAAAACATCAAAGAGGAATAACTCAAAAAATATGCAAGGTATAGTTACGGTTCTTGGGCACTGCACTCCGCATCATGAGAGGATATAAGTGATACATACTTTGAATATTTCTTTTACTTGGGCAATGTCGAAGACAGAGGCAAAAGGAATACCTCGAATTTTCTCAAAAAAGCAGTCTATTTAACTCATTACGACAGAATTTTAGACGACTAGTAACGAGCAATTTCTTCATTGTCCACAATGTTTTCTAAAGCCTTTTTCTCACGAGCGTAGGCTAGTCAAATAGCGGGGTCGTTAGGGAAAGGGTAAAAATAAAGTGAACCTACCCAGCTTTAATATCCCTCAGTACATCGGAACCAGCGATGAGGATGAACCTAAGCTGTTTCTCTTGACCCCAAAAGTACGGGTGCCTGCAATCATAATATAGAAAGTGGGTTCTAAAAATCTTTGTAACGCTGAAAAAATCCTTGCATTGTTACTTTTTATTATATACCTTGCAGTGAAATCTTGGGATTTCTCAGTGTAATAAATTTTGATAACGTCACTGGAATGACGATAACACTTTTCAGTTTCACCCTTTGCCTTGATTTAGGAACTACTTTTTTTCCAACCCAGTGGCATTATAAATAGACTATCAGAAAGATTGGTTTCGATATTTTAATAAAAGATAAATTAATAAGGTATATAATAAATAGAATAATCATATGGTTATTCCAGCTATGAAAAAATATTTCACTCGGATACGTTTTTAGGCGTTAAAAAAAATCGTGCTGCGCACTCGTTTTTTCAACGCCTAACAACGCATCCTCGTGGAATATTTTTTCATAGTGGATTATCCTCTATATAATCGAAAGACTGAAATCAATGAAAGGCTCTTATGTAACCCAGTTTTTCTTGACTCCAAAAAGGATGGGTTCCTGCAATCACTAGCATAATGTTTGGATTGACCCTGGTTTTGCTGAAAAAAAAAATCTTTTCATTATTGTATTAAAATCAAAGGGCTGAAAGCACTGAAGGCTCTTGAATAAGCCATTTTTGCTTGACCTCCACAAAAGTGTAAGGGTGCTTGCAATCCAGTATAGACAGAAGTATCTTAAAACTTTAACCCTCGTCATGTGGAATATTAAAATAATTTTCATTACTGTCTTTAACTCAAAGAACTGAGAGTACTGAAAAGTCATAATGTAAATCAGTAATTCTATATATCTTGTAAACAACTCAGGCTAAAAACATCGAACAGGCCGTGTAGACTAAGTGCAGTCTGATATTAGGCATACATTTTAGGGCACAGCATGACGAGGGTTAACAAGGAAGTTTTTCCACTTTCCTTTTAAGTCATTTCGGGAAAATAATTGGCCTTAAAGTGTGTTAATATGACAGAGATGAAAACCCGGTAAATAAAATTCTAATGATGTCCGAAGGATCAATTTTACTGATTTTGAAGAAAAGCAATCGACGCCCTTAATGCTACACTTTTAAGCCAATGATGAGAAAGCTTACTTACCTCAATAAAAATTCTGAAGACTCTCATTTAGCGTTTGTGTGTGTTTTCTTAATGGGGTTTAACGCCGCTTTTAACATTTTTCAGTCATATCGCGACGGCTGGAGAACCTAGCAATGGTTTCAAGGTATATCTCGAACCGGTACTACCATAACAACCTTTCCCAGTCTCCAGCTGCTATCCTACTTAGGTTTCCGATTACACACCCATCGATGAGAGACAAATGTCATAAAGGATAAGTGCCGCCGCCAGGGATCGACCCCATGACACCGTAATTGGAGAATGGGAGTCTGGTGCGCTACCAACTGCGCTATGTCGGCAGCTCTCTCATTTAGCGAGTTGTTAATATATAAGAACCTTGTGAAACTCCCGCTATAGAACGTATCTCTCGAAATTGATATATAATAAGTTGTCCAAAAAATGACGGATCGCCGCTGTCAATCAAAAACTCCATTAACCAATCAAATCGTTCATTCGAACCGAAATTGAACTCAAACATAATTACAAAGCACACTTGCTGGTTTTGCGACTTAAAAGCCTTAACTATAGATTGTTAAAATTGTAGCTACGACATTTAGGTCGCCAACGAACCAGTTTACTCTTTTGTTACATGCTACTGGTCATACATTTTGTGATGTTTGATCTACGCTTTTTTGATATCTAAGTTGAGCTTTCTGTCGGAGTAAGGTGAGCTGTGCCAGCGATCTACTAATTTCACATTCGGGTAAAAACGCTGACTCTGTCCTTCCGCAAAATACTTGCGTCTTAACCTTTTACCAGAGGACACAATTTTAGACTGGTCTCAATTCATAGATATTGCAGAGGACAGATTAAGTTGAGGAAATTTTAAAAATGTTTGTCATTTTCGGGAAGAAAACATTGCGGATAATGCAAAAATTGCTTGTGTAAAGCAGTTTCTCATTTTCCACAATGTTCTAAAAGTGTTTTAATTGGAAGGTAAGGAAGATTATTGTGTGGGAATGGGTTAAGAAGAGAGTAACTATCTACTGAGCGCATAATGAAGAATCTGATCAAACTGTGCACCATGAATGTGACATCGTTTCACTTTTTTCCTCCCGAAAAAATTATTTGTTTGATTGAATGGGGTTTAACGCCGCTTTATCAATTTTTCAGTCATATCACAGCGGCTGGAGCACCTAACAATGGATTCCTGGTATATCTCGCACAAACACCACCATTACATCCTTTCCTAGCCTCCAGTCCCTATCCCACTTAGGTTTACGATTATCCACACATTGGTGAAAGACAAATGCCGGAAAGGATATGTGCCGCTGCCAGGGATCGAACCCACGACATCCCATGATTGAAGATTGGGAGTCTGATGCGCTACCGACTGAGCTATGACAGTGGGCCGAAAACATTGCAAATTATGGAGGTTGAGCTTGAAATAGACCTTAACAATCCCTTAGACAGTCGAATGCCGTGTAGATTCCTTTGGCTCCTGTTTAGACCGTCGAAAGATGGCGGATAAATTTGGAATGAAATCAGAGAATTTCTAAGCTCTAAACCTTATGGTTTGGGAGAAAAAGATTTTTAAAGTTTTCCTTCTTTATTTCAATGTTAAATCAGGGATAGCATAGAAAAGGGCTAATTCTACGAATACGGTAATTCTATGCAGTATTTTAGTAGAGGGTCACTAGATGATAATTTATACAAAATATCAAAGCTCTAGGCCTTATGGTTTGGGAGAAGGAGATTTCTTAAGATTTCCTCCTTTAATTCCATGTAAAATAAAGGAATCAGTCAGAAAAGGGCTAATTTTCAGAATACAGTAATTCTTTGGAGTATTTTGGTAGAGGGTCAATAGATGATAATTATACCAAATATCAAAGCTCTAGGCCTTATGGTTTGGGCGAAGAAGATTTTTAAAGTTTCATCTGTATTTCTATGTAAAATCAGGGATCTCACAGAAAAGGGCTAATTTTCAGAATAAAGTAATTCTTTGAAGCTTTTTGGTAGAGGTTCAATAGATGATGATTTGTACCAAATATCAAAGCTCTAGGCCTAATGGCTTGGGAGGAGAACATTTTTGAGCTTTTCACTCTGTTCCCATGGCAACCAGAGTTTTTCATGGATTTCAATTCTTTTAAGTATTTTGAAAGATCATTTATGTGAAGTTGTGTTGAAATTTCATGGTTAGTTTAGGAGGAGAAGATTTTTTTGCAATTGTGAAAGGACGAACGGACGACGGACGATGCCTGATCACAATAGCTCATCCAGAGCACTTGATGTTCTGGTGAGCTAAAAAATAAAATTGTTCGTTGGTGACCTCAACCTCGTAACTTCAGCTTGAAAAAGCTGTTGTTACGACGTTTGAGGTTAACAAAAGTGGCGGCCAACGTCAGAATTGAAAGTTAATGTCCGGGCTGAATAAATGCTTTGATTGGACGTTTGATTCCTTGATTTAAAGCCTTGATTGGTCAATTATGTTATCGGAGATAATCTTACTTGAGAACTTCTGAGATACTTGGACGTTCTGATTTGTTGATTGACATCATCTGCTTTAACAGATGCCCGGCCTCCTCATTTACATATTCCATGGAATGACCTTGGTTACCAATGTTCCAGATGATGTTAGGGATGTCGCTACCAAACGGGTTCCTTCCACCACTCAGTATGTAATACATCAGCATTCCAGCAACCTTAACCCATTCCAACACAAGAAAATTTTAGACTGGTCCAAATTCAAAGAAGCTGCAGACAACAATTTCAAGTTGATGGAATTATAATTTTTTTTCGTCTTTTGGGATAGAAAACATTGTGGATAATGAAGAAATTGCTTGTTATAAGCAATTTCTTCATTGTCCACAATGTTTTCCAAAGCTTTTTACTTGTGGGGCGTAAAAAGGAGGGCTTGAGTTGGAATGGGTTAAATAGGATCAATCGCATTGCACATGTTTAAAGATATCAATTTTTCTTATCACGATCTTTTTGAATTCCATTTTGAGATTTTTAAATACTATAAAAACGTGGGGTTGTTGTTGTTTGCTGCTGTTATTGTTGTTGTTTTCAAACAGACCCAAAAAAAACTTTTATTTTTGCCTGTACTTTTTCCCTTTCGATAAATAATTAACGTGTTTTTGGGGTGGGTGGTTTTTTTGTTACAATTATTGCTATTGTTGTTGTTGTTGTTGGGGGAAGGGGGGCTGAACAATGTTTGAGTGCTTGCTTTTTTTTTTTTGGGGGGGGGGTGTTTTTTATTCAGTAATTCATTTTTTCGGAAAATTAACAATAGAGTTTCTTCTTCGCTTTTCCCCTCAGTTTATGTGTTTCATTTGTTTTTAATTCGCTTTTTTTATTCATTTTTTTTACCCGTCCTTATTGTCTATTTACTCGGGGTTTTACACACAGATGTGTTTTTATTTATTTTTATTTTCCTGCAATCAAAGATTTCTTTTATTGTTTTGTATAATCACTTTCATTGTCAATCAAAGCTTAATTAATTTCGTCATTTATCCGTATATAATCAACGTATCATTTTTGCTTCTTTGCTTTTCTTTACACAACTAACCATGGTTGTTTCATCACTTCGATAGACACAAATAAAAATTGTTAAATGAATAGTTCATCTTATATCATTCATTTGAAAATCAGAAACAGAATAAACTGCTTATAATCACATTAACCCTTTACTGTATTGCACATTTTTTTAGACCTGGCCAAAAGCAACGAAATTGAAAGTCGACTTCAAGGGAAAGATAATCATTCAATAGGGTAGAAAATATTGTGGAAAAAGAATAAATTGCTTGTTACAAGCAATTTCTTCTTTTTCTACAATGTTTTTTCAAGTATAAAATCACTGGGTCGTAAAGGCCAGGGATTGAACAGGAACGGGTTAAGCCTAATTTTCACCAAACTACCATGGTGCTCGTTTGTTTGTTTGTATGTGTTAATGTGTACAAAACTTACCCAGATATCTGATTTAAATGAGACCTTCTGTTTATGAACAAGTACTTCCGGTGACAGCCAACATTTCTCCTCTGGAAATGCATTAGAAAAATATTTTACGATGGACCGTCCCGAAAGTTCGTAGACAACCAATGATTTTTCAATCAATAGTCATATTTAATATAATTTAATTTTTAGTTTCGTCTATCAAAAACGAGCGTTCTGATTGGTCGAAAAAAATTATTCATAACTCCATGAACAAAATTTTGAGCACGCAGCTATTTTGTATGCTTCCGCACAAAATAGTCCCATACAAAAAGGTATTAAAATTTGTAAAGCATTTGTTGTGTTTTTGTTTCGCTCGATGCTATTAAATTATAAGAAATGAAGAGAATATTTTTTGTTCTCGTGGAGGTATGAACCGAAAAAACTTAATCACACAATGTATGAATCCGCTTCACGTATTCATACAGTGTGATTAGTTTTTTCGGTTCATACCTCCATGAAGACAAAAAATATTCTCTTCATCTCTTAAATTAATTTTTACTTAGCACTTTACCTTTATCGCCACTTGACTTCATAGCTAATGAAAAGCATAAAACAGCTACCGACACGCTCATGACATTTCCTTTAGCAACCCGCAGCAGGAGGGGGGGGAGCACATTTGAATTTCATTCTTTTGCCAATAACCAATGATTTTTTTTTCAATGATTTTTTTCACGGTTCCATTGAGAAAATATCCGTACATTTAAATATATTTAACTCATTACTAGTCGACAAATGTTTAGACTGGTCCATATTGAAAGGAGATGCAGACGACAATTTAATGTTTGTGAATTTTTAGACTTTTTCAGCTTTCTGGGTAGAAAACATTGTGGAAAAAGAAGAAATTGCTTGTCACAAGGGATTTCTTCATTTGATACAATGTATTCCGAATTGACCAACCGCGGCTGCCATTTTTGTTGACCTTTTTGTTGGTATGACCTCTTAAATGTCGTAACTACAGCTTTTTCTTTATGTCATACTTTTTGTTACATGTTGTTGGCCATAATTTTTTCAAAATATCGCCGTTGAATATCGAAGCGGGACTTTGTTGGAATCTGTGGGCGTGGATAACGATGTAAGTGGGTGGGGCCAGCGATTGGTCAATTGCTTTTCTGGGGGCGTCAAAAAGCGTCACTGTGTTGGAATGGGTTAAGCGGTTCCACGTATACATGTATTGGTTTCATGTTACATACTTTTATTTCAATGTGATCACCTAAAATTTCATCGTTTGAAGAACACAAACATTAGCAAACAGGGTAGGAAATTCAACGAAAATGACGTCAGACGTTTCGTTGGAATAGGGGCTTTTTGCAAGGTTTTGTTTCTACTTTTTTTTCTTTTCTTTTTTTTTTTTTTTTTTGAACGAGGAGAGGCATTGGAAAAGGCCGTTGATCCCCTGAAATCACCAAATTATCACCAAATTATTCTTTACAAAATTAAGTGGGGTTTATTACTTGGAAATTCAAATTTATAAAAGATGATTGGTATAAGAACTAACTGTAAACCAAAAGTCGAGTGATTGGTTGATTGGTTTAACGGGATTTAACGATACTTTTAACAGTATTTCAGTCATATCTCCGCGACTAGAGCACCTAACAATGGATTTCTAGTGTTTCTCACACCAGAATTACCAGTACATCCTTCCCGAGCCTCTAGCAGCTCATCCCAGTTAGATTTACTATTGTCCACCCATCGATGGGAGACAAATGTCGGAAAGGATATTCGTAGCGACCGGGGATCGGGACCGGGACTACATGACTAGGAGTTTTACGGGCTACCACTGCGCTATGGCCGCGGCCGTTCTTTCCATTTAAAAGTTGTGTGTATTTTCGTGTAATTATGTTTTCGACTTAAAAGTTGTGTGTATTTTCGATGAATTATATTTTCTACTTAAAAGTTGTGTGTATTTTCGTTGAATTATATTTTCTACTTAAAGTTGTATTTTCATTGAATTATATTTTCTACTTAAAAGTTGTGTGTATTTTCGTTTAATTATATTGTTTACTTAAAAGTTGTGTGCATTTTCGTTGAATTATATTTTCTACTTAAAAGTTGTATATTCATTGAATTATATTTTCTACTTAAAAGTTGTGTGTATTTTCGTATAATTATATTTTCTACTTAAAAGTTGTATTTTCGTTGAATTATATTTTCTATTTACAAGATGTGTGTATTTTCGTTGAATTATATTTTCTACTTAAAAGTTGTTGTATTTTCGTATAATTATATTTTCTACTCAAAAGTTGTATGTATTTTCGTTTAATTATATTTTCTACTTAAAAGTTGTGTGTATTTTCGTATAATTATATTTTCTACTTAAAAGTTGTGTGTATTTTCGTTTGATTATATTTTCTACTTAAAAGTTGTGTATTTTTGTATAATTATATTTTCTACTTAAAAGTTGTGTGTATTTTAGTTTAATTATATTTTCTACTTAAAAGTTGTGTGTCTCTTCGTTGCTTTATCGTTGTTACTGTAGCACGTGCCAATAAGAGCGACGCCCTACTGAAGACGGTTAGTTGCTACAGTGGATAGTGAAAGGATATAGGAGAGCTCCGCCTGATCTTTTAACGTGCTCGATGGATAGCACCGTTACACGGGGCTTCGGTTTAACGTCTTATCCGAATGAGAATTAGTTTTGTTAGTTGATATGGTTATTTAACCATAAAAGCATTTTTTTCGGAAACGTGGCCTTGATAGGTGACCGTGACCTTGGTGGATTTCCTAAACACATTCCCAAACATTGAAGCTTTTTGAAGCCCCAACTGGGGAATTATTGGGGAAGTTAATTGCTTGTAACAAGCAGTTGTTGGTTTGGGTTTTTTTGTTTGTTTGTTTGTTTGTTTGTTTTTTTGTTTTTGTTTTTTTTTTTTTCATTTTCCCACAATGTTTTCTACCCAAATAGTTGTAATAATCTTGAATATTATAAACTTTATATTGACCTCTGCGCATATTGATAATCTGGTCTATTTTTTCCGTCAGGTAATGGATAAAACTTACAGCCGACTAATGCTTATCTATGGAGCAAACCTATGTCCAAATTATAAGTCGTGTCTTGAACGGTATTTTAATAAGAGCAGTTTTGCAATCAGACAAATAGACAGATTGAATAAAACAATATTCCCCGATCTTTCGATGCGGGGGGCAAATAAACAATATGCATAAAAAGATTTTAAACAATATAAATTTACCATCAGTGTTGAAAATTACACTCATGTGTTGATTGTATAACTGCTGCAAACCGAATAAACTGAAATTATTCTCACGTGTTTTCTGATTAGAAGTTCGGAAATCTTCACTTTTTATTGAGAATGCTTTGAACCAAAATAAAACTCGTGCGAGTTGACACTCATGTTTGAACAAAATTCATTGACCTGCATGCAATTAACCCGACCTGAACACAATTCACCGACCTGCACGCAATTTAACTGACCAGAAAACATTTCAATGACCGAAAGTTTTGAATTAAATAATGAGTTGGTATTGTTAGATAACAATCATGGGATGTCATGGGTTCGATCCCCGGTGGCGGCACATATCCTTTCCGACATTTGTCTCTCACCAATGGGTGGATAACAGTAAACCTAAGTGGGATAGCAGCAGGAGGCTAGGAAATGATGTAGTGGTAGTACCGGTGCGAGAAATACCAGGAATCCATTGGTAGGTGCTCCTGGACTTTCTCACACCATTGCTTCCACTACATCCTTTCCGAGCCTCAGGCCGATTCATTCAAATTATGTTTAAGATTGTTCACCCATTGATTGGAGACAAATGTCGTAAATGATATTCGCCGCGACCGTAGATCGAACCTGGGACTCCATAACTAGGAGTCCTACGTGCTACCACTGCGCTATTGTCGCGGCCCATTCAATAATGAACATATATCTCAAATCATATGCTTTAATACTAAAAAGTATGTGTAAATGAAGCTTTTTAGGGAGGCAGTGAAGCAAACATCAATTGTTCTGTCACCTAAGAACTAGGACATCTGATAACAATCTGTGAAAATTCAATCATTGTGAAAATTTTATCCAAGTCTATCCATAAACAATATGATTTTTAGCATCGTCTATCAGATTTTAGCGTTCTGATTAGCCAAACTTAAATAATCATACCTCCATGAGCAACATTTTGTTTACGCACAATATAGTTCCATAAAAATATATCAAAATTTGTAAAATGTTTGTGATTTTTCTTCGTTTAATGTCATTGAATAATAAGAAATGAAAGATTTTTTTTGTTTTGTTTTCATGGAGGTATGAAGCGAAAAAACTTATCATACTTATGTATGAATCCGCAAGGCGCATTCATACATAAGTGTGATTTTTTTCGTTTTATACTTCAATGAAAACAAAAAATATTATCTTAGTCTCTTAAATGAAGTTTGAGATACTAAGACAATAAAACCCACTTTTCAACGACGCAACATTGGTTGGCAAGTTACAATATACACTGGATGATATAATTGCGATGATGATTTCATCAAATTCCGTCACAAAATGCTGCATGAATTTCCCGTACAGAAAATGATTTGACAAGAATTTCCGTTATTCCAAGAAGCATCACTGATTCACATTACACTTGCATTATTCACAAGGAAATATGAAAAAAGCATTTTGTGAAATATCACAAAGTTTCGAGCACACAAAAAATTTGACAATAAGTTTCCTTATTTCATGCTACAGTATCGAATCACAAACCCTGAAAATATGCACTAGGTCACATGAAAACAAATATTTGGTGAAAATTTCATAAGAAACCAACAAATGACGGATTGAGACTGACAATCGAAAACTCAATCGACTAATCAAATCATTCATTTAGACATCGGTCCGTATTTGTAATAAGCATTTTCGTTTGTTTTGCGACTTAAAAGTCGTAACTACAGCTTATTCAAGCTGTAATTACGACGTTTAGGTCGTTAACCAACTATTCTCCTTTTTTACATGCTACTGGCCATTAATTTTATATAAAAAAATCGCCGTTTAAAATCAAACCGGAATATCTCTTTTGAGTCAGTTAATGTAGCTAACGCAGTAAGTGGGCGGGGTCAGCGATTGGCCAATTGTAGTAGCTGCACACACAAGAATCTTACAATAAATCTCTTTTTTCCATGAGGCAGCATTGAATCACATAACGCCGATTGTTTGCGCCAGGTCACATGAAGAACAAAATTATGTTCAGAATTTTGACAACATGTCTCTTTTTTCCATGAGGCAGTATTCAATCACAAAGTTCACTAAGAAAAGCTAGCGTCCGCTAAGACAACGAACCGACCGACCGGCCAACCGACCGCCGCTGACATTCACTAATGTATTAACCAGATTTTTCCTTCGAAAACCCTGTTTAAAAATGAGCAAAGTTATGATTACACTCGTTCATTTATCACAAGGCGTTGACGTCATAACGTTGTCCGACTTACCGTCAGTATATTCCGAAAATGAACTTTCCCGTCCGACGTTTCTACTCAAGCCATAACCAGTTATCCGCAAGTTCCCGTCCGTATCGACAACCACGTTTTCGGGCTGAAATGCAAAGATTCGGTGTCTTTTTACTCATTACCAGACAGCAAAATTCTAGATTGGTCCAAAATGAAATGAGTTGCTGACGAGAATTTAAATTTTTTTTAATTTGTAGATTTTTTTAAATTTTCTGGGTAGAAAACATTGTGGAAAAAGAAGAAATTGCTTGTTACAAGCAATTTCTTCATTTTACACAATGTTTTTTGTGTGTTTTTAGGGGCGTCGAAAAGGTTCGTTGTGTGGAAATTGGTTAAATATTTCTATCTCCCCTAAACCCTTTGAAGGACAGAATCTTTCGAATCAAAGAATATCACATTTAGAATTGGATTTGATGTTTTACAACGGCGCGCTATGACGGGTCTGTCGCCCTCAGATGTAACCCAAACCTTGTTTTTATCTTTAGATCCAGGTTTCTCCCCCCTGTAACTCTCTATTTTAACATTCCAATCGACGTGAGCCACATTTACCTTTTTCCTCTATAAGTTACGATACAAGTCTAACAGATCTTACATAGCCCAAGTCGTTCATGTAAGATCACCATAATATTTGACGAAAGAATGCCATTCTTAAAATTCTTCCATCTGTTGTAAGTTATAATGCGAGTCTTTTTCAATTAATGTTTTCGAAGATGGAACATACTTTTTCGTCATAATGGAAACCGGGCTTCTCCATCCCAGGGTCTTTACAAATGACTCCTAAACACCATTAAAACTACGTACCCACTTGCAAACTGTAGCACATTTAAAGCACCATTACCATAAACTTTTTGCAATCCGTTGGCGGAAACTTGCAATATATTCTCTGGTCAGAGATTTTTCCGTCCATATTGAACTCTAAATTTGATTGTAGTATACAAGACCACGTGTTGAATTTACCAGCGCAGCGCGCACGTGGATCTCGGGCGCAACATACCGTGACCCAACTCGAGGGAGGAATTGTGACGCATGGTATTTGTAAAAAATCGTGCAACTTGATAATCGAATTGAAAAGGGATAGGTTTACCCTACAATCTTAAAAAAAAAGTGTTATTTGTATCTTAAAGTCAATTCAATTTGGTCAAAACCGAAAAAGTTAGAACTGTTTAGTGCATTAACCTATTACCATTTGACTAAATTTTTACTTGTGCGTTTTTTTTCGAACTAACATACGACATTTGTTATTTGACTAAATTTTAAAAATCTGTTTTTGGAAAGTAATACATTGTGGATAATAAGGAAATTGCTTGTAACGAGTAATTTATTCATTTCTACAATGGTTTTCTAAGCATTTTTCTTCAGCGGAAAGCAATAAACAGACGATTGTAACGTAATAAACACACTAAGAGTTTCAAACGTCGTAAAATAGCGTCATTTATAACATGAATTGCGACTTCGGAGTGAAATAAACGTACTGAATGATTGTTATTACATCGGTGATATCTTATTTGTGAAAGTATGCAAATGATCTAAAGTATAAAATACCGAATAAAAGTTATTCATCAAGGAGCCACTCGCCCACTCCTGAAATTATAGCTGTTGTTGTTCTCTCAATGAAAGATCAATCGATCCTACACAACACAAATCGATTATCTTCCATTTATATCACGTTGTCACATGCAGGAGGAGCGGGTAATAACATCTGAATGACGTCAGTAATCCAGCTCGTAATGTGAGTTCTGATAATTTCATTAATGTGTCGCTGAACATATCAAATGATAACCCTCCTAGATTGTCCATAATACTTCTAAAACATTTGACAGACATTCGAACAATCAAGCAGACACGGTTAGCAATACCTTAAGTTCATGGTGTACCAAGCCATGGCTAAAGCGCAGTGGAAGCGCGTAGGACTCCTAGTGTCCGGGTCCCGGGTTCGATCCCCGATCGTTGAAAATATTCTTTCCGACATTTATTTCCCTCTAACGGGTGGATAATAGTAAATCTAAGTGGGATAACCAGCTGGAGGCTCGGGAAAGGTTGTTGTGGTAATACTGTTGTGAGAAATACCAGGAATCCATGGATTAATTCTCGAGTCGCCGCAATATGACTGAAATACATGTACTGCTAAAAGTGACGTCAAACTCAATTCAACCAATCAATCATCGTGTACCACCATTTAAACAAAGAAGCGGACATAGTTATCTATATACCTTAAATATACCGTGTAAATCTCCCTTCAAATAACAAGCAGACATAGCTATCCATACCTTACGTTCGTGTACCACAATTCTAACAAGCAAGCAGACATAGCTACCCATACCTTACGAAAGCCGTGTACCGCCATTCTAACGAATAATCAGAATAGCTACCCATACTTTACGAAAGCCGTGAACCACCATACTCACAAACAAGCAGAGAAAGCTACCTATACCTTAAGTTCGTGTATACCATTCTAAAAAACAAACAGACATAGCTACCCATTCCTTACGTAAGCCGTGTACCCAACATTCTAAAACACAAGCAGACATAGCTACCCATACCTTACGTTCGTGTACCACCATTCTTATGAAAAAGTAAACATAACTACCCATACCTTACGGAAGCTGTTTACCAACATTCTAACGAACAAGTAGACAAAGCTACCAATGCCTTGTGTAAGCCGTGTACCACCATTCTAACGAATAATCAGACATAGCAACCCATATCTTACGTAGACCGTGAACAACTTTTCTAATAAACAAGCAGACATAGCGATCCAAACCTTACGTTCGTGCACAACCATTCTAACAAACAAGCAGACATAGCTACCCATACCTTACGTTCGTGTACCACCATTCTAACAAACAAGTAGACAAAGCTACCCTTACCTTACGTTCGTGTACCACCATTCTAACAAACAAGTAGACATAGCTACCCATACCTTACGTAAGCCATGTACCACCATTCTAACAAGCAAGCAGACATAGTTATCAATATATCTCAAGTTCATCGTGTTCCATCATTTTAACTAACAAGTAGACATAGCTATCCATACCTTAAGTTCACCGCGTACTATCATTCTAACAAAAAACAGACATAGCTATACATACCTTAAGTTCACCGTGTACCATCATTCTAACAAACAAGCAGACGTAGCTATCAATATACCTTAAGTTCATCGGGTGCCATCATTCTAACAAAAGCAGACATTGCTATCCATACCTTAAGTTCACCGTGTACCATCAGACAACTCTGGTGCAGGCTCTCTAGTCCACGCATGAGTTGCCAGATGAGTTTACTTGACGTCACGTTCCGGTCTCGACTTCCATTCTCTCTCTTTAACTTTAGGAGGTAGTCATTTAGTGTGTAGTCATAGAGATCCGTGGCAATGTAGTAATGGCCGTCATGGTAACAGTAATCCTGAAAGCAAAGTACTATAAGCTAGCAGGCAAGACTTTGTTTCAATAAAGTTCTTAACCAGAGAATAACCATGCAACGTATTTCTATATAGTGTGTAAATAGTCATAATTTTATAAATCTCCCAAATCCTAAATAAATGGAAGCGGTCCATCTAGAGAGAGTGTTAAGAATCAAAGATGGTCAGACAGCTCGGACTGGTTTTAATTTAACCCTTTCCCGTTCAATCCATGATTTTACGTCCCTGTGATTTTATAATTGAGAAAAAATTGCAGAAAAAGAATAAATTGCTTGTTAAAAGCAATTTCTTCTTTTTCTACAATACTTTCTACCCTACTCAATGGTTATTTTCAATTAAATTTAATTCTTTAAAACCTTCGAGTTAGGACAGGTCTAAAATTTTGAAAATTAGGAAAGGGTTAAGAGATTCTTAATGATTTTTCGATATATTATCGAGATTTCTCCGTAGATAATCACTCGATAATTTCACCGGAAAATCAGTGAAATAATTAAAATAATAAACACACTGTTTTTGGTAGATTTACGTCCCTGTGATTTTATAATTGAGAAAAAATTGCAGAAAAAGAATAAATTGCTTGTTAAAAGCAATTTCTTCTTTTTCTACATTACTTTCTACCCTACTCAATGGTTATTTTCAATTAAATCCGCTTTAAATTTAATTCTTTAAAACCTTCGAGTTAGGACAGGTCTAAAATTTTGCAAATTAGGAAAGGGTTAAGAGATTCTTAATGATTTTTCGATATATTATCGAGATTTCTCCGTAGATAATCACTCGATAATTTCACCGGAAAATCAGTGAAATAATTAAAATAATAAACACACTGTTTTTGGTAGATTAAGCCCTTCTGTCGTTCATTGCGTGCTACTGTGTGTCATCCACGCGGGACCAAAGACAACGATAACGTCATCAGGTTGCTACGTAATTAACGTGCGAAGTGGCGCGTTTTTAGAAAAAAATCCCCCTAAAAGTCTCACATTTTGCCTCCTTTTGCATTCAAGTAATAAAATATTTTTTTGTGTGAAAAAAAAAAAAAAACAATCCCCCAAAACGCCTCACATTTTGCCTCCTTTTGCATTAAAGTAATAAAATATTTTTTGTGTATGATCGATTTATCTTTCATTGAGTTAACAACAAAAGTTGTATTTTCATGAGTGGCGGTGAAAATGTGTTTAGTTGTTCACGAAATATGGTTTGGTTGTTCACTAAAATAGACAATTATCCTCTATTACTTTCTATTTATGAACTAGATACCAACGTGATACGGATTCATACAGTAATGCGATTAAGATTATAATTTCAAACATCAGTGACAAGAAAAACAATTCGGGAAAACATGGTGTAAATTGAAGAAATTGCTTGTGACAAGGAATTTCTTCATTTCACAAAATCTTTTCTACCCAGATAGTTGAAAAAATCTAAAATTTCATGAACTTTAAATTGTCGTCTGCAACTCCTTTCAATTAGGACCTGTCTAAAAATTTGCCGTCTGGTAATGGGTTAACCCGTTTGGGGCATTTTTTTTATTTTATGTAACTACTTTGTGTGCAAGCAAACAAAGTATTTCCGTTTTGTTTATTTGTTGTTTTTCCACAGAGGTATAAAACGCTTTGAAGCCAATCAGAGAGCAGGAATTATGATAAATGGATATTAAATCGAATTATTTGCCTTGAAATGTATCCGTGACCTTGTCCCTTGTAACTAAATAGATGTTTGAAATTACACATCTACCTATAAAGAAAAAAACATGTTCCAAATCATTTTGAAATCCACTTTTAAGTCCCAGACTAACGCTAAAGTGACGTCATAGAAAAGGGACTCGACAAAATCAAATACCATTTTATTTCTTTAACCCATTACCGGGCGACAAAATAATTGAACAGGTTCTAACTCAAAGAATTTACAGACGACAATTATTAATTGGTGAAAATTTAAAAATCTTTGCATTTTGGAGTTAAAAAAAAAACAAAAAACAGTGGGGATGATGAAGATATTAATTGTAACAAGTAATTTATCCATTTTAAAATAATATTTTTTCAAAGCATGAAGATATTACTTGTACGTGTACGTTATGATGTGTCCTTGGACCGAAACAAAGAGTCGATACCAATCTTTGGTTACGTGTACTAAGATGAAATAAAAAAAAATGGAAATATTTTGACAGAGCTTACTTTATATTTGACCATGAAATACTTGGACACATCTATGTCTACTAGATACTGTAACTCTGTTTGAGCGAACTTCCTTGATTGTCCGTCTATGATTTTGATGGCTACCTCGGCGCCGTCGGTTAATAAACCAAGAACGGTCGAATCATACCTACAAAACGTGTCAGAAAAAGTATCAAGGGTTCTTTTTTTTCGTTTATGTTTATCCATTAAATTTGATCCTTATGCAATTAATTGGCCGGCCAAAATCCATGATAAGCTTTAAAGCCAAAAATACATCAAGTAACTTTGAATGAAAGGAATTAACCTGTTTCAACAAATAAAAATAAAGAAATTACAATTTTCTATGCACTTTATTGGTATTGTTTCACGAGATTAATCCGAAAGTTCTTCGGAGTTCTGGCAGATATATTGAATAATGATAATAAAAATACCTAGATCTGAAGAATGCACCACTAACGCGCCATTAGAAAGAGCATGTACTTTTGCTGCAGAAGAAAACGAGTGTTTTAAACAAAATGCTTCAGAGAAACAGGCGCAATACACAATAAATACCTGGACACGGAGATGTAGTGACGCTCAGCTTCGTTCACAGGTATCGCCATTTTACTAATAATCATTTGTCTCTCTACCGGTATGTTTCTCATGCTCCAAAGGTTTTCCCTCCACCTCACGCTCTTGATTTTGTCTTTGACCATATCTTTATATAACTCCCTGATCTTATTGACCAAACCCATCTGCATAACCGTCTGTGCTGTTTGTATCGCATAAATGTTTGTCTGATTCTGTGGTAGGACTGGAATTTCTGGTTTAGTCTCTGGAACGGGTATTCCAATTGTTTCAGGATTCACGACAGTGCTCTTTGGTTTACCTGTAAAGGGCTTACTACCCATTGTACATGATTGGTAATTAAACAAGTTAGTAGCCGCATTTTCCAAACTTTCGGTAACCTCTCCCTGTCCGCTGTTGCAGGATGTTCTACTTCCATTATCATTAAAACTTCCGGTACCCCAGGTTGGATACGTGTCCCCACTGTCTGTATGACGATGCTTTTGGACATCGCTTTGTTGTTTCTCAATTAAGTCTCTGAGCGGATCCCGTGATGTGGTTCTACTCTGGTTCCGCATCTGTTCAATAAGTTGATAGTAGTGCTGTTGATTAAGTCCGGCACATGATGCATAGTAGGCAAACATAGTTTCATCTTGGGTTGATTTGATGCTCTTGGCAATGAAGTCGCGTCTCTCGGCCAACTGCATCTGCTGAAGTCTATGAATGAGTGAGAAGTGTCTAGGATCTATCTGCGCAGACAAACGGGTGTCATCATGGAAACTCGGGAAAAAATGTGTCTCTTCATTTTCCTTGTTTCCTCTTAAAGATTCGGGGTAACACACTCCTTCCATTTCCATACTTTCTTGTAAATCTCGTGCGTTTTTCAGTAATTTTGCCCCAAATGTCCAATTGTTTGCTGAGAGAGTAGGGCAGTGATCATATTTCTTCATTCTCCTTTTGTTTGACCATCCCTTGTGTGCCTTGCACGATCTGCTTTCGTCAGGCATAATATGCTGGCCAGCATTATTAGGGATTACATTTCCAAGAAATCTAGAGGCTTGTATTTGTCTAAACTCTGTCATTGTGTCAATATCAGCGTCAGCTTTACATCCATCACTTTGTTCACTATGAAGACCTCCACAACCGATGATAGCAGGGTCAATGTGGGCTAGGTCACTGGCTGCTACATTCTGAGAACTGCATTCGTAAAATGGATTGTTTGGCTGCATTTTGTAAAGCTTCTGCCTGTTGCTTTCGGCATCCTTGGTGAGATTGTAATTAAAAGTTTCATAATCTTCGGACCATTTCGAAATGTTGTCCCCATAGTGATTGCTAGCGTCTTCGGTAGCTCCAAATCCGACTTCCTGGTAGCTTATGTCATTTTGCCGATAATTTGTATCTTGGGTTATCTGATTGGGAACAATATCTGATTCATTGTCGTACATATAGTCTCTACGAAATATGCCAGCTGTGATGTCAGGCTCATCCTTCAATTCTTTTGTCTCATCATTGAATTGCCATTCCTCGTAAGTACCGTGCTTTGTGTCTTCGTTCACTGTACTTTGGTCATCTCCCACTTCAGGAATGACTTCAGTGATTACTTCAGGGTACTGTTTCCGACCAAGTTCACCTATTTCTGCAACGTTCTCCCAAGTCCATTCATTTGACGTTTCATTAAGAATATTTTCGGCGTCAGAATGCGGAGTGTCGACGTGGACTGGATCTCCAAGAAAAGTTATCTGTTGATCAATAATTTGGTCTCTGGACTTGATGAAACTTTCATTTGGCTCACTTTGAGAACGCTGTATATTTGGCTCTTCGTGGAAGTAGAAGGTAAAAGTACCCGTTCTTACTGTGTTCGAACTCACATCCGATTTTTCTGAACTTTTCTCCGGAGATTCACCACCAAGAGAGGGAAAGTCAGAAGCTTCGAAAGGCATTCGTTTTACTGGCTCGCTTGGAGCTCGCTGAAGAATTGTGATCTTCCTCACTTCAGTATCAGCGGGTTTCGGTTTAACCTTTGCTACGTCCGCCCATCTCATGCTGTTGTCGCAGGAAGAAGCAGGAGTCGTAGGCTCTGGCTGAGGAACTGGTCTCTCTTTATTGGTCTGTTTCTTAGCCCGCTTTCTCCTTTTCTCCTTTTGTTTCTCCTCCATGGTTTTGAGGGATGTATCAACTTCACTTGTTGCAGCTTGATTTGTCTTTTCTTTGTTCCTGTTTCTCCTAGTTTGAATAGTAGTCCATTGTTCACCGAATGGTGATGATGGTGATTCTACTAACGATGTTAGAATTGTAACTCTATCGGGATGTCCAGTCTGATGGTGAGCGATAGTTTCATCCGTTCTGGCATTTTCATTCGAACACTGAGATTTCATTTCAGTTTTAGCCTCGTTATTTGAGTTTTTTTCATTTGCTGTTTCATCTTCAGGATCGAAATCTTCAGAACTCTTTTTCACTTTTTTCTTCTTCTTTTTCTGTTTTTTCTTTGCTTGCTTATCTTTCTCTCTCTGTTCTTCTTCAAGTAATTCAGTCATATTTTTCTCGCGCTGTTCAGTCTGGATCTCCGTAACAACATCATAAAACCGATTCCAAACCTTATATATCTTCATGAACTGGTTCTTTGTCAAACACCAAGCAAAGTCATGATTCGGAGCGATGTACTGTTTCAAGTTCTCTTTCTTAAAGAAGTTAATATACTCCGACACTGATAAGTAATGCTTCTTGATCCATGCCCGTCCTTCTGGTATAACAGCAAGACCGATCATCGGCAGGAACACAGCTATGATGCTCCTCTCCGACATCTTCCAAACCTCTGTATAATATTTCGTCACTTCGATGGTCAGATCTGGTCCTTTACAATACAAATACTGTCGAAGGAACTTCAAGTCGATTGAATCGCTGAATTTAAACATGATGCAAAGCAAGAGATGTGACCCAGAGATGACGATGTCAACGCTCTGAATATGCTCCTCCATCTTGTAGGCTATACGATGTATGGCCTTCTGGTTGTATAGCGCAGGTTTGAGCTCTCTGTAGTTCGTGCATTCAACCAGTAGTGGAAAGTACATCTCGCTTAGGAAGTTCTTCTCTTCGTCGGGTATTGGAGGCGACAAAATGTAGTCAAGACGGGCCTGCAGACATGTATCAGGAGAAAAATGCATACACAGTCTCAATGACAGGACAAAGTTTTTGACAGACAAACATCGTTGCATGACACATTTTGGTCTCGCACAATTCAAATAAAAAAGTGTCAAGTGAAATAAAACTTGAAACCCGATATCTATTTTTTCGTTTGATAGAAAATTTATAGCGGAAATTTGGATAACTGATTACGAGTACATAATCCAATTCACGTGGGAAAAAATTTAGTTTAACCCATTACCACACTACACCGTTTTTGACTAGTCCTAATTTCAATGAAACTGCAGACGACCATTTCAAGTTAATCTTGTTTTTTAGAGTAGAAAACATTATTGATAATGAAGAAATTGCTTGATACAAGCAATTTCTTCATTCTCAATAGTTTTTTCCAAAGCATTTTTGGGGCTCGTAAAAAGGATGGGATTGGGTGGGAATGAGTTAATGGGGGCATACCAGATTAGGCGAGTTTGTGTCGTTAATATCTGGAAAATTTTGCTTGTGAATAAAAACGGATTACAAACATTTAATTGCAAAAGACTTTGCGAACTTCAGATGTAGCCACTTTTCGAGACCAATCATTGAGGGTCATCGGTTCGATCTCCGGCGGCGGCACATATTCTTTCCGACAATTGTCTCTCACCAATGGATGGATAATCATAAACCTAAGTGGGCTAGGAAAGGATGTTGTGGTATACCAGGAATCCATTGTTTGGCGCTCCAGCCGTCGCGAAATGACTGAAATAGTGTTAAAAGCGGCATTAAACCCCATTAAATCAATTAATCAACTTTTCGAGATACGCGTCAGTATTCAAAACGTAATGCCACTTACCTTTATGAATAGTTCCCTCTCCTCTTCTGTAATATGCTTTAGTAGATATGTAATCATTTCTGTCTGCTTCTGCTCGAAGGCTTTGTAAATGCATGTAAGCCCCTCCTGAAATATTAGACGGGTCTATACAAATACGAGTCAACCCAGGGCACGGACCCGTGGTCTTGAGGTTTTCAGTTGGAAGAGCACTTGACTTCAAACCTCAAGATCACGGGTTCGAGCCCTGGGCTGACCATATCAACTAACAAAAAACTAATTGTCTTTCGAATGAGACGTTAAACCGAGGCCCGAGTGACGGTGCTATTCACTGAGCACGTTTAAGAACCAGGCGGAGCTCTCAGCTGTTTCGTCCTGTGTCCTTGCACTATCCCCCGTAACAACTAACCGTCTTCTGGGGCGTCACTCATATGGGCATGTGCTACGGTAGCGACGATTACTAAACGGAAATACACACATATACGAGACTGCAAAAACGTCATTTCATACTACAGAATGTGATTTCATCAATTGACCAATCGCGGCAAATACCAGTCGACCAATGAAATCATTCAGTGCGACCAGAAATTAGTTTTGAACTCCGATATTGGCCGCCATTTCTGTTTCCGATTTTTTGTTGGTTTGGCGACTAAAAGGCTGTAATTACATCTTTTTCGAGCTGTATTACGACATTTAGGTTGCCGACCAACTATTCTACGTCTTTTTACATGCTACTGGCCATAAATTCTGCAAAAAAACGCCGTTTAAAATCGAAGCGGGACATTCTTTTCGAGGAAATCGGCGTGGCCTTTGGAGTAAATGGGCGGGGTCAGCGATTTGTCAATTTAATATGAAGCGCTGGCATTGAGCGTCCTTGATAACTCCTCATTGCATATAGAATATCAACTAATCGTTTAAATAAGCTTTGATAACAAGTATCTCTCTTAAATGTGAATATAGAAGACTCTGATCAGACTCTGCAGAAGCACAGGCTGAGTCTGTATTTGGCGCCCTTGTGTAACTATCGGACATATCAAATATTATCAAGCATTATTTTTGAAATACTTTTCTCCTTTAATTATTATCATTATTATTAGCATCAGCATTATCTTCAACGTGGCATGTCTTGCTTCGGTGAAAAACTTTTGTTAGTAGATAAATATTATGCATTTTTGATAATTTTGCAATGACCTTTTAATTTTGAAATGCGTCGTAATTGTCATTACGGCCCCTTTTCCCGTGTTTTCCAGTGGAATGGTCTCATTTCAACAGGGTTCATCCTCATGTTCTGACAAAAGTTCCGAACAACATTGGGCAAAAATTGTGGTTCTAAACCCTATTCCTGCTGAGTACAAACCTTTGTTCAAAAAGAAATTGAAATCAAAGGAAAGAAAGAAGTGTAAGACTTTCTAGGAAGATATTAATACTTTTGCAAATAAATCTTCTAAACAATTCTGGTTTTAGTGAAAAAGCAGGTGGTGTAGACTAAGATCAGGCTGCCTGACACAGCATGACAAGAGTTAACGAGTAAACAAAATAGTTATTGACTCCGCCTGACGAACAACTGACATTCAGTGATCACAAAAGCTCACCGTGAGACATTGTGTATGGTTGAGCAAAAAATCGTAACAAAATATTACGCTTACGAAATCTTCCATAATGATTTCAGCACCAGCTCGCAAGAGGTTTTCTACAATTTTGGTGTCCCCATTTCCAGCAGCAATCATTAGTGGTGTGATACCAGTTTTCTGTAAAATATATTACGTTGGTAAATGATATACACAAAGCGTCAACTCAGAAAATCGAGCTATCACATTAACCCGTTCAAACGCGATAACGCTTTTTGACGCCCCCCCCCCCCCAGGAAACAATTTCAAAACATTGTAAAAATGGAGAAATTGCTTGGGATAAGTAATTTCTTCATTTCTCACTATATCTTCTGCTAAGAAGGAACAGTATTGAGAAATTAGACCAATTTAAAAATGTCGTTTGCAAATTCTTCCAGTTTGGACCAATCTATAATTTTGTCGTCTTTGAATGGATTAACTGTTTAAGACCCCATACTGTTCATTTCTAGAAACGTTATCATGGAGATGAAGAAATGTATATGAAAATCGTCTTTTGGCGTAATTACAGCTTAAATAAGCTTGTTTTTAAGATTTTTGGTTTGTTTGTTTGCTTGCTTTTTCATCAACTATAGAGTTTTGTTGTTGTTTTTACCTTTTTCAGTTTTTCAAAATTTTAGTCTCGTCCAATTCGAAAGAAGTTGCAGGCGGTAATTAAAAGCGTCTGCAATTTGAAAACTATACGCAACATACAAGGTAGAAAACATTGTTCGAAAAAAGAAGGAACTGCTTGTCACAAGCGAATTTCTTCTTTCCCATAATGTTTTTTTCAAGTATAACATCACGGTGACATAAAAACAGGGATTGTAACGGAAAGAGTTAAGGGAAGGCGCTGTAAGGGAATCTTTGATACTCAAAAAATGCCTTTCAAACAGTAGAATTAGTTACAGAAAAAGAAAATATTCGTCAATTGCAATGAAACAACTATTCCTTGCAATCGGAAAGGCTATCGCGTAGAAGTTATATACCGTGTTCTGGATGTTTGGGTCAGCCTTATTCTGCAGTAAAAAGTTCAGACAGCATTCCCATCTCTGTTCAGCTGCGAGGTGAAGTGCCGACATACCATCCTGAAAAATGATTCAAAATCAAAACCCTAATTGTGACCTTATATAATCTGATGACCTTGATAAATAACCTTGACTCTGCTTTCACGTAGATTCCGTAATCAAGTGGTAAGATGACGGCCTCGGAATCGGGGGATCCCGGGTTCAAACCGCCAGGGTGCGTTCTTTTCGTCGAGGTGAATTAACCCTCTTAATAAGATTTTTTAAGACTCTCTAATGAACGATTTTTGCTATTTGAATGAAAACATTCAACGTTGTCAAGTCTACTCAGTTTAAAAAATGCTCAGTACGCTTAAACTCCTCAGTAAGAATTCTTAAGATTTTTATTTAGATTCTTAAAAATCTTAGTCTAAAGAATGCTTTATCTTAAAAATCTAATTAAGAATCTTAAGAATCTCGGCAAAAAGAACGCATCTAAGCTTGCTGATGGAATCTTTCTGAGTAAATAACTAACTAAACGTTGTTCCTCTACACCCAGAGGTACGTTCTTTTCGTCAAGATTCTTGAGATTCTTATTTAGATTTTTAAGATAAAGCGTTCTTTAGATTAAGATTTTTAAGCCACTGAATAATTAATGAGGAATCTAAGCTTACTCAGCAGTGACTTAAACGAGTAGCCTTGAATAGTTTCACTCAAAATAAAAAAAAATCGTTCTTTAGAGTCTTAAAATCTTAATTTATTTTATTGAATCTATCATATCGAATTTTATTTTTCCGACGCTGAAGTTGCCCCACAAATGAACATACGCTAGATGACGTAAATTATGGTCTCAAGTCGGGATCGATTGGCTGTAGGAGACAGGGTTGATTCAAATAAATATTGTCGGGATAATAGAGTTGATAGGATCGGCAGTTAAGTTCCAATTAAGGACCTTTGTTTTGATGAGTATAAGAATATTTATTATATACCTTAAGTGAAATCTTGGGATTTCTCAGTGTAATAAATTTGATATCGTCACTCATCCGCACTTTTTTCAATAGACCTCGCTATCAAAAAGATTGGTTTCGATATTTTAATAAAAAAAAGTTAAAGAATAATAAGGTATGTAATAGAATAACCAACTGGTTATTCCAGATATGAAAAAAAATATTTCCCTCGGATGCGTTGTTAGGCGTTTAAAAAAAAACTCGTGCTGCGCTCTCGTTTTTTTCAACGCCCAACAACGCATCCTCGTGGAATATTTTTCATATCTGGAATAACCAGTTGATTATCCTCTATATATTTTGTTTTTGAAAGGACTATAACTAGTCTTAGGCTACACCCTAGTCCGTTTTCACAAATCAAAATTACATGTAGTTTGTTTTTGGGTGAAGTCTAACGCCTATTTGAACTCACTTATACATGTATCAGGGCGAAGTTCACTTAACCTATCCCAATACAGTGAAATTTTAGACTGGTTCAAATTGAAAGAAGTTGCAGACGACAATTCCAAGTTCCTGAAATTCTAAATCTTTTCAACTTTTTTGGTAGAAAACACTGTGGAAAATGAAGAAATTGCTTGTAACAACATCATTTTACACAATGTTTTCCTATATATTTTTTTTCTTTTCTGATGGGCGTCAAAAAGCGTCAGTGTCAGTTTGCTCTCGTTGAACTTTTAGAAGACCTCAAATCCTTGTCTGTTAACTTAAGCTATCAAAGCTGACGCTTTGCTAGCTAAAAAGAAATATGACAGATTTTAAAAGTTTAACGAAACTACTTGTATTGGAATTGAACCAATTTGGATGTCTTACCGAGTTCAAGTGATTTATGTCCAGTCGTTCTGTTCTATAAGGCCACACTGTGTTGATGATGTTGGCATCAGTAGACTGGATAGCTCTCATCAATATATTGTCACCAGCCTATCGAAATGATGAAAAACGTCACTTTTCGAACGTTTAAACCTTTCCGGCATTATTCCGTTTTTACGACCCTCGAGAAAAATCGATTTATATAGCGATGAATTTTTATTTTACTTTTGCTTCTTAAAATTTAAGGGAAATATAATATGCTATCTTTATTGCTTTTCGTTTGATTATCGATATTCCACGGTGGACTATCACTTGATAATTTAGCCGAAACAAGAGGCCCTTCAGCGCCTAAATCGCTCCACCGGACTGAATTTATTTGTCATCTAGGTAACTTAGTCTTCTTGAACATAGTTAGCAACTCATTTTAGATAGAATTCCTTTTTTCCCCAATTATATTTAGGGAATGGTTGTTGTTTTTACCACGAAACAAATGCTCTCAGTCAAGCATTATCAATTATTTCACTTGAATCACTGTAAACTCTACCTGAAATAATGCCAGTAAATCAAAGGAATATCATTCAGCCTATTAAAATTTCTCCAAAACATCTGATAAAGATTTCAATATATTCCATATACAAAACAGCCCCCCCCCTTTAAAGCCATGTTTTCCATCCATTAAAAATTGTTTACACTATATATGGAATTTAGACCTGTCCATAAAATTGTTCTCGTGTGATATTTTGTTTGAAATCCAATTTCTTGATTCATCGATTTTTCACTATATACCATATGAGCGCGTGCGTGACATTTCCAACAATTACACACGTGCACAAAGTAAAGACTCAGATCAGCCTGTGCATCCGCACAGTCTGATCAGAGTCTTCACTCTGCGCTCTGTAGATAGATAATGTCCCAAAGCTTCTTTAAACAATCAGCGAATATTCTAATTTCCCCGAATGACTGTCCAGGGTGCTCAATGTGTGCGAGTCACGCATCTGCGAAAGTGTTTGAAATGTCACGCACAGGCTCATATGTGAAAATTATCCCCACCAATAAAAGACCTTTTTTCATATCGGAATTCTTCGAATGTATTTGATATAGAGTTACCAAAGAATATTTCCTGTGGAATATTGTTGAAGTCAATTAACTGGTTTCTGAGAAGAATATTTTCAAAGTTTTCATAATATACCATATAGGAAACTTAGCTTAGCATATGAAAGCCTTTTGTTCGCCCGATCAATTTTTTTCTATGGAAGCTGATAAGAGTCACCAAAAGTTATTTCCTGTAAAATAAATATACATTTTTTTAATAAATCAAACTTCGAACGAAGATTTCCAAAGTTTTCATGGTACACCATGTATGAAAATAAGTCCCGCCCATAAAAGCGGACCGAAACTCTATCTACCCGTCGCAATTCAAATGGCGGGTGTATTAAAAGATCAAGAATATATTAAATCCCGCTTACGCTGTCAGTTAGAGCCAGATCGGCGCCATTCTGTACGAGTATTTTCACCACTTCCAACTGTTTGGATCGTATAGCCAGATGTAAAGGCGTACTGCCGTCGTTTAAACATCGACCGTTCGGGTCTTGTCGGGACTTTCCGGAATTCGGGTCCTTCTCAAAGTAATACCGCATCTTTTCCACGGAGTCGATCGCTGCCGTCACGTACAGAGGAATGGTTACCTATAGTAAGAAAAAAATTAGTTAATTTTGGGAACTATTGACCCTATTAGGCTTACCTATTCTCGCCTACTTTGTCAATTAACCCATTAATAAACGGCAAAATTTTAGACTGGTCCAATTTGAAAGGAGTTGCAGACGGCACTTTAAAGTTAATGGATTTTTTAGATTCTTTTAACTTTCTGGATAGAAAACATTGTGTAATTTCTTCATTTTACACTTTCCCAATTGTTCTTCTTGAGGGGCGTCCAAAAGCGTGACTGTATAGGAATGGGTTAACCTTGATTAAGTTAAAAGAGGCAAGATGCATTCTTTTTACCGAGATATAAATATTTTGAAATAAAGCGTTCATTAGATTAAGATTTTTAAGTCACAAAATAAGAATTCGAAGAATTCTTAATAAAATCCATTACCACACAAGAAAATTTTAGACCGGTGAATAGTGAAAAGGAGTTGCAGACGACAATTCTGAGCGTTTGAAATTTTAGATTTTCTCAACTTTCTGGTTTGAAAACATTGTGTAAAATAAAGAAATTGCTTGGTTCAAGCAATTTCTTCATTTTACACAACGTTTTCCCATTTTATTTATTCATTATCATTATTATTCATTATTTATTTTATTTTATTTTTAATGCGTAAAAAAGCAGGACTGAGTTGGAATCGGTTAAGGAATTTGATCGTAGTAAGCATTGGCTTAAACGGATAGCCTTAACGACATCGAATGGCATCATTCAAAATCACAAAAATCATTCTGCAAGGTATTTAAAAAAACCCTATTACCGGAGCGCTTTATCTTTTCTTGGCGAAAACAACGAACCTCTTGAGTTTTCGTGCAATTGAAATATTTTATACAAAAGAAATGAAAAAAAAAAAAATCATTTAACCCTTTCCTGTTCAATCCCTAGTTTTTAAGTCCCTGTCATTTTATACTAGAAAAAAAAACATTGTGGAAAAAGAAGAAATTGCTTGTAACAAGCTATTTCTTCTTTTTTAACAATGTTTTCTACCCTACTGAATGGTTATTTTTCAAATTAAATCCAATTTTAATTATCGTTTGCTAAATCTTTGAATTTGGACAGGTCTAAAACTTTGCAAAACAGGAAAGGGTTAAATAAAGTCGGTAATCAGTTTTTCTCTGCCCCTCTTTCTTAATTTTATATTCATATTCTTTACTTTACCTTCTTATCATTCATTTTCATTCTTTACATCTTACATTGTGAAAAGATTCTGCTCTTGGCATTATTTCCTCATTAACCCATTATCAGACTACAAAATTTTAGACTGGTCCCAATTCAAAGATATTGCAGACGGCAAATTTAAGTTGGTGATTATTTATTTATTTTTGGGGTTTGGGGCTAGAAAACACTGTGGATAGTGAATAAATTGCTTGTAACCTGCAATTTCTTCATTTTACACAATGTTTTCCAAAACATTTTCTCTTTTTGGGCTTCAGAAAGCGTCATTGTGTTGGAATGTTAAGAAATTTTATTTAATGGGACATATTCTTTTGATTGAGTTTTTAACCAATTGGCCTAAAAGAGTAGCCTTGGCGACGTCGAATATTTTCATTGTAACTAACAACAACAACAGAAAAATTCTCAGAACATTTCAAAAATCTTATTCAGCGGGATTTTTAATATCGATGAAAAGATCGCGCCTCGGGATATCTCGCCACGTACCGTAAAATTTCTATTGAACAGCGCGATATATCCCGATTAAAACTCAACGCAGCTCCAAATATTTTTTTTACTCCAGCTTGTAATTACGTGTATGTCTACGACGAACCTTGAGTGGTTAAATCGCTTACCTTCATCAAGTATCGAGATTGCGTTCCTTTTCCGAATGAAGTTATTAGATGTGGTCTCGAATGGTTAATGTTTTACGGCGTTTCGGCAGGCGTTTTCATTCAGTGCGCAAAAAAATTAGAGATTTTTTTCAAAAAACATTACTGAGAGATGGTACTCAAAATATTCATCGTTGGGCGTGCATATGTAACTATAGCTTGAATAAAGCTGTAATCACGAAAATTGAACGCCCAGACACGTTTAACTTGAGCGTTTCGAAATAACGCCTATATAAAACTATGCAAAACGCTCGAGGGTGAGAAGGTTAGAATATTTCTTGTCATATTTAAGGAATATACGTGCACGCGTGTAATACTAAAAAATTAATAAATCTCTTACCTCATAGCCACTTGAAGCTGTAACCATTTCACCAAGTTCTTCCAGTGTAATATCATCGCTTGAATCTTCTTCCGATGATGTCGTAGAGTCTTCTTCAACCTGTCTCTGTTTCTGTCTAGTAGCGTCTCTGTCTGCCCTTTGTTTTGACAAAATCGCGTTTCGTAAATGCTCCGTTTGTTTCTGTATGGACTTGTTGCTCGCTTCTTTAGATTTTCCCATTTCATTGTTTTTTGTCATATCTTTAGTATCATCAGACTGATTATTCCTACCGCCATTTCTTGTTTCATCTTTTGTTGATTCGTCGTTGTTACTTACCTCTCTCTTTTTAATCTTTATAACTTTCATGCTTTACATTCATAACGTATGTTTCTTATTTTGTTTTTCTTTTGTCGCCTTTTCGTTTTTGACGTCATAGTAAACGTGTGATAAATGTGACGTGACGTAAGACGTCGCGGGAATATTGACGGCCATATTTCGCCGACTTTTCGATGCTTTCATGCCGTTCTTTTTTTAATTTCCTTTCATTTTTTCTGTTTTTAGCCACTTAAGTTTCGGGCCATGGTTATCCACCCGTCGTTAAACGACTCAAAACATCGACAAAAATCGAGTTTCAAGACGGATGATATATCAATAGATAAATGACATTTATCAGAAAATAAGGCGGATTCATACAGAATTGTGATTAGGTTTTTCGTTACATACCTCCATGAAAAAAAAAAAAAAATTCTCTTCATCTCTCAAATAAATCATACATTTAAACCGGAGGTGAATTTCTAACTCGGTGTTTGGCATTGATATGAAGAAAATTTTGATGATTTGGCTACTTCGAAACTACAGCTTATTCAACCATTCTATTTTGCGTTATGTTACTGAACATAAAATGTGCAAACTCTAAGTCAATTGTTTTGTCAGAGTTCAGTGGGCGGGGCCAGCGATCCGTCAATTATTAACAGCCTTTGAAAATTTAGAGGCTTTGTATATCTTGCAAAAGGAATACTCACGTGACCATCGGCGACAGCAGTATTCGAATTCACGAATCTCAAAACTTCTCAGCTCACAACTACGTGAAATGTGAAATGCAAATTTTACAACAGAAGGCCTCTGTCGAAATTTGCAAAATACTGCACGTGCTCGTCAGCCAATTCACATTATATCTTCTACTCACAACATTTTCATACCGAGGTCCTATGACCGTCATTTGGCGACAAAAAGCTCGTAACCACAGCCTAAATAAGATCTACTGTACTTAAGAGGGTTGGTCACCAGACAAGGATACCTTTTCGGAATGATTAACTGAATGTGGTTTAACGCCATTTTAACAGCATTTCAATCATAACGGTGGTTTGAGCACCCAACCACGAATTCCTGATATTTCTCACACCAGTACTACCACGTCATCCTTTCTGAGCCTCCAGCTGCTAAACCCACTTAGGTCTACGATTATCAACCCAATGACGGGCGACAAATGTCCGAAAGGATATTTTCCGCGACCGAGAATCGAACCCGGTACCTCGTGATTAAGAGTCCGACGCGCTACGCTACGCAATGGCCGCGGCTGACGATACCATTTAGGAGAACTATGCTACAGCGAGAGGTGTTAATGAACGACACCCTTGTTCATTCTTTAGTAATTTAATAATAGTTTCGTCTATCAGATTTTTGAGCGCGCATTCATTTCGTATGCTTCTGCGCAAAATAGTCCAAATAAAAAAAAATTCAAAATTCGTAAAGTTTTCGCTTTTTGCGGTCGATGTTATTAATTTATAAGAAACGAAGAGAATATTTTTTGAAAGAACCGAAAAACCTAATCACACTGTATGAAATCCGCGGACTTCGCGGATTCATACAGTGTGATTAGGCTTTTCGGTTCATACCTCCAAGAAAACAAAAAATATTCTCTTCTTTCTTTATACAGTTTACATGCAGAAGCTGTAAACGGATTATCCCTCTAGTAAGTTGTAACTAAGGTGCGTTCTTTTCGTCGATATTCCTATTTAGATTTTTCAGATAAAGCGTTTTTTAGATGAAGTTTTTTAAAGCCGCTAAATGAGGAATTTAAGCTTACTAGTCTTTGGTCTAAATGAATCTCCGTTCGTTGAATGTTTTAATTCAAAATAACAAAAATCGTTCTTCAGGACATCTCAAAAAATACTTTAGCGGGATCTTTCCATCTCGACGAGCCGTGACAACAGCGCAGTGGTAGCGCGCAGGACTCCTAGTCAAGGACCGTGGCGAATATCCTTTCTTACATTAGTCTCCCACAAAGGGTAAATAATCGTTTGTTTTGTCATTTTTTCTGAATGTAAAAAGGTCATTCCACCGTACTATTTTTTTTACTCTTTACCTGACAGCAAAATTATGAACTGAGACAATTATAAAGGGGTTGCATTCAACAATTTAAGGTTTGTGGAAGTTTTTTTTTTTTTTTACTTTCTTGGTTTAAAACGTGGAAAATGAAGGAATTGCTTGTTTCAAGCAATTTCTTCATTTTTCAAAAAAATATTTTTTTTAAGGACGTCAAAAGCCATCATTGTGTGGGAATAGGTTAAATACAGATACTTATAACCACAAGCTTGAACCATACCTTTTCAAAATACATGTTTGGCGATACATTTGTACTTCTTCTTTTTCTCTCGATGTTTGCTATCCTTTACAGCGCACGTTTTTTGATGAATCAAAAAACGTGTGCTGTAAAGGATAGCAAACATCTTGCTCGAGCGACCATCTCTATTAATCGACCGCTTCCATTAAGCGACTACAATCGAAAATCCTACCTAAATCAATTGATTGATTGAATGGGGTTTAAAGCCACTTTCAACAGTATTTCAGTCATATCGCGGCGGCTTGAGCAGCTAAAAATGGATTCCTGTTATTTCTCACACCAGTACTACCACTACATCCTTTCCTAGCCTCGAGCTGCTACCCCACTTAGGTTTACAATTATCCACTCATTGATGAGAGACAAATGTCGGAAAGGATATGTGCCGCCGCCGGGAATCGAACCCATGACACCCAATGATTGAAGATCAGGAGTCTGACGCATTGCCGACTGCGCTATGATGGCGGCCATACCTAAATCAAATGTTGTAGTAACTCATTAGAATTACCTCAGTGATACGATTCTAATGAGTCCCAACAACATAGGATTTATTGAGAATTCTGTAATAATTTATGTATGCAATCTAATTAAGCATTCATACATTTCATAAAAATGTGTTTTAACCCTTGTCTGTTTTTTAGAATTTTAGACTTGTCCAAATTAAAAGAAGTTGTAGACAACAATTAAAAGTGAGTGCAATTTGAAAAGTAGCCAACCTACAGGGTAGAAAATATTGTGGGAAAAGAAGAAATTGCTTGTTACAAGCAATTTCTTCTTTTCCCATGATATTTTCTCAAGTATTAAATCAGTGGGGCGTTAAAACCAGGGATTGCACAGGAAAGGGTTAAGCGGCCATTCACGTTAGCGGCCACCTTTTGGTCGTCCCATCAGCGATAAAACACGATTTACTGTACATTTTAGACCTGTTAGCGATTCTCAGGTCTACTATTGGGTCTAGAACCTTCTTTCATTCTAGCTCATCTCATTCCTTTATTTTTGCGATTCAAAATAAATGAGCTATTTCGGTGTGTCTATGCAAAACAGTTTTAACCAATTCCAGCATATTGACTCTTTTTGACATCCCTCGAGAAAAACAATTGGACCAGTGTACAATTTTGTCATCTGCATTAAGTTGACCCTTGGTAATGCATTAAGTTGTCCTTTGGTAATGCATTAAGGATCAAATTCATACATAGGTACGTACAATTATTTTGCAACGATCCATGAAATTTCTTTTGCGATTTTACACTTTTATAGCCTGGTTATGCAAACAGAATGATTGGAATAATTACGCAAAACCATTTTAACCCTTTCCTGTTCAAATCCAGGATTTCACGTTCCTGTGATATTTGAGAAAACATTGTGGAAAAAGAAGAAATGTCTTGTATAAGCAATTTCTCCTTTTCCCACAATATTTTCTACAACATAGGATGGCTACATGATGGGTTAAATAGGCACTTACACCAGTTTTGCACTACCATCTCTAGGCTCTCTAGCCCATTCCCACAAAATAACAGTTTTTTAACAACCCTCAAGAAAAGGCCTTATAAAAACACTTTGGAAAATTTAAGAAACTCCTTGTTACAAGCAATTTCATATTTGTCCACAATGTTTTCTATTGTTAAATGTAAAGGTTTTTTTTTTACTAAATTTCACGAATTAAGTTTTGTTGTCTGCAACTTCTTTCAATTCGGACCAGTCTAAAATTTTGTCTTCTGGAAATGGGTTAACATTCAACCTGAGGATCATTAAAAGCAACATTGCGAGGACAAAATGCATAAAACGCTGTAAAAACTCTTTTTTTTCATTACAATTATATTTCCATGTCAAAAATGTGTTTATTTCTCGATGTACACAGTACATGTTATATGTAATTCTGAATTTGTGCTGTTTCACAAATAGTCAAACTTAAAGCTTTTGATATGAATGTATACAGCATTAGAAAAAAATCACTCAAAAAAACAAAGGTGTTATTCTGCTTCGAAAGAATCACATGCGTTGATAACTAGACAATAATATATTTGTATAATAAAGGTCTGAACTTTCCGAAAAACTCACTGATTTTCACGACCCTTGTGTAAGTACTTCAGGAAACAAAGTTGGAGAAGGAAAATTGCATATAGCAAGCAATTTCTATTCTCTCGTGAATTTTTCTACCTTTATACTTGCTATGTTTTCCATGTACGTGAATTTTAATAGATTGTGTGCAACTTCATTAGTTTGGGCTAATCTAAAGATTCATCATCTGGTGTTTGTTTGAACAATTACAGGCAAAAACAAACCTGCTTTTTTACAATTCTAAAGAAATAATGTTTAAAAAACATTGTGGAAATTGAAGAAATTCCTGGTAAACGAGCAAATTCTTTATTGTCCATAATGATCTCTACCCTCAAAGATTTTTTTTTTATTTTTTTTTTTAGTTGTAAATTCCACCAACCTAAAATTGATGTCTACCATTCTTTCAATCTGCACTTGTATGGAAAAGATTAATCCATTAACAAACAAACAATCTCCGCTCCACAAAGTTGCATGCAACAATTTGAAGCTAATTAGATTTTAAGAAAACATACACATGTCCCTTAGACTGCAGTTTCATCTTTTCCTTAATCTGGACCAGTCTTAAAATTTTTGGTCTGGCAAAGGGTCAACCCATTACCAATGAAATTTTAGACTGGTCATATTAGTAAGAATTTGCAGACAACAACTCCTAGTGTAATTAACCCTCTACTGTTTTGCGAAATCTTAGACTGGTCCAATTTCAAGGGTTTTGTAGACGAAAATTTAAAGTTGATTTAATTTGAAAAATAACCAGGGTAGAAATTATTGAAGAAAAAGAAGAAATTGATTGTTTAAAGAATTTCTTCTTTTTCTACAATCTTTTCTCAAAAGTAAAGTCACAGGGAAGTAAAAACCAGGGATTGAATGGGGAAAGAATTAATTACATTGGAAAATAACTGCTTTACAGGGTGTATAATGCTGTGAGAAATGGGTAAATTTGTTGATACAAAGATTTTGTATCAAAATCTGTCTGGCTATAGAAATGTTCCATTGTGTGGTAAAGAGTTAAATTAAGATATATTTTGGCATGAGTGACATACAAAAAAATTATAAATAGACAGAATTTCTTATATTCACAAAGCTGCTGAGGTTAGGTGGGAAAAAACTATCTTATTGGCCCTTTCCTGTTTTTCAAAATGTTGGACTTCTCTAAATTCAAAGGGGAAGCAGAAAACATAATTAACCCATTCCCACACAACAAAATGTTGGACTGGTCCGAATTGATAGGAGTTGCAGACAACAATTTCAAGTTGATGAAATTTTAGGTTTTTTTCAACTTTCGGGGCTGAAAACATTGTGGAAAATGAAGAAATTGCTTGTTACAAGCAATTTCTTCATTTCCCACAAAGCTTTCTTAATTGTTTTTCTTGGGGGCTTAAAAAGGCGTCATTGTGTGGATTGGTTAAGTAAGTATAAATCTAAAAGTAGCCATCCTATATGATAGAAAATATTGTGGAAAACGAAGAAATTTACAAGCAATTTCTTCGTTTTCCATAATGGTTTCTCAATAACAATGTATATCACAGGGACATAAAAATCAGGGATTGTACAAGGACGGGTTAAAGCTAGAAAAAGCAAAAATTTAACTAAAATATGTGTGAACTATCATGCAAAATGGAATCAATTGGTATTGTTTGTAATATGTTTAATGCCACTCTGAACAATCCTTCAGTAATATCACAACAAATTCACTTAGTTATGTAAAAATGCTTGAACTGAATGAGACTCCAAGACCTTAAGTTCCGGCCACTTTTCATTTATAGTTAATGAAAATGAAGCAATTTCTCCTATTCTCAAAATGTTTTCCGTGATTATATTTCTTCAGAAAGTGTCATTGAATTATTTCATTTCAGATTTTATCTTATGAAAAAGAAAAGAAGAGAAAAAGTCATTGCCTATCACAGAAACCTTCTCCTGTTACTACAATATTTCTGATGTTTTCTTCCTGAAACTTACACAAAAGCTTACTGGTGTGAGCGAGTGTAAATTATTTCTTAAGCCATAACCGATAAATCTAGAATTTTGTCGTCTGGAAATGGGTTAACCCATTCCCATACAGTCCGGCCTTTTTATGCCCCGCAAGAAGAAGGTGTTGAAAAACACTAAGGACAATGAAGAAATTGCTTGTGACAAGCAATTTGTGACAAGCAATTTGTGACAAGCAATTTCTTCATTGCCCACAATGTTTTCTAAACGGCAAAGATTTTTTACATTTTACCAAATCCAAATTCTGCAACATCTTTCAATTTAGACTGGTCTAAGATATTGTTATGTAGTAATGAGTTAACCCTTTCCTGTTTTACAGAATCATAGACCTGTCCAATATCAAAGGTTTTGCAGACTAAAAATTTAAAGTGGATTTAATTTGAAAATAATCATTTAGTACAGTAGAAAATATTGTAGAAAAAGATGAAATTGCTTGTTACAAGCAATTTCTTATTTTTCTACAATGTTTTCTAATTGATAAAATCACAGGGACATAAAAACCAGGGATTGAACAGGATAGGATTAAATTCATAAAGTTCACCCTAGTCCTGAATAACTCTTTTTCAAGGAAACAAACAAAACATTATTGAAAACATAAAAACTTGATTCTAATTACAGGTAGTAAGAGAAAGAGAAAATACTAAAATGCTGGTTAAAAACTTACAAACTAATTTCTGCACCGATAACTTAATCATGACTTAATTTTGACAAAAAGAGTAATTTTAAAACATATAATATTTACATATGAAAGAAATGGGAAAAGAAATACACAAAAGCACTTGTATATAAATACTTTACAGAGTCTAAATTCAATAATAAAAATTGAAACCATATTGAAACTAACAATTTTTTACAAGAGGCGATGGTGATCAAGAAAACTATCTTGCACAATGAAAATATGCGAAAATACACAATTTGGTGCTCATAAAAATAAAAATAATCATGAAATTTAGTAAAGTTTCTTTTATCATCAAAATGTTGTAAGTTTTGGAGTCTTTGGTAATTAAAATTACAATAAACAGGTAGACAATTTGTGCCTTTCAAATTTATTTGTGATCCCTCATGCGAAAAGGGACAGTCATGCCATTACTTAAAGCAAATATTTAAAAAAAAATTGGTTCAAGCACAGGTCAATCAGGTTTTCTTTTCTGAAATGAATATAGTTGATCAGTTATCTAGAAAAACCTGCCTAAATAACACAAAAAAAATGTTTTTGTAAGCCTTGAAATTTAGAATAATCTATCTTTCTGATCCACAAAGATATCATTTAATTTTTAGTTTCGTCTATCACTGCATATCACTACGTTCTGATTGGTCTAAAAAAAAATTCTTACCTCCATGAACAGAATTTTGAGCTTGCAGCCATTTTGAATGCTTCCACACAAAATAGTCCCAGACAAAAAAGTTTCAAAATTTGTAAGGTTTTGCTTTTTCGCTCTATGCATTTGAATTATAAGAAATGAAGAGAATTTTTGTTTTCATGGAGGTATGAACGGAAAAATCAAATCATACTTATCTATGAATATGCTTCATGTATTTATACAGTGTGATTAGGTTTTTCGGTTCATACCTCCATGAAAGCAAAAGATATATTCTCTTCATCTCTTAAGGAAAAAAGTCATTATCTTAAAAACTTACAAAGTTACACCTGCTCATGAACATAAACCAATTAACAGACAAAATTCAATTTAGAGACTGGTCCAAATCCAAAGAAGTAGCAAATGACAATTTTTAGTTTATTAATTTTCAAAGGTAGAAAGCATTGTGGATAATGATGAAATTGCTTGTAATAAGCAGTTTCTTCATTTTTCATAATGTTTTCCAAAGCTTTTTTCTTGAGGGGCACAGCATTATTCAGACGATTGGGACTTCATCAAAAGTTAAGACTTTTCCACAATTATAAACTGATGTTATTTAGGCATATTGTCCAAGAACACAGTTCAATTATAGTATTCAAAAATCTGTTAATAAAAGTGTTCTGACCCTCCTAAACAATCACAAGCAGTACACTTTGACCAATGTCAACACTTTAAGTGTTTCCAAGATGGTCTGTTTTTGTGAGATGGGTCTTAAACAAGTAAAATTTACTAGGGTTAGAGCAAAACTACTGTAAGTGATCATACCAGGTATATATCATTTACAGCAGTTTATAGCTTACCCTTCAATATGCTAATAAATGAGATCAGAAATTTAAAAGACAAACAACTAAAATGACTTAGATCAACACTATTATATACAATGCAATGGTAGTGATCTGAAACCTCGTATTGGATTCCAGCTATAGAGAAAAAGTATGTTTGTTGATGTTTATTTGTGGTTTATTGATATTTCTCAGTGTATTATCACCTGATTGATATCGCTTTTGGAGGTTAAGCCCTGCATTAATTAATATTGCACCGATGAACGTCATTTAAGCAAGACCAAAATTGTGTCATCAGGTTGCCCTGTAAATCACATATAAACTGAGCGCACAACAATGTTTTAGACTGGTCCAAATTGAAAGAAGCTGCAGATGACAATTTCAAGTTGATGGAAGTCTATATTTATTGGTCTTTTTGGATAGGAAACATAATGAAAAATGAAGAAATTGCTTGTAACAAGCAATTTATTCATTTTCCGCAATGTTTTCTAAAGCCCTTTTCTTGAGGGGGTAAAAAGGAGGGATCATGCAGGAATGGGTAATAGATTTTGTTTAACCCATTACCAGACGACAAAAATTTTAAATTGGTCCAAATTGAAAGGAATTGTATCTTCATTTTGCACAATGTTTTCCCAAATATTTTCCTTGAGGGGCGTTAAAATGGGTTGTTGTGTGGGAATGGGTTAAAACAATTCAGATTTTGTCTGTTTTTGCATCTAAGAAAAAGTTTAATCTTTCACTGAGTGAACAAGAAAAACTATATTTTCAGTCTACTGAACATTTAGCTTTTGCTGCTCACTCCATAGAAGATATATTGATCTTACACTAAAATATATTATCCTTTTTAATATTTCATGAAAAAATGAAGGTTGAATGAAACATCAAACTTTACTACACAGCCAGAGAGAAATACTAGGTTCCAGATCACTACTACACCTCATTAAATTTGTTATTGTACGCTAAAAAAACAAGATCTATTCAACGCTTCTGTTATCAAATCACCGGTATTCAATAAAACATGAACTACCTACTATTACGGTGTCTGTTCTCAACTCAAGACCAAATTACAAAATTATAGACTAGTCTATTTGAAAAAAATTGCAGACGACAATTCAAATCGTAAAAAAATGAAGAAATTGCCTGTGAAAAGTTATTTAATTCCCCAATGTTTTCTATCCAGAAAGACAAAGATTATCCATATTTCCTCAAATTACAATTATCATCTGCATCTTCATTGTATTTGGACCAGTCTAAAATCTTGCTATCTTGTAATGGGCTGAGAGATAGGAAAAGACCATTCCTCAATTGATACACTGACATGCAAGCTCAGAAAATAGAATGTGACTCAGCCTAAATACCACCATTTAACCTATAACCAAATGAAAAAGGTTTTGACTAGTCTAAATTGAAAGATGTAGAAGGCAACAATTTCAAGATGACCAAGTTGCAAAATTCCTTGTCGTTCTGGGTAGAAAACATTTGGTGGGAAGTTAACCCATTCCAACACAAGCCCTCCTTTTTTCGCCCCTCAAGAAAAAGCTTTGGAAAACATTGTGGAAAACGGAGAAATTGCTTGTATCATTATCCACAATGTTTTCTATAAAAAAAAATTAAAATTCTCCCAACTTCAAAATACCGTCTGCAGCTTCTTTCAATTTGGACCAGTCTAAAATTTTGTTGAGTTGGAATGAGTTAAGAAAGGACCTGTAATGCAATTTTTCCCGATTTTTTTTTCTAAAGTTTGTAAATAAGTGGATTTTTTTTTAATGGTTTAATCACAATACCGCTTTTTTATGCCCCATCCCTCAGAGAGAAGCTTTGGAAAAAATTGTGGAAAATGATGAAATATTTGAAACAAGCAATTTCTTCATTATCCTCAATGTCTTTCACCCAAAACTCAAAGAATTCTATTATTTCATCAACTCAAAATATGGTCTGCAACTTCTTCAATTCAGACCAGTCTAAAATTTTGTCATGTGATAATGGGGTAAAATATGGCTAGGCAATCACATAGCTTTGAGAAAGACGAAAAATAGAAGCAAGTGTGGGTTGTTGAGAATTTGAAATACTTTAAAATTCAAGACATGTAAAATCATATAAAAACATTTAATTTTAAGAAGTAAAAATCTTTAAAACTCTAAACCTTTCCTGTTTCTTGAAATTTTAGACTGGTCTAAGTTGAAAGAAGTTGCAGACGACAAAAGAAATTGGATGTTATTTGAAATGAAACCATCCTATGTGGTATAAAATATTGTGTAAAAAGGAGAAATTGCTTGTCATATTCAATTTCTTCTTTTTCAACAATATTTTCTCAAGAATATAATCGCAGCAAACGTAAAATCCCGGATTTGTACAGTAGAGGGTTGAATAGGTGGTATTTATATATTGGTAAAACCATTTGATAAATTCTCTCTTTTTTTCAATCACAACTAAATTGAGACATGTTTGTGAAACATTAATGCCACTAAAACAGCAATCCTTTCTAAAGATAGCCCAATACAGATGATCTTGACCTTGTCCAGTGGGTGGCAGTGACCTTGACATTAGCAGGCGGGTATCAAAAAGCAGTAACCTCATACCAATTATGTATCTTAACCCCTTCCTACACAAACCTACTATTTGACACCACTCAAGGAAAAAGCTTTGGAGATCACTGCAGAAAATTAACCCTTGTCATGCTGTATAAAATACCTTACTGAAATGCTGTCAAATCAAAGGGCTGAAAGCACTGATAGAACTTATTGTTCAAAAATCAATATTTCTTTTAGAAATCAACTTCATAAACAACTCTGGCAGGAAAAGTACAAGCAGGAGGTGTAGACTAAGATCAGCCTGCACATAAGTGCAGTCTGATCTTAGTCTACACCTCCTGCCAAAACCGGAAAATTCCGGGCTCAGCATGACAAGGTTCAGAAACTGCTTTTTTGTTCCAAAAAGACAATGACTTTTTCACCAGTTTGAAAATGGCATCTGCAACATCTTTGAATTTGGACCAGTGTAAAATTGTGTTGTCCAGCAATGGGTTAATTTAATTTTGAAGTAAGAGAAAATGACAATTACTCAAACTAAGTTCTTGATAGACAGGAAAATGAATCGTTCTTCGATCTCTAAATCAACTTGTCATTAGTCTAGTTCAAGGTTACCTCAGCTTGCCTGCCCCTTTTAAAGCAATATAACTGTTATTAGGATTGACTTAAAAAATCTGAAAAAATTATTTGGTGCTGTGTAAATTATTGGCTAAGAAAATGTAAGTTTGATGAAAAAAAAGTTTGTTGCTTGGCAACAATATAAATGTTAGAATATATACATAAAACAGAGCATTAGATAAGAAGGAGTGATTAACTGATTTTAACTTTTCTATGACCCTCGAGAAAATAGTTTGTGAAAACAGTGTTGAAAAAGGAAGAAATTACTTGTTACACACAATTTCTTCATTTTCACATTGTTTTACATTCAGATTCGATTAAGATACTTGAAATATTACCAACTATTACCAGTTCCAGTCTTCTACTTCTCTGAATTAACCCTTTCCTGTTTTCTTGAAATTCTAGACTGGTCCCAATTCAAACATTTTACAGGTGACAATTTAAAGTCTACTTTATTTAAAAATGAACATTCAGTAGTAAAGAAAATATTAAGCAAAAATTTTATTACAAGCAATTTCTTCTTTTTCCAAAATGTTTTCTCAAGTATAAAATCCAGGGTTTAAACAGGAAAGGGTTAAGACCAGTATGTAATTTATTGTCTTCTGATAATGTAATCTTCTTAATACCACAGTTCTTGGTACATTGGAATCGTCTCAATTTGATACAATTCTAATGAGATCATACAACCTTGGATTTAGTTCAACTCATTTAATATTTCAGTTCAAAAACCAAAATCACTCCCCTTATCTTGAGCTCTTTAAAGTACATAAAAAATTCCACCACTTCAGCTATTTTTCTGCACATTTGAACTGATCCTTTTCTCGAACGAGCCTTTAAACTGCATGGCCTGCATCCATATTGACGTGTAGCACATGAAATATACCAGTATGAGTGTTACAAACACAAGTAAAATCGTTTTATTGCGACACATTCGAACCTGGTTGATCTTCTGTTTCGTCACTTTCAACGTCACTCCGATTATGATTACGATGATTATTAACAAGATGATGGTCAGCTGACTTCCTGCTTGAATGACAGCCTAAAGAGAGAAACCAGAAAATTCATTTATAATGATTATACTTTAACCTGTTACCAGACAGCAAAATTTTAGACTAGTCCAAAGTCAAAGGTTTAGCAGATGAAAATCTAAAGTGGGTTTAAACTGAAAAACAAGAGGGCCGTTGGCCCTGGGGCGCTCACCTGAGATAAAAGCTCTTTTTCTTTCAACAGTCTAATTTCATGTTAAGGTTAGGATTATGAAACAAGTGGGCCACAATTACATAGAAATACTATGAACCTGGGGATCCAAAAGTCTAAATTACAAATTCCAAGGCTTTAGTGCTGATTTGAAAGAAGGAAAAAACTTTTTCCATGGGTTATAATTTCAGAAATAAGAAAGAAGTCTGTGAACTGATGCTTCATGCCTATCCCCCCCCCCCCCCCCTGGGTCTGCCCCTGGAAACCCTAGGATCATAATTTTAGCTATTTTGTAAGAGATCAATATACTGATGCTTCATGCAAAATATCAAGGCTCTACGCCTTCTGGGTCAGGAGGAGAAGATTTTTTAAGATTATTTTGAAATTTCACTTTTGTTGCCATGGCAACCAGAGTTTTTAACGGATTTCAATTCTTTTAGCTAATTTAAAGGGGTACCACCTAAGGAACATTTCTGCAAAATTTGGTAATTTGGCCCTGTGAATTGGGAGGAGATGTCATTTAAAAAATCGTTCTTTATTTCTATATCACCCCACCCCCCTGGGGCTCCGCCCCTGGGGACCCGAGGATCATGATTTTAATTATTTTGAAGGAGGTCAATATACTGATGCTTCATGCAAATTATAAAGGCTCTATGCATTCTGGGTCAGGAGGAGAAGATTTTTAAAGAGTTTTTAAAATTTCGCTTTTGTTGCTATGGCAACTAGAGTTTTTAACAGATTTCAATTCTATTAACTATTTTTGAAGGGGACCACCTAAGCAACATTTCTGCCAAATTAGGTTCAAATCGGCCTGGTGGTTTAAGAGGAGATGTCATTTAAAAAATCGTTCTTTATTTCTATATAAACCCCATCCCCTGGGCTCCGCGACTGCGGACCAGAGGATCATGATTTTAGCTATTTTGAAGAGGTCAATATACTGATGCTTCATGCAAAATATCAAGGCTCTATGCCTTCTGGGTCAGGAGGAGAAGATTTTTAAAGATTTTTTTATTTTCACTTTTGTTGCCATGGCAACCAGAGTTTTTAACAGATTTCAGTTCTTTTCGCTATTTTTGAAGGGGACCACCTAAGGAACATTTCTGCCAAATTTGGTTCAAATTGGCATAGTGGTTTAGGAGGAGATGTGGTTTAAAGAAATTGTTGACGGACGACGCACGCCGGAGGGACGCCGGACAAAAGGGGATCACAATAGCTCACTTGAGCACGTAGTGCTCAGGTGAGCTAATAACCTTTCAGTAGTGTAAAAAACATTGTGGAAAAGGAAGAAATAGCTTGTGACAAGCAATTCCTTCTTTTTCTACAATGATATCTCAATTTTAAAATCATCAGGATCAGTGATTGAACAGGAAGGGTTTTTTGGGTTTTTTGGGGGGTTTTTTAAGCATGCACTTTTAATTTGGAAGATGGCCTTAACATATATCTACACAAGATGAGTTTGTGAAACACTTTGTCCCCAAAACAGGAATTCTTTAGAAACCGGTGATTTTTATTGGTTTTTTTTTCCTTTGTTTTAGGGAAAAGGGTTAAAATTTTGACCTTGACCTTGATGAAATGACCTTCCCCAGTTGTGCCTTGTTGAGACCTATCTACATACCAAATATTAGCATTGTAACTTAATCAGGGTTGAAGTTACAGAAAAATGTTTTGTTGGCAGGTTAAGTTTTGCAGACAGACAGACGGACAGACAGACACCGGGAAAACAATATGCCCCCAATCTATTGATGTGGGGGCATAAAAATCCCTATTTTTTGACCCACTGAAGAAAATAAGTTCATTTTAAAGTCTGTTTTTAAACCCAAGTTCACTCAATGACTTTACAACTTCACCCACGATCACTGAGTTCCAAGTCAGCTGTTAACAGATGGCGTCCTGCAGCCAAAGCTCATTGGATTATAACCCTTACATGTAATCGTTTTTTATTTCATACCTATAAAAGATATGTGTATTGACGTTCCGGGTTTTTCGGAAAGTTAGTTATTTCTTAGCCATTTAAGAGAATTTTCTTAATGTCATTTCCTAAAAGGTATGTAATAAAAGGAATATTACAACAGTGTGTTTTTCTATTTGTTGTTATCGTGTTCGAGAATCATGTGTAGGTATTTTTTATTGGATTCGACCTTCGGTCTCATCCAATAAAAAATACCTACACACGATTCTCGAACACGATAACAACGCATAGAAAAAGACACTGTGGTAATATTCCCTATATATACCTTGGTGGAGAGGAACAATGTTGAGTTATCAGGAAATTTCCAATGGCACAGGCAGGATTCAAACACGGGACCCTTTGGTCCCCAGTCCTTTATCTTACAACTAGACCATAGACTCGATCAGATCATGGACTCCACCATGCCAATAAGCCTTGGAAAACGATTGTACAAATACATATTTTTTAACCCATTAACCAGACACTACCATACCTAAATTATTATATTGATGAAAACATTGTGAGAAATGGATTAATTGCTTGCTATAATATTTGGGACAATGTATTATAGTGTTTGGACTTTGAAATGTTTTCACAATGTTTTCCAAAGCTTTTTTCCTCCAGACAAGCACAAGTTATTTTCAAATCCATCCAAAATTGTAGGATTAATTGTTCGGACAAACACAATTTCAGTGTTTTGCCTTGAGCTGTGACCTTGACATTAGAACTATCCCAAAAAATCTTTCAAATGGCACATCTACTCATGATGGAGAATAATTGTGCTAAGTTATTTTGTAATCCATCCATAAATGTAGGAGTAATTGTCTGGAAAAATTCGGTAAGACGGACGGACTAACTAAAGTACTAACGCACATACACTGTCTTGTCATAGAGACAACTATGTCTAAAAACTTCTTATCTTAACATCTTAACAATGATTCATAAAAGTTTACCCGTAAAACGTGAAGAAAACATGTGATCTATGCCAAAAGACATATAAACACTGAATGTACGGGCAAAAACTTACTCAAAAACTTTGATAAATTGAATGTAAAAGCCACTGAATTTAACCCATTTCCACAAGATGAAATTTTAGACCAGTCCAAATTCAAAGAAATTGCAGACGACAATTTCTATTGATGAGATCTTCAAAATCTTTGTCTTTTAGGGTAGAAAACAATGTGGATAATGAGGAAATTGCTTGTACAAAGCAAATTTCTTCATTATCCACAATGTTTCTCAAAGCTTTCATATTGAGGGGCATTTAAAAGCCTCCATCTTTTTAAGTGAGAGACGGCCTTTAATCCATTACCAGATGATAGAAATTTAGACTGGCCCAAATTCAAAGAAGTTGCAGACGACAATTTGTTTGAAAGTTTAGAAATCTTTGTATTTTGGGTTAGAAAACATAATGTGGATAATGAAGAAATTGCTTTAACAAGAGGCCCAGTGGGCCTTAACGGTCACCTGAGTAAAAGAGCACCAAGACAAGTGATTTTGTTTAAAAGAATTAGAAAAAGGTTTGGTTGAAATCCCCTCAGTAGTTCTTGAGAAGAAGATGAAAATGTTTAAAAGTTACCAAAAATGACCCCTTTTGGTCCCCATTTTAGGCACCCCTGACCTCCAGCCTTTTAATTTTCATAAATCTGTATAATCATTACCCAATGATGCTTTTCACCAAGTTAGTTTGAAATTGGCTTAGTACTTCATCAGAAGAAGGTGAAAATGTGAATTTTTTAACATGATGAACTTTGACCTCTGGGTGTGGCCCCATACATGACCCCAGGGACATGAATTTCACAATTTATAATATACCTGTCCTAGTTGTCATGCACACAAAATATTTAAGCTCTGGCATTAACGGTTTATAAGAAGAAGATTTTTAAAGAAGTACCAAAAATTACCCCTTTTTGGCCCCTTCAACCCCCAGAACCCCTATTTTCACAAACTTGAATTGGCATCCCCCAATGATGCATTCTACCAAGTTTGGTTGAAATCCTCCCAGTAGTTCTTGAGAAGAAGATAAAATATTTAAAAGTTACCAAAAATTACCCCCTTTTGGTCCCCATTTTAGGGCCCCCTGACCCCCCAGCCTTTTTATTTTCACAAATCAGAATAACCATTACCAAATGATGCTTTTCACCAAGTTTGTTTGAAATTGGCTTTGTACTTCATCAGAAGAAGATGAAAATGTGAATTTTTTAACATGATGAACTTTGACCTCTGGGTGTGGCCCCATACATGACCCCAGGGGCATGAATTTCACAATTTATAATATACCTGTCCTCGTTGTCATGCACACAAAATATTTAAGCTCTGGCATTAACGGTTTATTAGAAGAAGATTTTTAAAGAAGTACCAAAAATTACCCCTTTTTGGCCCCTATTTGGGCCCCTATGACCCCCAGAACCCCTATTTTCACAAAGATGAATTGGCATCCCCCAATGATGCTTTCTACCAAGTTTGGTTGAAATCCGCCCAGTAGTTCTTGAGAAGAAGATGAAATATTTAAAAGTTACCAAAAATTACCCCCTTTTGGTCCCCATTTTAGGGCCCCCTGACCCCCCAGCCTTTTTATTTTCACAAATCGGAATAACCATTACCCAATGATGCTTTTCACCAAGTTTGTTTGAAATTGGCTTTGTACTTCATCAGAAGAAGATGAAAATGTGAATTTTTTAACATGATGAACTTTGACCTCTGGGTGTGGCCCCATACATGACCCCAGGGGCATGAATTTCACAATTTATAATATACCTGTCCTAGTTGTCATGCACACAAAATATTTAAGCTCTGGCATTAACGGTTTATTAGAAGAAGATTTTTAAAGAAGTACCAAAAATTACCCCTTTTTGGCCCCTATTTGGGCCCCTATGACCCCCAGAACCCCTATTTTCACAAACTTGAATTGGCATCCCCCAGTGATGCTTTCTACCAAGTTTGGTTGAAATCCGCCCAGTAGTTCTTGAGAAGAAGATGAAAATGTTTAAAAGTTAACGGACGACGGACGACGACGGACAAACGATGATTGCAATAGGTCACCATGACCATTCGGTCAGGTGACCTAAAAATGCAATTTCTTCATTTTTCACAATGTTTTCTAATGGATTTTTCCGAAGGGCTTCCACAAACGTCATTGTGTGGGATTGGGTTAGAGCAGATCATGCTCCTAATCCTAAGCAATCAATCCTTTTCCAATGAATTTCTGTACTTGATTATTTTGTTCTTATAATTTCCCTCTTCTTTAATCATAAACGAGCTTCGGCGAACTAAACTTGGCAATTACAGTTTGTATAAACTGTAGTTAAAAAGTTTTTTTTTACCTTACTGACAACATTATATTCAAGCAAATACCGTAGGAAAAGGAGAAATTGGTACTAAAGCGATATATTTTCATCTTGACCTTAGGGTCAAGACAAACCCATGGCTGTTAGGGAAAGGGTTAATGCAGGTGTAGAATCACTACAAAAGGGCTACATTCTGGATGATAAAATAAGGGTTAACCCTTTCCTGCACAATAACTTGTTCTTATGTCCTTTTGATTTTATACTTAAGAAAATATTGTGGGAAGAGAAGAAATTGCTAACAAGCAATTTCTTCTTTTCCCCCAATCTTTTCTACCCTATAGGTTGGTTGCTTTTCAAATTACATTCACTTTTATTTTTCGTCTGCAACTTCTTTCCATTTGGACTGGTGTAAAATTTTTAAAAACAGGAAAGGGTTAAGTTCCAAATGATAAAATGTTTGCAAGTGCCTTTCTTCTGAAATATTTCTTGTCATTTATGAAAAAGGTAAGCAGGGAACCATTTACGCAATACAAGCCAATGTTTTGAAATCTTGAATATAGGGCCTGTAGAGAGTCATGCGAGTTATGTTTAATTTTTCAACACATCACCAGACGACAAAATTTCAGACTGGTCCAAATTCAAGGAAATTGCAGGCGACAATTTTAACTTAATAAAATTTTGAGAATCTTTGGGGATTTTTTGGCAAGAAAACATGGTAGATGATTGCACACTCCCTGAATTTGACAAACTGAAGAAAATCAAGTTTAGAAAATTATCCTGGAAAGGAAAATATTTGCCTGTGATGCTGTGACAAAATATCTCTCCTTTTCTCACAATGCTTTCTACCACTCTTCATAGTGTGGTACCTGCTTTTTTGTTAGAGAACACATATTCCACATTTCAAATGATGTCAAAAGATCAAAGGTACATTCTTTTCGTCAGGATGAAAAATTCCACTAAATAGGCTTTTTGAGATGTCCTAAAGAACTATCATTGTTATTTTGAATGAAAACATTTGACATTGTCAAGGCTTCTCCTAAAAGCCAATGCCAAGTAAGCTTTAATCCTTTAATAAGAATTCTTAGGATTCTTATTTAGTGGCATAAAAATCTTAATACAAAGAATGTTTTATCTTAAAAAATCTAAATAAAAATTTAGAATCTCGACAAAAAGAACACACCTCTGGTTTTCTCTGAAACTGCCGAGGTACCAAGGACTTCATATCAATCATTACACCATTTCAACAACTGAGCAATAGGAGCTCTGCTTTATATGTGTACAAGTAAAATCATTTGTCAAAGATAAAGTAAATCAAAGAAAGCAAAAGCAAACAAATGAAAAGCAAACAAGGGTAAAACAAAACTTTAAACACCTGACTGTTTACAGATACTAAATAGCGGTTCTGAAAAAAACTTTAAACTTGAAAAACTTAAAGAAAAGATACAAAATTGAATATGTTTGTTGTCAATTTCATTAACAGCTTATCAAGAAAATATCAAAATTAATACAGAATAGTCTGAAAAGTGTATATCAGAGCCTAGACCTATTAAATACACCAGTATTTAACACCTTATGTATTCATGCATTTAATCCATTCCCCTACAATGACTCGTTTTGTTACCCTCAAGAAAAGAAGCTTTGGAAAACATTGTGGAAAATGAAGAAATTGCCTGTTTCAAGCAACATCTTCATTTTCCACAGTTAAAAAATCTAAAAATCATAAGCTTTATAATATTGCACCTGATAATGGGATAAATTGTTTTCAAAGAAGATGCATAGCAAAAAAAAAATACATGTAGTTGTCATTTTATGTAGAATTTTTCAGATAGGTTTCAAAACTCAATGTTAATGCAGCAGAGTTCCCCTTGTAATTCAAACAAGCAGCATTCTCATGCATATGGGTATCTAAACATGTCTTTAAAAACTTAGAATAACACTTTCTCAGAGTGTCACAACTTGTTTCTAATGGCTCTGAGATTAAGTATTCAGGAAAAGTTTTAGAAAAGGTTTTGAGATAACATTTGGTGCATGCAATTGCTGACAATGCCTATCAACTTAGACTGGTCCAAATTTAAAGGTTTTGAAGACAACAAATTAAAGTGGAACAGGAAAGGTAACAAAAGAACTGCCTATGGGTGCCTGAGACTTGGCTGTTTGGTGCTGGAAAGTTGATAAGAAGATCTAAGTCAGAAAAAGGACATCATTCTTACAAAATGCATTGAGTTACCTCAACTGAGTACTGAAAACTCTTTTGATAGTGAAATATATTCTAAGTTCCAAATGAAGGCCCTTCAATATTACCAAACAAAATGCCAAAATATTTACACTTTGATGATGGCAACAGCACAGATGACATGGCTATGGCAATACCTCTTGTTTATCCCCTAAACAGCAAAGCTAACAAAATGATTATATAGAAAATTAAAACAACTGAATGAAACATGAAATGTAAAAAAAACCCAAAATTACATGAATTGAATAACCTCCCAAAGTAATAAATATTTTAAATACCTATAGTTGTATTCTAATTTATGAAAGATACAGTAAACAGATTAATTAACAAAATACAAGATGAATTATTTCAATCAGAATTTAACAATTTTGAACATTTGTTTAAAAATTGTGTTTATTTAGTGATAGAAAGTATCTGATTACCAATTACAAAATTAGCCCATTCCCACTGGACAAAATTTTAGACCAGTCCAAATTGAAAGGTGTTACAGACGACAATTTAAAGTTCATGAAATTTTAGATACTTTCAACTTTCTGGATAGAAAACATTGTGTAAAATGAAGAAATTGCTTGTTACAAGCAATTTCTTCATTTTACATAATGTTTTCAAAATTGTTTGTCTAGGGGGGCGTCCAAAAGCGTCACTGTGTGGAAATGGGTTAAACAGTTCAACATAAAGTATGAGAACATGGTGGATGAAAATTTTTCATTAAAATTGGGTACAGACAAACAAATATTGACGAAAAACATGCATTACAGAGTTGTTGTTATACAAATGCTCTTATATTCAAATGCAATGAAAATGTTAGTAAAACATTCAAAAATTTAGGTAGATATGGTTAAACCCATTACCAGAAAACTAAATGTTAGACTGGTCACGATTGAAAGGTGTAGCAGAGGACAATTTTAAGTTCATGACATTTTAGATTTTTTTAAATTTCTCAGTAGAAAACATTGTGTAAAATGAAGAAATTGCTTGTAACAAAGAAATTTCTTCATTTTACACAATGTTTTCCCACTTGTTTCCCTTGAGGGGCGCCAAAAAGTGTCATTGAGAGGGTATGTGTTAAGTCGTAATCTAGCAAAAAAAGATAATCTGGAAAAAATCACTGAAGAAATAAATGTCTTCTATAACTATCGTGTAATATGCCCCATTAGAAATTTGATATACACTGCAACTCCTCTATAACGCTACCCGGCACAGCGCTGACTCCATTATAACGCGGGGTCCGCTTGGCTCCCAAAATTTGGGAAGGGGGGGGGCATTTTGGGTTGCAGATGCTGAGATACGATGTTAATGCTGATTTGGCCGCGATTTTTTCATCTCGTCTTCGGCCCGCTCGAAGGAAAGGGTTGCTCATAAAAATCGATAATTACCCGAAGCCAGGTAAGTTTTTAACACCTTAGTGGACGGTCCTGGCCATTATTGCATTAGTTCATAGGTGATTGCTTTGTTTTGATGACACGTGTAGTGTTTCAATTTACAAAATCGGTTTGATTGTTTGGTCTTACTGTTTGACATTGAGATGATCAATGCCTTAGGTAATTAATATTTTTTAAATCAATAGAGAATAGGCACGCACCTCGGTATCCTTCAGTTACAAATCTTGAAGGTGGTGCGATTAAAATATCACAATGCTTCACTCTCGGCGTTCTTAATTTTCTTCAGTCCCCGGTAGGACACGTTCTTAAAAAATGCGCGACCGAGAACTAAGCCAAATTGTCTGAAGCCTTCTTTTTATTTCACTTCATAGTTTGCTGGTATCCGGAGCTCGTAGAGGATAGTGGCTTCAAAGAAAAACGTTACAATGTGCTTTGAAAACAATCAGTCCTAGTTGCGACGTTTTCGCTAAATACAGAAAATACGTGAAATTTAATTGTTAATGTCTTAATATCGGAAGATTCTCATCCGAAACGGGATAGATAATATAAGTAGATTAAGATAAAATACCGTTATTTTTCCGCATTTCTTTCAATAATCCGAAAATTTAATGCTATTCTGTATGATCAAACACATGGCAAAAAGCTCGTCAACAAATATGAAGTAAAGGTTTTTCGGGTACAGTTTATTTTATTCTGAGGGAGGAAAGGTGATCAAAGGCGCCGCAGCCAGATGTTCAGCTATTTATGGAAGAGTTTTCGGAGTTGTCACGTGCCTGACGCGTACCCCGTGAGAATTCTTGCTGACCGAATTTTTTACTCTTGTCGTTATGAAACCAGACAACTCGCCGTCTGGGATATTTTTCTATTAAAATGACCTTCATGTTTACGATAAAAAGTTAGCCGCTACAAAGTTTAATCCAGTTTGTATACGTGCAACTGGTCGGTTTAAATTGCCGATTCGTAAATGACTAGGTTCAGATAGGGATCTTTGTCGATTTATTGTTACCGTATTTTTAACAATGGTAAAGAAATTAGACCAAGTCCATTACCGCGAAAGAGTTTCGAAGGTCGATCCACGCGACATTTTCTCAACGCTTCAGTAACCCCAGGTGTTCAACAACTCGTCGGTCTCCAAGGAGACGTCGCTATGCGAGATACTTAGATTTTATCCCTTTTGTCTATGGATGGAAATATTTACGGCCGTGTTAAACTAAATTCAATTAGATTAATGCCGACGACTATCATAATAATAAAACGTGTCCCGGGGTAAAAGTTCTAGGCTCTTAATATTGGGAGAAAGAGAACCACAATTTGTAGACCTGTAGAAATTTACGGATTATTCAATCCTGATAGACCGGGAAGGTAAGGTTAGAATTTAATCCTCCGCACGCTGAATTTCGTCGGTTTCTGCTAAAATCTCGTAACTACAGGTGTTGTTTTTCATTTCCCGACTAGTAACTTGATTAATTAAACTTGTTACAGGGATTTTATCACGAATTATCGGGTATTTAGTTCCGATTCCGACGGTTGAAAATTTTAGTTACGGCGGCGGGGGGGGGGGGGCAGCGTTATAGCATCATAACTCCACTTCTTCCGCTGTTTCATTTCTTGGACCCCACAAACAGCGTTATAGTGGAGCTGCAGTGTATAAGGATAGATAAAACTTGGAATTAGAGAGTGTGACTATCTTAAATACCTTATTTCTCATCCAAACCCTATGTTGTGTGTACTTACTGGAATAGCTTTGACACAACATGTTTGATAAATGAATGAATAATAAAATTTTACAGTTAGAAATCCTAATCACTCCCTCAATTTTGAGGTTTTTTGAGATTGTAAACTTTTTGAATCAGAACTCATCTATTCAAAATATTTAAACAAGGTGAATATGAATTTGACTTCTATTGCCCAAGGTGATTCAATTTTGAATCCTCAAATATTCTACCAATACAAACATTCTGACAAATATTTTCAGGTTAATTGGGCTTGAATTATGGCCTCTTGAGCATCTATCCGTTTTTCTAAGAATTGACCTAGTTTTTTTACTGCAAGTGACTCAATATGCAACTTATCCATCAAAGACTTCATTAAGACAAACATTCTGACCAATTTCAGGTTGATTGAGATACAACCTCAGCCGTTCATCCCAGATCGAAATTTTCAACCTTATTGAAGGATTTTAAACTTATATTTTGTTACCATCACACAATAGTTTCAAAGACATGACCATATGCATCATTCAATAAACCAATTACAAGGCCACAATAATTTAGGAAGTTACATACAATAATTTCAAGTTGACTATATTTGATTTTTTTATTTTGTCTTTTGGTGTAGAAAACAGTGCAGGAAATAAAGAAACTACATATCACTAGCAATATCTTCATTTCCCACCATTTTTATTTTTGTGTTTTTGGTTGGGGTTTTTTTTGGTTGTTGTTGTGTTGTTGTTTTTTTTGTTAAATCCCTAGAACCGTAAAAAGATTGGGAATTTATGGGTATGACTTTAATTTCTAAAATACATCGTTATTTTTTTTTATTAAACACTATGTCTTGGCTACTCAATGGAATCATCTCTTGTCAAGATAATTCCAATGATTACCAACAACATAAGATTTGGAAGAAAAATAACTAATTCAAAATGTCACCACTCCCTCTGATCTAGAGCTTTGATTGACAAAGGTCAGCCCACACATACATAGAATAGTATGAACTAGATCTACACTACCAAAATACATGCAGCCCACATATACATAGAATAGTATGAACTAGATCTACACTACCAAAATACATGCATTCATTTTTCATGCTCAAAACATTTTCAATTTCATATGAATAGTCAAATTATGGAAGGCTGTAACCAATTCCCATTGAAATTTTGAAACAGAAGATAACAAGAAATTTCTTCTTTTACAACAATTTTCTACTCCTCTCCTCACTATGTTCTCTAGCAATTCTTACACTAATTTTTTACCAATGTAAGCACAATTTGCATTATCCTCACAAACATCTTTCAATTTGGTAAAGTCCAAAATTTTGTTGTCTGGTAATGGGTTGATGCTGAAGGTTTATTTTTAGGTTACCTTTGACTGAATCATAATGATTATTTCAGACAAAGATTTTAGTATGGAAACTTTTTCAGATGGTGCATTGGACAAAAGCCGGAAAAGGTATAAGTTAATAAGAAAAGAGAAAATTCGATTATTATTACAATATTAAAAGCAGTCTACTTATCTACAAAATTAAAATTAAGTGATCAGACAAGATGTTAAACACAGACAACAATTATTTGATTTGTGTATTAGTAAATATTTTCTGGCAGAAACCGCTATAGAGTACCTGCGAGCAGTCAGAGATGTGTCCGCCTTTCTGCTCAAACTCCACCTTAATTTTTTCTACCTCAACTCGACTATTTTCACTGTATGACCCACAGTGGGTGCAGTTAGCATTTGTCTCGTTAAACTGCCATCGTTTCTTTCCTCGTTTTAGGCAATAATCTGGGCCGCTGATCTGACCAACTCCAAGTCCTCGACTAAAAGTAAAACAGAATTAAAATAGTAAAAATATATGACCCTGTAGTTGAATCATAACCTTCTTTTACACTTTATATAAAATTTCAAAGAAAGGTAGATTAACAATTTCTCATTCATAGTTAACCATGATAATTCAAAGATATTTCAAACCTACAGGCTTAACCTAAGCATTAAAACCCCCATTTGAAGAAGGTTCTATTGGATGGGCAGTGTCATACATTATCGCCAAATTTGGTTTGGACTGGCCGGGAATTTTAGTGGTAGATGTTGTTTATAAGAAAATCTTAACTTTGTTAATTTCTATAAAGACATGTCTGACCCAGGTGATCCTGAAGTCATGATTTTTATAATTATCAATTAAGACCAGTGTAATTGGGAATCCATAGTATAGAAGATACTATGGTATACAACTAATGCATAACAGGACTTTGAGCATAGGTGCCTTCAAACATTCAATCGATGAAACTAGAAATATGTCACAGAGAGAAGCCCCACTTCAGTTATTATCACATGATTTTCAGATGAGACCTTGAACAGTGATTGTCACATGACTTTCAGATGAGACCATGAATTATGAAGTATACAAAAAAAGTCAATACACTAGTACCCATCAAGGGGAACAACTGTGCGAAGTTATTTTGATATCCATCACTCAATATAGAATATATGCTCCGGACAAGAAAAGGACACACACTCTAACCCACCCATTGACAGTAACTTACTGCAAATGCCCATCGCTATGACAAATTGGGACATAAAATTTTTTGGGTTAAGCCATCCTTACTATTGAAAACATCTATTAATGCTGTTAGAATCTAATAGCTGTGCGCCATATTTGAACAGCCTTCAATATATTCTTAACTCTTGTCATGATGCACCTTGAATATTCAGGTTCTGGCAGGAAGTAAATGACAAAGATCAGCCTGCACATTCATGCAATCTGATCTTAGTCTGCATCACCTGCTTGTCCTTTTTAAGCCAGTTTTGCTTAGAAATTTAATTTTCGAAAGAAATATCAGCCTACAATCACTTCATCCAGTGGTTTCAGACTTTTGATATTATTCCAATTCTGTCAAAGATATTATTTTAGCATGATAAGGGCTAATCCATTCCCACACAATGACATTTTTTGATGGCCATTAAGAAAAAAAATAAGGAAAACATTTTGTAAAATGAAAAAATTGCTCACAACAAGTAGAAAACAAGCCAGAAAATTGAAAAAATCTAAAATTTCAAAAGCTTTAAATTGCAGTCTCCTTTCAAATTGGATCCAGTCTAAAATTCTGTCATCTGATAATGATTTAATTTTTAGTTTTGTCCATCTAAAATGAGAGTTCTGATTGCCCCCCCCCCGAATCATTTACACCTCCATGAATAAAATTCACAGCTATTTTATATGCTTCTGCACAAAAAGGTTTCAAAATTTGTAAATTATCTGCTTTTTCACTCTATATAATTTAATTTCAAGAGATGGAAAGAATATTTTGTTTTCATATAAGTATGAATTTTCGTTTCATACCTCCAGGACACCAAGAAATATTCTCTTCATCTATAAACCCATTCCAACTAAGCAGAATTTTAGACTGGTCCAAATTGAAAGAAGCTGCAGAGGACAATTTCAAGTTGATGGAATTTTAGATTTGTTTGTGTTTTGGGATAGAAAACAATGTGGATAATGAGGAAATTGCTTGATACAAGCAATTTCTTCATTTTCCACAATGTTTTCTAAAGTTTTTTTTCTTGGGGGGAGTGTGTGGGAATGGTTTAAATGGATTAAACCTTCTTGAAATTTGTAACCTGGTATAGAAATTTCCGTTACCTAAGCATTCTACATCTGTGCTCTTGAAGTCTTGCTGCAGCAGCGTCCAAATCTTTCACATCTTTATGACTCCACAGTCTCTCCGCAGCAGCTGAGGCTCTTGGACTGTAATAGTGAATTGCTTCAATGAGGTTAAATGCCACTTTTCACAGTATTTAAACCATATGGTAGCAGCTGGAGTACCTAACCATGGATTCCTGGTATTTGTCTCACATCAGCACTACCACTACATTTTTCTCCAGCCTCCAGCTGCTCATCCCACATAGTTTTATGATTATAGAACCCATTGGTGAGAGACAAATGTCGAAAAGAATATTTGCCGTAGCTGGGGTTAAAACCCTGAGACCTCATGACTAGGAGTCCTACACGCTAACACTGGGCTTTGGCAGCGGCCAGTATTCGGGAAAATGAATGTTTGATTTGTTTTAACCATTATTAGATGACAAAATCTTGGACTTGTCCAATTTCAAAGACGTTGAAGATGACAATCTCAAACTGACAGAATTTCAAATATCTTGGACTTTCTGGGTTGAAAACAAAGTGGAAAATGCAAAAATTGCTTGTAGCAAGCAATTTCTACATTTTTCACATTGTTCTCCCAAACTTTTTTCATGACAGGCGAAAAAAGCTGGATAGTGTGGGAAAGGGTTAAACATATCTTCCTTGCATATATGATACGCACAATACAGTTTCTGATATTTGATTAAAAGGATAAAGATGAAATCAGAGCTAATATTGTTCTTTTTCTTTAACCCTTTCCTGTTTTGGGAAATTTTAGACTGGTCCAAATTGAAAGAGGTTGCAAACGACAACAAAAATTTGATGCAACTTGAAATGAAACCATCCTATGTAGTAGGAAATATTGTGGAAAAAGAAGAAGTTGCTTATTACAAGCAATTTCTTCTTTTTCGACAATGTTTTCTCAGGTATAAAATCACAGCCACGTAATAAATCACGTATTTCTACGGGAAAGGGTTAAGAGGTAAACAAGTTTCTAGGACTATAAGTAATTTATGCAAATAATGAAGAAAATATAAGCGTTTGGATGGAATCTGCTTTGTGAATTGCATGAAAGATCGAAGTATAGAAAATGAAGGAAATGGGTAATAAGGGTGTCCCTCAAGTGTCTTTAAATTACTTCTTGTCATAGAGACAGCTCTTACTATTTTTTTTAAAGATACTTTGTGTTCTGTTTATTTTTCACTGAACTTCCAAGATGATCAATGCTTTTGAAAGTCCAGATCATTTTCCAATACCAATGCCAATACACATACCTCTTCTCAAAGCACCTTGCTTTCAGTTACAAAACAGCAAAGTTTAATTACTCAATTGCCTCCCAGTATAGAATTATGAGATCTCAAACTAATGTCTTGTCTAATAATATACCTGTGTGACAAACTAGACTTGTGAGAATCAAACACCTATGTGTTGATTCGTTTAATACTTACAACAAGAGTGTCATGGCATTTTCGTTTTCAATATATTCTGCCCATAAACAGGCCTCTCCTCCAAGCACCTTGCTTTCATCAATTGTGTATCCTGTAAATAGAATACTGAAAGTTGTGTGTTTGAATGCAGTATTACACTGCTCTCACTTATATCAACCTATTCCAAAATAATCCTCCGAGAAAAAGCTTTCAAAATATTGCGGACAATGAAGAAATTACTTGTTTTATTATCCACTTTTTTTTCTTTACAAGAATTTAAAGACTTTTAAAATTCCATTATATCTAAAATGTCATCTGCAACTTCTTTGAATTTGGACCAGTCTAAAATATTGTCATCTGGTAATGGGTTAAAGCAATTTCATCTTCTCAAGTGCTTCTTAAGCATTAGTATGGGACCTTGTATGTCTTTCTAAATAATAAACCTATGGGACAAGCTTGGTTGGCAAGATTAGAACCCATATGTTGACTCTGCCATAGTCTATGCCCAAACTAAGTCAGCAAGTTAACCCATTCCAACACAGTGGAATTTAGACTGGTTCAAATTGAAAGGAGCTGCAGACGACAATTTCAAGTTGATGGAATTTTAAATTTTTTCATCTTTCTGGATGGAAAACATTGTGGATAATGAAGAAATTGCTTGATCCAAGCAATTTCTTCATTTTCCACAATGTTTTCCAAAGCTTTTTTGTTGAGGGGCGTAAAAAGGAGGGATCGAGTGGGAATGGGTTAAAAGATTACTAAGTTCTTTTACATGAATCCTTGCCATGCTAAAATTATATTTAGAACTGAATGAAAGCATTGGAACGCATCACTTTTGGTCAATATTTCTTTTTGAAAACTACTTTTACAAATAAATTTGGCTAAGAAAGGATTGTTTGTATTTTAATGTTGTATCAAATTCCCACCACATTTATCTGGTCAAATACAGACATACAGAATCAATAAAACACCTTACACAAGTCACGCTAGCATGGACCATCTCAAACATAGAAAAGATAAAATACTTTCAGTATGTCATATAAACAGAATCACACTGGTAATATTAAGACCATTTCACAAACACACAGAGTCAATCAAAGACCTACCATAAATCCAGTAAACAGGATCACACAGGTAATATTAAGACCATTTCATTAACACACAGAGTCAATTAAAGACCTACCATAAGTCATGTCAGTAGGATCACACTGGTAATTTTAAGACCATTTCATAAACACACAGAGTCAATCATTTCTGTTTGCTTGTCTGAATGAGGTTTAACGTTCCTTTGAACAGTACTTCAGTCAAATTGCTGCAGCTGGAGCACCTAACCATGGTAAATGTACTACCACCACATCTTTTTCTGGCTTCCAGCTACTCATCCCATTTATGTTTACAATTATCCACTCATAGGTGAGAGACATTCAGCAGAATTATACCGATATATTTAAACCTATTCACACCATGGAGCTGATAAATTACCTACCATAAGTCATGTCAGCAGGATCACACTGGTAATATTTAGACCATTTGACACCATATTCTATCTGGTCTAAATACCAACATGTAGAGTAGATCACATTCAGCCCAAGGGAAGTGGCTCTTTGGACATCCTCCATCCCACCTTGCCATACATGAATAATGGTGTCATTTGGCAACTGGAAAAATAAGCAAAGATTCATAAAGCATTCTTTAATGCTTTTAACCCATTCACACTCAGTGACGCTTTTAAACGCCCCCATGGAAAAACGCTTTGGAAAACATAGTCGAAAATGAAGAAATTGCTTGCTACAAGCAATTTCTTCATTTTCCACATTGTTTTCTACTCCAAAAGACGAAAAAAATTAAAATTCCATCAGCTTGAAATTGTAGTCTGCAGCTTCTTTCAATTTGGGCCAGTCTAAAATTTTGTTCTGTGGGAATGGGTTAAGTAGATTATCAAGATTTCTCAGTAGATTATCATTCGACAATTTCACTGAAGAAACAGTGACATTATCAAAATAAACTCAATATTTTGGTAGGTTTAACCGTGCTTTCGACCATTTCACACTCCATCATCTATGCAGGGATAAGGTCAATGAAATATGAGGCCATATAATTGCAAAATGAGACACTTTTGGAAATGCTCCCCAAGAAGGTCGTATTTTGTCTCTTATTGCTTGAAAAGAATTTTATTTAGCATAGAAGGTAATAGCAGTAATCGTTTAAGAGATTTGTTACTAATATTAGAAACAGCCTTTGCGCATGTGCACCTCGCTTTTCAAAAGGTAGGACAAACAAAGAGAGTCCTATCATTTGATTATTATAAAAAATATGGAAACTCAAATCAACAAGATGTGTTTGTGAAACACAAAACCCCTGCAACAGGACTAAATGTTTGACCTTGGTATGTGACCTTGTTTGTTTGTTTGAATGGGATTTTACCCTGATTACAACAATCTTTCAGTTATATCACGACAGGTGGAGCACCTAACAATGGAATCCTGGTATTTCTCAAACCAGTACTACCATTACATCCCTCTCTAGCCTCCAGCTGCTATCCGGTATGTGACCTTGACCTTATCACATGATCTTGAAATGAGGAAATGCGTATTATGGAGATGTATCATCATGCCATATATCAGAATTGTATGTTGAATAGGCTGGTAGTAATTGGCAATGTTAAGCTTTTTGGTTTTGTTTTGCAGACAGACCGACAGACAGAAAGACAGACAGACAAACAACAGTATGCCCTCAATCTTTCGATGCAGGGGCATAAAAATCTTTCAAAACCGAATTGAAAAGGGAATCAATTTGTTTCTTTTGATTTTGTTCAAGCTTAATTCATTTCCAAGACAAGATATACTGAACTGTTTGTCCTACTTTTAAGATTATGTGCACTACGTTTTACGCAAAGCATATATTGCCTACATCATAGATAATTGCTGCTTTATGGAAGAGATAAGTGTGAGTTATACTAGACACTGCAATACCTGGACATTGTTGTTCATAATTTCTTGCCAGAATACAAATCTTACACCATTCTTTCGTTTGGCACCAAGACTTTTTAAATCGCCAATGAGCCTGGAATACAGAAGTTTTGAAAATAAAGGATCATTATATACCCATTCACACACAAACCCATTTTTAAGACCCTCAAGGTCATTTGATTTTTCCTTCCCTCAGACAATTCAATTTGTTGTCTGCAACTTCAGTCAATTTGAATCAGTTTGAACATTTTTCATCTTGAAATAGGTTAATATATTTCCACACAATGTCACTTTTTGACAGCCCTGAAGAAAAAAATTGTGCAAAACATTGCGTAAAATGAAGAAATTTCTTGAACCAAGCAGTATCTTCATTTTTTCAAAATGATTTCAATCCAAAAAGCTGAAAAATCTACGCAAAATCCGACTTTTTCATGACACCCACGAAATAAACCTAAAACAAGAGGCCTATAGGGCTTTATCTGTAACCTAAGTCCAAAGAGCATAAAAAAAAGGATATATGGATAAGGCATATACTAAATATTCCCCACGAGGATAATGAAGGAATCGAATAAAAAGTATAATAGATGACAGAAATTTTTTATTGTATCAGATCACCATTAGCAAAGTTCAGGAGAACTGACAATCAATCAATCTGAAAGACAAGACATAGAGCTATTGTATCAGCTCATGTAGTTCTAGGATTTGTTGATTTAAATCCTTTGTTCCTGGGCCTGGATATCAATTCCTATTGTGTCCATGACAATTCTAAGGGACCTTTTGTGCACTCTGGATTCATCAATAAAGCATATTTGGCCTTTCTGTTTCAAAGAAAAACATTTTTAAAGCATTCACTATATAAGCCTATGTTAAACTTGTGATCCCCAAGGATTGGCCAATTTTGACCCTGAGGCCATAATTTATACAATCTTATACAACAAGTTACTCAACAAGTTTACATTTTCTCTGAGTATCATCATAACCCTTGTTCATTGAACTTACCTAGTGACATAATATTCCAGAACTTTTCTGATGTCATAGCTATAATAATATGGATCACTGGCTGGACTCTCTGCTTTTCTACCTTCTAGTTTGGCAAGGAACTTCATTACTTCTGGATTCGACTGCCTATAATATTAAACCACGACAAAATTTCAGACCAGCCCAAATTCAAAGAAGTTGTAGACGACAATTCAAAGTTTACAAAGTTTTAGATTTTTTCATCTTTCTGGTTAGAAAACATTGTGGATAATAAAGAAATTGCTTGTGACAAGCAATTTCTCCATTTTCCACAATGTTTTCTAAAGCTTTTTTCTACTGGGGAGTTTAAAAGCGTCATTGTGTGGGAATAGGTTAAGATGATTTTTTCATGAAATGCTTCAATTTGAAAAATCATTTAAACCTGACATGAAACATATAGACTTCACTTTTTTTCCCCTCTTTATTGTAGTTCTTTCATTAACACACTATCTTTGATTTTGATGTAATGAAATAACAGAGTAAAAGAACTTGCCAAAAGTAGAAAATGCATTATATGGTCAATATCTCCTTTTGCCAAATCTTTTTCTACCCTATTTATCACTAATTTATCATTTTAACACACCTTGAATTGACGTCTACAGCTTCTGTTAATTTGGATCAGTCTTAAATTTTGTAGTCTGCTTACAGGCTAAACTTGTAACAAACAATATGACAAATTTTAAACAAGGGCACTGTAAATCAAACTTCTGATAAGTATTGGAGACACGTTTTTCTATGCTCAGATGAATGAATATCAAACGGTTATAGTCCGTATAAAAGGAGTGCTGTTCTTATTTAGTTAAGTTTTCATCAATTCCCAGACAATCATGCTTTTTTACAAGCAAAGGAAACAAAAATCGAAAACAAGCATCTCAAGCATTTTCTTCACTGTCAACAAAATTTTCTACCCCAAAAGACCAAGATTTTTGAAATTTAAATTAAATTCAATTTCAAATTGAAACTACTTTAAATAAGGACTAGTCTAAAATGATTTCGTCTAGTAACGGGTTAAGTTACCTTCATATTGCACAAAACCATGCTCTCATACAAAGCATTCAAATTACAGTTATTTTAATAATACTGTTACAGAGCTGCAAACAAAAGGTTACAGAGCTGCAGACAAAAGGGATAATTTGGATTTTTGGTATAAATATTTCAATAAAACTACTATAGACGCTGTGTTGTGGTACTTATTCGAACAGCCTCATCGATTCAACTTTAACCCTTTCCTGTTCAATCCCTGTTTTTACGTTCCTGTTATTTTGTAAGTGAGAAAACTTTGTGGGAAAAGATGAAATTGCTTGAAACAAGCCATTTCATCTTTTTCAACAATATTTTCTACTCTGCTGAATTTTTCTTTTCATTTTTAATTAAATCCACTATAAATCTTGTCTGCAAACCTTTAAAATTTAAGCAGGTCTAAAATTTTGTAAGGAAAGGTTTAATCAGTACCTAAAACATAGTAATCTGTTGAGAAATGGTTTGAATGTGATATTATCCTCTAACTATCTAGACCACAGTACATGTGTTGGGCTGAATACAATACAAACTGACATTGTAGACTTAGATCAGATAACATATTAATACAGACTGATCTTTGTGAAAACTACTTTCCAGTACTGAAATATTCTGAGATCAGTAGATCTGAACGTTAGAAATTGTTGGATCCCTTGTCATATTCAATGACCTCCGACAAGGATTAATATTACTTCTACAGTTCCCTAAGTAATGTAGATTCAGAAAACATTGTGGAAATAGAGTAATTGCTTGTAAAAAGCAATCTCTCATCTTCTCACATTGTTTTCTACTTGACATGGCTATTAACCCTTGTCATGCTGAACCCAGAATATTCCGGTTTGGGCAGAAGGTATAGACAAAGATCAGACTGCACATAAGTGCAGTCTGATCTTGGTCTACACCTCCTGCTTGTTCTTTTCCTGTCAGAGAAGTTATGAAATTGATTTTCAAAAGAAATATTGATTATTGAACAACAAGTACTATCAATGCTCTCAGTCCTTTGATTTTAATGCAATTCCGTAAGGGTTTTATACAGCATGACAAGGGTTATTTCTCAATTCAGAAATTGAAATGCAGTCTGCAACTTTTTTTATTTCACATCCGAAAAAAATTTCTTTGTCAGGTATTGCGTTCAGTTATTTCACATACCAGCAAGTCATGGGTACCTCGTCCCCTCCCAAGTGTAGGAACTCGTCTTTAAACGTAGCCATGACATCTTTAAAGAAGGTCTTCAGGAATCTGAAAGTCTCGTTGTTACTGGGGTCCATGGGACCTAGGTATCCTTCTACAGGCCTGTCTCCTTGGTAACACTGTGTTAGAATGTCAGGTCTACTCAGACCCCATGAATATGTGTGACCTAAAATTTGAGAATTTCATCTAAGAAATATATTTTCAAGCTTATTCTTAATGATTTTTCTAAACACTGCTAGAATCAAGTTACAGATTCTTTTTCTACTTTAAACAGCAACCCATTGCCAGACAACATATTGGTGCAGCTAACTATGACTTCTTATCATTTCTCACACCAGTACAACCCCAACATTTGACCCTATGGCACCAGATGCTTATCCCATTTAGGTGCACTCTGGGTTGGAACATTTGTGACAGAAAAATGACAGATGTTGCTATTACTCATGGAAAATGTCAAACAGAATTTTGGCCGATCAAGGTAAGAACTCACAACCTATGAATTGAGAGAACAGTGTTTTACCAATAAGGTTAAATGGGCTTGGCTGTTCAATATAGGAAACATGGGTAGATATGTGAGAAATCTTACTTCTATATCACAGAAATTGTGCATATTAACCCAATCCAACACAATGACGCTTTTGGACGCCCCTCAAGAAAAATAATTAGGAAAACTTTGTGAAAAATGAAGAAAATGCTTGTTACAAGCAATTTCTTCATTCTACACATTGTTTTCTACCCAGAAATTAGAAAAAAAATCTAAAATTTCATAAACTTTGAATTGTCATCTGCAACTCGTTTCAATTTGGACCAGTCTGAAATTTTGTTGTCTGATGGTGGTTTAAACCCTTTCCTGTTCAAACACGGGATTTAACGTTGCTGTAATTCTATACTTGAGTAAACATTGTGGAAAAAGAAGAAATTGCTTGTAACAAGCAATTTCTCCTTTTTCCACAATATTTTCTACAACATAGGATGGTTTAATTTCAAATTGTATTGGATTTTCATTGTCGTCTGCAACCTCTTTCAATTTGGACCAGTCTAAAACTTCCAAAAACAGGAAAGGGTTAAAACCAATCCTACACAATCCTACCTTTTCAGAGAATATAATTCAGCAAACCAACGTGGAAAATTTCTTTATTATCCAAAATGTTTTCTATCTAAAAGGAAGAGGATTTTTTAATTCACCAATTATGAAATTGGATGCCTGCAATTTCTTTCAATTTGCACCAGTCTTAGTATTTTTCGTCGGAATAGGTTTACCCATTACACACAATATTCGCTGCCAAGCAGTTTCTCCATTTCCCACATCATTTTCTACCCTAGAAGCAACTTATTTACAAATGTCAATTTCAAATTGAAATGTTTTGTGCATGTTTTCTACAATTTTTTTCAATTTGGACCAGTATAAGACTTGTACTCTAGTAATTGGTAAATGTGTATATCCTAACTAATGCCATCTTCAAGAACATGACCTTGATATCTGACTTTCACATATTAACTTGACCTTACTATTGATGGATCATTTGTCCCAACCATCAACCTCCAGTAGTATTTTTCAAAATTTATGGTCAGAAACAAATAACAAAAAAAACTAGATGGTTGTCCCAGGACAACTGCTGTCGAGCCCGCAAATTTTTTTAGGCATAATCCAGATAAGCACAATTGTAGTTTTGTAGGTATCATAATCCAGATAAGCACAATTTTAGTATTTGACCTTGAGCTGTGACCTTAAACTTGAAGCTATCCAAAAAATTCTTTCTCATGGCACATCTTCTCATGATGGAGAATAATTATGCCGATTTATTTTTAATTACCATAATTGAAAGAGAAATGCTCCGGACAAGCAAAATTTTAGTGTTTGACCTTGAGCTGTGATCTTGAACTTGAAGCTATCCAAAAAATTCTTTCAAATGGCACATCTACTCATGATGGAGAATAATTGTGCCAAGTTATTTTTAAATCCAACCATAATTGTAGGAGAAATGCTCCGGACAAGCACAATTTTAATGTTTCACCTTGAGCTGTGACCTTGAACTTGAAGCTATCCAAAAATTTCTTCATCATCCAAGAATCAATTTTGTAAAGTTTAATGAAAATAAGGTGATTAGTTGAGGTGATGTTTTTTAAAAGAATTTGTTCCTAAGCGACATCCAAGTACCTACAATATAGGGCTTAAACAAATCACATAACCATAACCTGAAGTGTTTTCGTAGAGGACCATGAGATGATGCTACAAACCAAATTTGAAAGCTCTAGGCTATATAGTTTAGGAGGAGAAGATTTTGAAAGAATTCCGCAGTAAATTCTCCTGGTTACCATGGCAGCTTGAGTTATCAAACACTTACAATTCCTTCAAGTATTTTGGAAAGCCATCACCCAAGGAGCATTTCTTTAAAACTTTATTGAAATCTGATGGGAATTAAGGAGGAGAAAAATTTTTAAGAATTCGTTTTTAATTTCTACGCAAATTCCAAGTTCCTACAACATAACCTGAAGTGTTTTGGTAGAGGACCAAGAGATGATGCTACATACGCAATTTGAAAGCTCCAGGCTATATAGTTAAGGAGGAGAAGATTTTGAAAGAATTCCTATGGTATTGTTTCAAGCTGCCATAGCAACTAGAGTTATCACCCAATCACAATTCCTTAATGTATTTTGGAAGGCAATCACCCAAGGATCATTTCTGTAAAACTTTATTGAAATCTGGTGGGAAGTTAAGGAGGAGAAGATTTTTAAAGATTTTTTTACAGATGGAAGACCCACCACTGATCACAGTACCTCCAAAAAGTACTTTGTGCTCAGATGAGCTAAAAATCAGAGTTTAGAGTTCACTTCAAGTCTTTATTAAAAGCCTTGATTACTCAACCGACTATTTGAATAATATTTGTTACCCCACAATTGATGGCCTAGTGACCATGATTTGAAATTTCATTCCAAGTATGCATCAACAACAACAATAAGATAATTCAAACAAGAGTACCGCATAAAGAGGGCGAAGCTCAGTTTAACCCAATACCGGACGGTAAAATTTTAGACTTGCCCAAATTGATAGAAGTTGCAGACGACAATTTAAAGTTTATGAAGTTTTGGATTTGTTCAACTTTCTTGGTAAAAATCAAGAAATTGCTTGTAACAAGCAATTTCTTCATTTTCCACAATGTTTTCCAAAATTTTTCCTTAAGGGCGTTTAAAGGCGTCATTGAGTGGGAATGGGTTAAGTGCTTGATAGTGGGTAAAGCGTCTAAGTTGAGAAAGGGTCATAAACAAATGCATTGAGAGTTACAACCCTTGTTGGTTTAGATTGTTCTCGTAACAGTGAACATATACTCCTTGTTTCAGTGAATGTGTTCAGTCATGGGTGTGGAATTCCCATGCCTGACCTGTCCGACACAGGCTTTTCTACCTGTGGGCAAGTACATTTTTCGAGGCTGCTTGTCTGTGGACAAGTAAATATCAGGGCAAATCTTGGAATGGTACTAAATAGATAGAAGAGATTTATGAGCGTAATGTTTGTATCTAAGGCTAGAAAATATTGTTTTTAATGAAGAAAATGCTGAGTTTTCTCAAAATTTATCTGTTCTTCATCTTTTCACAGGCAAGTCCATTTTGATCCTGGACAATTAGAAAATCACATTTACTTGTCGATGGACAAGTAGAGAAAATCAGTATTTCCACATCCCTGGTTCAGTAATACCAGTAATATTACAAAATATCAAAATTAATCGAATGAGGATGTTGATGCAGACATGGCCATAGCAATACCTTGGTTTTTCTCCCAAAAAAGTTAAGCTTAAAACATTGCTTTCTGTAATTACTGACCTGGAGTATCAAATTCTGGCTCTACTCGAATACCCCGCAGGCGAGCAAATTCAATGATGTCTGCAATATCCTCAGGCATGTACACAAAGGTCGGATGAAAAGCTCCCTAAAAAAGATTAGAATATAATAATATTTTTTGTAGTCACACATAGAGGATAACTGTCTGTTCTACACTAAGATTTGTTCATCATTCATTGACTGAAAAATAATTGCAATTTTTTCGTTAGTGGTATTCACAAAAAGAAAGATTTGTTTATCTTACATTTAACAAGAAGACTATGATGGCCCTGTATGGCTTCCCTGAGTATGATGGCAAAAGGCTTTATAGTATATACAAAATATCAAAGCCCGACACCAATTCATTTCAGAGAAAAAAGATTTTCTCCTTTAATCCTAAGTATATCAAAGACCCCACCATATAGTGCTAATTTCCAGAGTACGGTAATTCTTTCAAGTATTATGGTAGAGGGTCAAAAGGCATTGAAACATACCAAATATTAAAGCTCTCCATAATAGTTTAGGAGAAGATTTTCAAAGATATCCTTCTTCTTTTCATTTCTAAAATCAAGAATTGCACAGAAAAGGGCTTATTTTCCGAGTATGGTAATTATATGAAGTATTTTGGTAAAGCTTGAATAGACATTGATACATACAAAATATTAAAGCTCTAAGCCTTTTGACTTGGGAGAAAAAGATTTCGAAGATTTCCTTCTTTATTTCTTTGCAAAATCAGGGATAATACAGAAAAGGGCTAATTGCCAAGATATTGTAATTCTCTAAAGTATTTTAGTAAAGGGTCAATAGACAATTTATATCAAATATGAAAGCCCTAGGCCTTATGGTTTGGGAGGGGAAGATTTTCATAGAGTTCCTTCTTTATTCATTTGTAAAATCAGGGATTGTACAGAAAATAGATAAATTTCAGAGTACAGTAATTCTTTGAAGTATTTTAGTAAAGGGTCAATAGATGATGATTTAAACCAGATTTCAAGGTTATAGGCCTTATGGTTTGGGAGGAGAATATTTTCAAAGATTTCTTTCTTTATTTCAATGTAAAATCGGGGATCACACAGTTAAGGGCTAATTTTCAGAGCACTGTAATTCTTTGAAGTATTTTGGTAGAGGGTCAATAGATGATGACTTATACCATATATCAAAGCTCTAGGCCTTATTATGATTTTCAAAGATTTCCTTCTTTATTTGAATGTTAAATCAGGGATAGCACAGAAAAGGGCTAATTTTCAGAGTACAGTAATTTTTTGAAGTATTTTGATAGAGGCTCAAAAGATGACGATTTATACCAAATATCAAAGCTCTAGGCCTTATGGTTTGGAAGAAGATTTTTAAAAATGTCCTTCTATATTTCTATGTAAAATTAGGGATCACACAGAAAAAGGCTAATTTTCAGAGTACGGTAATTCTTTGCAGTATTTTGGTGGAGGATCAATAAATGATGATTTATACCAAATATCAAAGCTTATCGTTTGGCTGGAGAAGATCTTTTAAGTTTTTTCACTCTGTTGACATGGCAACTGAAGTTTTTTGAAAGAGCATGACCTAATTATCATTTCTGTGAAGTTTGGTTGAATTCCATGGTTAGTTAAGGAGAAGATTTGAACATCATGAAACTAGCAGGCAACTAAGAGGCACGTGAGTGCCTAAATCACCTAAATAGCTATAAATTTACTCATCACACATGTAATCTAACCCTTTTCCATTTTTCAAAATTTTCGACTGGCCCATTTTGAAAGACATTGCAGACAACATATGTGGTAAAAAAAAATGTGGCATTTTCTCCTTTTCCCACAATGTTTTCTGAAGTATGAAATCACAGTGACATAAAATTCCGGGTTTGTAAAGGAAAGGGTTAAAGTTTCTTGAAATTATTGACATGACTTGACCAGTATGAAATGAAATAAATTAGCTATGAGCAAATTTGAGCTCGACAAAAGCTACGCGTTTATGAGTCAAAACAGGTTCAAAACTGCCAAGAAAGTGATTGATTTTTTCCTTTTTTTCCCCCTTTTCTTATCAAATGCCTTTTAGAGAAAGTGCATCTGCCCAATTCCATATTACAGTGATGAAATGTATCTGCCAGCTGATAATTCAGTGACCATTGTCATATCTTCCAATAACAGCTGAAGCAAATTTGGAGAATAACAGTACAGTTTCAAGAATATGCAAAGAAACAAATGAATAACAAAGCTATTTTATGTACAGAACCGAGTACTAATAAGCCTTTAATTCTCTGACGTTTTGAAGTACAAAAAAAGTAGACAAAAAAAATCAAACATAAAAAGAAAATATCACTCTTGCCTCAAACTCCCGACTTTAAGTGCAGTGGGATTTCCTACAAGTCCAATCCTTCAAAGCAATATCATAAAACCTATTTAAATTTCTACATTATTTGCTTGAAATCCATCCACCAGTTTGTGAGACAGAGATTTTCAAAGTTTTCTCTATTTACCATATATGGAAATAAGCCCAGCCTATATAAGCCATGTTTTTTTATCTGATGAAGCAATCTGATAAAGGACTATCCAAGGATCATTCTTGTGACATTTCCATGGAAATATGTTGCAGAACTTACAATGAATTCTCCTAAAGAAGAAACTTTCAATTTATCCAATAAGAATGCATGTTTTAAGTATGTATAATTGTATGCCTAGTTTACACATTCCCACAAATGATGCTTTTGAAAGTCCCTCTAGAAAACCAATTGGGAAAATATTGTGTAAAATTAAGAAATTAAGAAATTGTTAGCAACAAGCAACTTCTTCTTTCCCACAATGTTTTCTACCAAGAAAACTGAAAATATCTAACTTCCAAAAATTTCAAATTGTCATATGCAACTTCTTTCAATTTGAATCAGTCTAAAATTATGTGGTAATAGGTCAATTCAATCTGTATGCATGTTTGTTTAATTTTAATATAGAGGCGACCCCAGAAGATAGTTTGATGTTACAGCGGATGGAACAAGGATGCAGATCAAAACTACAGGGAAACCCGTCTGGTTCTTTAACCCATTACCAGATGGCAAATTTTAGACAGGTCAAAATTGAAAGGAGTTGCAAAAAACAATCTTAAGTTTATGAATTTGGGTAGAATCTTTTGGGTAGAAAACATTTTGGAATATGAAGAAATTGCTTGTTGCAAGCAATTTCTTCATTTTACACAATGTTTTCTTGATTGTTTTTCTTGGGGACCTCAAAAATGTCATTGTGTGGGGATGGGTTAATACACTCCATGGATGGCACCGTCACTCGAGGCCTCGATTTAAAATCTCATTGGAGAGACCATAAGTTTGTTAGTTTGGTCACATGGATCTTGAATTCAATTTAAATTATGATAGTGTTTAGATACTGTTTAGCGACATGAAATACAATCCCTCTTCCCTTTGATATAGTGGTGCAATACAGCATCTGCAATAGGCTTTCATGAAATCCCCAATAAGTCATCTTTGTACCATTAAAACACATTGACACTTTTTGACGCCCCTCGAGAAAAAGTCTTTAGAAACATTTTGGAAAAAGTTAGTAACAAGCAATTTAAAATGCAACTTCCAATTTGAATCATTTTAAAATTTTTGTTGCCAATTTTAGGTTAATGATATTTCTATTATTAGAAAGCTGTCCAGGGCAACAAGTCAAGTCCATCTAATATTTGACCTTCAGCTGTTTTGGGTTTTTTTTTTCCCATATCGTGCACCTAACCCTTTCCTGTTTTATTGAAATTTCAGACTGGTCCAAATTCAAAGAGGTTGCAGACAACTAAGAAAATTGGATGAAATTTAAAATGAAACCACCCTATGTGGTAGAAAACATTGTGGAAAAAGAAGAAATTGCTTTTCACAAGCAATTTCTTATTTTCCCACATTGTTTTCTCAAGTATAAAATCACACCAACGTAAAATCCTGGGTTTGAACAGGAAAGGGCTAACATAGAAAAGTTCTGCCAAGTTAATCTGATACAAATCCAAAAATGAAGGAGTAATGCTTTGGACAAGATCAATTTAAACATTTGACCTTGAGCTGTGATCTTGACACTTGAGCTATCTGAAAAATTGTTGCGAATGGCACAACTACTCATTATGGAGAACAATTACAGGAAGCTATTTTGAAATCCATCTAAAATGTAGGAGATATACAGTGGATGATTTCAGATGGAAAAAAGCTCTTACTAACGCACATAGACTTGTCTTAGTAACAACTATACCTCACTGCAACCTAGACAGTAGGCCAACTTAACCCATGTCATGCTGAATCCGGAGGTAAAGGCTAAGATCAGACTGCACATATGGGCAGTCTGATCTTAGTATAAACCACCTGTTTGGCATTTTAATTTCAAAGTTGTAATTAGAATTAATAACGATATAATGAACCACAATTCAAGGCATACCAATGCTTTTAGCCCTTGATTTCAATGCTATTTTAAGTAAGGATTTTATTCAGCATGACAAGGGTTAAAATTATTATATAAACAGAGCATGCATATTCACATAGTAGAATAATCAAAGTCCAACACCATTTTTCTAGCTGAAATAAAAGACTGCCCATATCTTAAAGGTAATTTGTATAAAATCATGGTTGCAAGGTTAATACAGGGTGCCAATTTATACCTACAAGTGCATACACCTAACATTTTTTCCTACAATCAAAATTAGCCATCTGTTTAAGATAAAATGTATCACCACATTGTACAAGTACACAAATCCTTGCTATCGTAACTCTTGTCATGTTGAACCCAGAATATTCCTTTTTTGCTGCAAGTAAAGACAAAGATCAGCCTACACTGAAGTGCAGCCTTATCTTAATCTACACCATATGTTTGTCCCTTTCAAGCTGGTTTGATTATGAAATAATTTACACAAGAGGACAAGGATGGCCCTAAATTGCTCACCTGAATCATCTGCTGTTAAAAAGAATGCAACTAGAGACAAATAATTATAACCAGTTTCATGAAGATTGATCCAATACTGTGACCTCAAGAGCGTAAACATAAAAATTGTCATTAAAGCCCTTTTTCCTGTGTTTTCCAATAGAACCTTCCTATAATCAATAGGCTTCATCCTTATGACCTTACTAGCATTTTGGCCAAGTTTCATGAAGATTGAACCAAAACTGCGGCCTCTAGAGTGTAAACATTTCAATTTTTGACACTGCATGACGGACAACAGGCGACAGACATTCAATGATTACAAAGTCGGAGTACTTTGTGCTCAGGTGAGCTCAAAAGAAACATTGACCAGCAATGAGTGCTTCCAGCCCTTTGATTTTAATGGGATTCTGAAAAAGATTTTATTTGGCATGACAAGAGGTAATGGTCAATGGGTAAACAAATAGATTTATACCTAAGCAATCTTTTCAACACAGCACCATACAATCCTTCAACGCTCCCCAAAAATATGTTAGGAAACTTTGTCAGAGAAAAATTTTTGCTATTTACAGTTCATTTGGCACTTGCTTTCCACATTTAGCATACATGGAAATGTTTTTTTGCAACTTATTTCAATCTGGACAGTCTATTGTTTTGTAATCTGGTGATAGGTTAAACAGAATGTATTTGGGTTTTCACCTTAAATGTCAATGTCTCTCAGTAACAATTCAAAATACACATCTTAAAATTGCTCTTACACTGGCACCGACAGAGTGCTTGCCACATAACCCAACCTCAAGATGGCAGGAGGAATTGGATATTCAAACAGCATTAATTTATGATCAGTAACATGTAGCAAAACTAGTGGCCCTTGAGCACCTATCCACAGGTCTAAAAGTTTTGATTAAGCAAATGGTGTTTTCAGAATTCAATAAAAACTGAATCCTATTTGCAATCATCTGGCAAATAGATCTAGTCATTGAAATATTTGAAATAGTTCTTAAGAAGGATTTGAAACTTTTCACTGATGTACAAAAGTCATGTTGAGTTATGTAAAAGTTATTCATTTAGTCAGATGAAAAGGTATTAACAAAACTTTCAAAATATTCACAGTATGCCATATATGGACATAAGCCATGACAATAAAAGCAATGTTTTTTAACTGATAAAAATTATATAAAGGAATAGGACAAAGAGTCACCTCAGGATCATTTGAAGAAATATGGTGGAAATCCATCAACAGGATTAGATTTTTAAAGTTACTTCATACAATGTATGAAAAAAAAGAGAGTCAAAGACAGATTATGTACCTTGAATATAGTCATCTTACAAAATTTGGCTATAAGCTTGCTCTTCTCCAGACAAGCTTAATTTTAAAGTTTGACCTTGAGTTGTGATCTTGACCCTTTAGCTATCTGAAAATTTATTGAAAATGGCACATCTAATCATGATAGAGAACAATTGTGCACTTATTTCCAAGTCCATCCATAATTTTGATCTTGGAGCTATCTAAAAATTTGTTTCAAATGATATATATACTCATGATAGAGAGCAATTGTATTAAGTTATACATGTATTGAAATCCATCCATAATTGAAGGAGCTATGTTCTGGACATTCTTAATTTAAACATTTGACCTTGAGCTGTGATCTTGACCTTGGAGCTATTTGAATTTCTTTCGAATAATACATCTACTCATGATAGAAAACAATTGTGCCAAGTCATATTGAAATCCATCCATAATTTGAAGGGGCTATGCTCTGGACAAGCTCAATTTTAATGTTTGACCTTGAGCTATGACCTTAATCTTGGAGCCATTCAAAGACCGAGAAAAAAGTTTAACTGCAATATCAAAAGGAATTCAGATGTGAAGTTTCATCCAATTAGGCCCAAGAGATGTTGATAAATTAAGAAGGGCAGTCTGACAGACAGACAGACAGACAAAGTGGCGGCTATATACTTGCCATTCAGGCAGCATAAGCCCTGGCTATTTAAGCCATATTTTCCCGCCAAGCAAAATTGTTCTATATAATCTGAATAAAAGTCACCTAAATCATTCTTGTGAAATTTAATAAGAATAAATCAACTGATTTCTGAGAAAAAGATTATTAAAGATTTCCCCATCATATGGAAATAATCCCTGCCCATTAAAGCCATGTTTTTCATCAAATCAAATTTTTAGAGGGAATCTAAAAAGGGCCATCAAAGGTTAATTTCTATGAAATTTGGTTGATATCTGTTCACTCCTTCCTGAAGAGAATATTTATAAAGTAAATATTAACGGACAGACACATGATGGACAGCAGGTCTTCACAATAGCCCCATGGATTTCAGCCAGTGGAGCTGGAAATGAAGAAATTGCTCCGAAGGAAAAGATTTTTAAAGTTTTTTCTTCCAGTTGTAGTAACAACCAGAGTTCTTGATTGATTTCAATTCTATTAAGTATTTGGAAAGAGTATGACCTAAGAATCCTTTCTGGAAAGTTTCATGGCAATGTGATTGTTAGTTTAGGTGATTTGTATGAAATTATGAAAAGACTGTTGACAGTCAGACTGACAGACAGACAGACTGACAACAGGTCACAGTAGCACAACATAATCTTGAACACTTCGTGCTTAGGTGGGTCAAAAAAGATGGTGTTGCTAATAGTACCTTGACCTTAACCCTTGTCATGCTGATCCCAGAATACTCCTGGTTTGATGATGGCTTTAGCAGGTGTATAGACTAAGATCAGCCTGCACAGACATTCAGTCTGATCTGAGCCTAAACTACCTGCTTATTGTTGTTGTTTTGGGAGAAATCTTTGAATGCATGATTGATCCAATTATGTCAAAGTTCTCAAATGTAGTGAAAAGAGGAAGAACTTTCAGCAGGACAAGGCTTAACAAGATGTGTTTGTGAAACACAATGTCCCCGCAACAATCAAAGTACAAATCTTAAAATCATGAGGGTTTTTTATGGCATTTGACCTTAGTATGTGACCTTGACATTATCACATGACCCTGACCTTGACATGAGGAGATGCGTATAATGGAGATGTATCATCATGCCAAATATGAGCATTGTATCTTGAATAGGCTGGTAGTAATTGGCAATGTTAAGTTTTTTGGTTAAGTTTTGCAGACAGACAGACAGACAGACTTAACAAGACAGAAGGGCAACGGTAAAACAATATGCCCCCGGTCTTTCGATGCGGTAGCATAAAAATAGGTAAAGCAGATGCATCTATCTTATTCTTTGACTTCTTTCATGAATATTTATTATTCACTAATAACATGAAATACCCTATTAACCCATTCTGTAACAATGACGCCTTTTGACAACCATCGATAAATGATTTGGAAAATATAATGTAATACAAAAAAATTGCTTGCAATCGGCAAATTCTTCATTTTTACTCAATGCTTTCTACCCAGAAAGTCGAAAAAATATAAAATTTCATCAAATTTATATAGTAGTCTGAAACTTCTTGAAATTTCGACCAGTCTGAATTTTGCTGTCTGGTAAATAATAACTATTCACATTTAAAACATATATATTAAAAAAGAAGAAATTACATAGAACTTTATTTGCTATGAAAGTTCTATGCCGTGTGTAAAGATACTGTTGGTTAGAAAGCTCCACCCCTCTCCAAGCATGGAACATATTGATAGGGAAATATATATCCAACCATTCTGCTTTCCAATACATTGTCATAAGCGTGTAAATGGGAGTCAAAGTTGTGATATATAAGTTTTCACTTGTCAGACATAACTGTAGTCAATTTAAAACTTCAAAAGTCTATTGCCCATTACTTTACATCCAAATTTGCCTGTCTCCCAGTTTACATTACAATGACAGAATCAATTCACAGTATAAAGTCAAATGGGTCGTAAAAAGCAAAAAAAAAAAGCCTCCATATCCTTTACTCACCAATTGATCCAAAACAATAAGAAAATCACTAAATCACTGTTGATCCATGCCATAATGTTTCCTAATCTTGTGACATTTTTTTCCAAGACAGGAAGATTATCTAATCAAAATTGATAAATGCAAATATACTTATACCGTAATTTGTCCATATATTCGGACACTCCAAGAATTCGGACACCATCAATTATTTCATGAAATAATTAATTTTGTGCCTCTAATTTCGGACAAATTGAATCACACGTCTTTACATTAAATAGTTATTTCGATTGATAAGGGTTAGGGCAATTTGCACTATAAGAAACTCTGTGATTTTACTTATGTTTCGAGGAAAAAATATAATCACTTACCAAACTTAATTAGCTAAAATCTAATCCATTCACATGATGGAGATGCCTAGTAAATAATAATGCTCAAATGACTTCATGTGAAGGTCACATCATTATCATTCAGAATTCCCAAGACAACATCTCATTAATATACATGAAATCAGTGAAATTCTCCCAGGGGAAAAATCTTTACTTTTTCCATAATTTTACAAATGAAAATTAAATAATGGCATGATACAGACAAAGATTGTGTTATAATGTATATAATAGTATTTTTGCTATTATGTATGCTACAAAAATGCTTGGTGGGATGGAGTTATTGCAAAGCAAAATCCTTGGATTTCACCTTTTGCATATAACTCCTCCAATCAAGCATTATTAAAGCACAAATGATGCCAAAAATACTGTTATTTCATAAATAATAAGAAATACCCAGTAAAGTTGTAATTTTTTTTCAGAACCATTTTCAGAAGTAACTAAAATCAAGTGTATCATGATACATGTATGATTCACCTTCTAAGACATTCTTGCCACCTACCTTTGCACTGAGATCTGGGAAAGCACTACTGTAGAATGGGAATGACTGATCATCAACCAGATGCCAATGTAAAACGTTCATCTTATTTTGGGCCATTCCCTCCTGTAAGAATTTGAAAAAAAAATATAATTCTTTCACTAATTACCAGATGAAGGAAGAATGAAAATCAAGAGCTGTCAGTGGACAGCAGGGCTGACTATTCTGAGTGTTGGATGGTAACAGCAATTCAATGTCGACATTAAGCAAAAGTAGTAATAGAGACAAACTAGATGGTTGTCCCAGCACAACTGCTGTCGAGCCCGCAAATTCTTGTAGGTATCATGCTCCGGACAAGCACAATTTTAGTGTTTGACCTTGAGCTTTGACCTTGACATCAGAACTATCCCAAAAATTCTTTCAAATGGCTCATCTACTTATGATGGAGAATAATTGTGCCAAGTTATTTTGAAATCCATTCACAAATGTAGGAGTAATGGTCTGGACAAATTCAGATGGATGGGCTAATTAACACACATACACTGACTTGTCATAGTGACAACTATGTCTCGCTCACCGCAAGCAAGCTCGACAAAAATCTATCAATTAAATCTTAAGTCAAACAATAATTTCTAAGCCCAAAAAGGGTTAAAATAACACTGAAATGAATGTCTGAGTAATGAATTTTTGCATAAAAAATGCATGTTAAGTTTAATCAAGAATTTCTATGTCCAAAAAAGGTTAAATTCCACTGAAATAAATGTCAGAGTAATGAATCTGAATCTAGAGGCCTATATTATTGTCACAAAGTAATGTGAAAAGTTTCAGAGTAATAGCATTAGTAGAAAGAGAGTTATCAAAGAGTTGCACAAAAGGTTTAACCAAGAATTTGCAATAGCATTAGTATACAGTGAGATATTACACTTGCACATAAGGTTTAACCAAACCATTATGAATAGTCAAGCTAAAACATGATAATTCTTTCACTCATTACCAGATAATATAACAAACAATATGCCCCTAATCTTATCTATGTGGTGGCATAATAATAAATTACTATTCATGGCAAAAAGCCTTGTGTAGAGAAGAAAAAGTATTTTATCAAATTTCTCCTTTCCTTCAAAATACTAATGTTCCAGGGCGTCAGAATGAGGGATTGTGTTGTAGCGGGTTAACCCTTTTTCATTTAATCTGGCTTTTTCACAACATTCCAGAAATTAGGTTTGAAAATGTGGAAAATGAAGAAATTGCTAATAAAAAGCAATTTCTGCATTGTGCACAATGTTTTTACCATAAAAGACAAAGATTGTTTAAATTTCAACATCTTCAAATTGTCATCTGCAACATCATTGAATTTGGACCAGTCTATTTTTTGTCACCTGGTTGGTAATGACAAATTATTATATACCCTTTCCTACAAAATTTTAGACAGGTTCAAACTCAACATTGTTGCAAATGAAAAAATTACTTTAAGGTCGTAAAAAAGCATTATTTTGTGGGAATGAGTTAACACATAACCCATTAGCTTTGCAACGCCTCATAGGAAAACCAATTGGGTAAAAAGCTTTCTTCCCAGGAAGTTGAAAAAATCTAAAATTTCATAGACTTCAAATTGTTGTCTGCAACTCTTTCAATTTGACTAGTCTAAAATTTTGCCTTCTGGTAATGGGCCAAAATTATCCCAACTTATTTGATTTCGTATTAGTAGCCTATCTTCCAGGCTGTCAGTAAGTGTGGGTTGAACGTAACTAGGGTACATCAATCATGCTAATACATTTCATTCCACAAAAATTACCTCCCTTATGTCTCACAAACTGACAGCCTGGTAAAAGACCTTTTACCAATATTTCACTCAGAATAACAGAGAGATAACAGCTAGAGAATATATAAAATCGTACTTATGTAGCTGATAAATACCAGTGAGACTGGGGGCTTAGATCACTAGTTCAGAAAAGTAAAACATTCCTCAACAATTTATCCTCATAAAAATACCATTTTGTACTTGTCAAAGAGAATACAAAATCCCATTGGATTGTTAAAATGAATAATTAAGCATCTTTTCTTTGCCTGCAAGATTTTATTTCATCTTATCCAGTGGCTTTCAGAGTCATACCACTAACCTACATTCTTAACCCATTCACAAGATTTTTGGACTGGTCCAAACTGAAAGAAATTGCAGGCAACAATTTCAAATTAATGCAACTTTAAATCTTGTTGTCTCTTTGAATATAAAACATTGTGGACGATGAAGAAATTGCTTGATACAAGCAATTTCTCCATTCTTCACAATGTTTTCTAAAGCTTTTTCTTGAGGGGATTTATTGGGAACAAAATTTTGGACTGGTCTATATTCAAAGAAGTTGCAGGAGACATTTCAAAGTGTGTAAATTTCGAAAAATGTTGACTACATATGGTAGAAAATATTATCACATAATGCTTGCCTTATTTTACAAGGGTGTAGAAAGGAATTATTGAGTGGTAATGGTTTTTAATAATCATGAGGTTAAGCCATTTAAATTGTCAGCCTGATCAGCTCAGTTGGGTGTGCACTTGACTTCAAACCTCAAGATCACGTTTTCGAGCCCTGGGTTGACAATATCAACTAACAAACTAATTGTCTTTCTGATGAGACGTTAAACCGAGGCCCTGTGTGATGGTGCTATCCATCGAGCATGTTAAGGAACCAGGCGGAGCTCTCAGCAGTTTTTTCCTGTATCCTTGCACTATCCCCCGTAACAACTAACCATCTTCTGGGGGCGTCGCTCATATCGGCATGTGCTACGGTAGTGACAATAAATAAACCAAAATACACAGCCATTTCAATGCAATCTTGCTTATATGAATCACAAGAAAGCAAATATAGAAAATTTTAAAAATCTTTGCCTTTTGAGATAGGAAACAATTTTTCCCCAAACTTTTCCCAACTAGAACCAGTCTAAAATCTTCATCTAGCAATAATTATTAAGCGTACTGGCAATAACAGAATTAAGAAAGAAGAATTTCATATTTTGCGAGTTGGGTACAAATAACCCTTGTCATGCTGAACCCGGAATATTTCTACTTTGACAGGAGGTATAGACAAAGATCAGCCTGCACATAATTAATGCCTCCTTTTCAGCAAGAGCTCTTGATAAGATCAATTTTCAAAAGAATAATCAACCCACAACAATTGCATTCAGTGCTGTCAGCCTCTTGATATTAACGCAGTTCTTAAACTGATTTTATTCAGCATGACAAGGGTTAAAAAGCCCCCTACCTATGTTTTGCATAGCTTCTCCGAGTTTGGAATAGGAATGTGTCACAGACATTGCTGCCCCCCCACTCATGAGCTTGTTACATGACCTTCAGATGTGACCTTGAACTTTATGCATGACACTAGTACTCATCAGGGGAGACATCTGAGTTATTTCTAGTTATTTTGAAATCCATTAATAAACAATTTCCTATTCAATCCCTGGATTTTACATCAATTTTTTTTGTATACTTAAGAAAACATTGTATACTTAAGAAAACATTGTGGAAAAAGAAGAAATTGCTTCTAACAAGCAAATTTCTTCTTTTTCCACAATTTTTCTACCATATTGAACAGTAGTTTTTCAAATTAAATACACTTTAAATTTTTCTCTGCAAAACTTTTAAATTTAGACAGGTTTAAAATTTTGCAAAACAGGAAAGGGCTAAGGTAGAAGATATGCTCCAAACAACAATTGATATATTGTTGCTTTCAATCAAAGAATTAATAAACATATCAAAACATTCATATAGACTCAGAGTGATCTTGGAACTCTGACAGTGGTCGACATTTATGTGAAAAGATTAGTTTGGTTTGACAATTTAAAATGTCTTATTCAAGCTGTAGTTACAACATTTAGTCAACCAACCAATGATTTTGCTTTTTTGCAGGAATCTGTTAATTGGACTCACACAACTAACACATTATTAATTCATTCCCACACAAACTTTTTTTAGACTGGTCCAAATTCAAGGAGTTGCAGACGGAAATTTAAAGTTTATGTAATTTTAAAAATCTTTATCTCTTTGGGGTAGAAAACATTGTGAATAATGAAGAAATTGCTTGTAACAAGCAATTTCTTAATTATCCACAATGTTTTCCATAGCTTTTTTCTAGAGGGGCATCTAAAAGAGTCCCTGTGTGGGAATGGGCTAACCCATTACCAGATAGCAATATTTTAGACTTGTCCAATTTAATTTGATTTTTTCAACTTTCTTGATAGAAGAAAGCATTGTGTAAAATGAAGTAGTTTCTTGTTACATGCAATTTCTTCAGTTTTCACAATGTTTTCCCAATTGCTTATTATTGAGGGGTGTCAAAAAGTGGGTTAAATACACCCACCCACACTCAGATAGAGGTAATTTTGTGTGTCTATTGCCAATACATGGAAGTGGGGCATTAAAAAAATATGGTATCAACAGGTTTTAGACAAGAATAAGATTGTAATTATACAATGCTATTTCTCTCTTATGTAAGTCTGTCCTCTGTTAATATATTGATGAATAAACGGAAAATTATAGTAAGTGCCAATATTTCTAGAGGATTTTACAATAATTTTTGTGCCATCTAAGAATACCAAATATTCGTCTTGATAAAAATCATCCTGGAAAATTAGTGCCACCATTATTCCCTCAGCTACATTTCTCTTCCGCCCACAAAAGGTTAAAACATCTCCAAATTTAGAAACAGCAGGAACTTACCAAGACATCGTAAATTGTTTCTTTGAACATAAAATGGCGGGACGAGTCAATCATGACTCCCCTGTGTGTGAATCGTGGATAGTCGTTGATTACCGTGTCTCGGATATAAAGCTGTAAATAAACAATTTATATACAAATAGATATTGTTAGATATCTCCTGGCAATGATATTTAAAAGCAAGGTTAATAAAACTTCTAGGGTTGTTTTATTTTTTTTTTCAATTTCTGAGAAATATGAAAAAAACTTCCTAGATGGTTTCTGTCCCAATCAAGACATGATGAGAAAATGGGAAATGCTAGTTTAAAGAATTTTCTCCTTTTTCTGCTTTGTTTTTCACTGTCTTTGGGCATATGCACATATTTCAAATTGTGCCATGCATGAATTTCTTAAAATAATTATTTTCTCCTTTCCCTTGATTTTTTTCCCATGCTGTAGACACAACATTTTGATACAATATTTACAAAATTTTCTATTCTTTTCCCACAATTCTTGAACAATATTTGAAAAATATATTAAACAAATTTCAAATATTCTAACAACAAACTAAAATTTGTCTCTATTATCTTGCAAAACCTTTATCATATAATCCTGTTTTAAAGTTCACAGCTATAGAAAACATTGTGAGAAAAGGAGCAATTTCATGTAACAAGCAATTTTACCTTTTCACAATGTTTTCTTCAAGAAACTTATTTCTATAATCAACATAATGCAAGTTTTTACTTCTTTAAATTTGAGCCAGACTAAAATTCTGCCATCTTGTTATGGGTAAATTCCAACCTGTCTTAACCCATTACCACACAGTGACGCTTTTAAATGTTTTCAATATAAAATGTATGAAAACATTGTGCGAAATGAAGAAATTGCTTTTTGCAAGCAATTTCTTCATTTTTCCACAATGTTTTCCATCCAAATAGACAAAAGTTTTAAAGATTTCATCAACTTAACCCATTCCCACACAAGCCCTCCTTTTTACGCCCCTCAAGGAAAAAGCTTTGGAAAACATTGTGGAAAATGAAGAAATTGCTTGTTTCAAGCAATTTCTTCATTATCCACTATGTTTTCTATCCAAAAAGACAAAGAAAATTTAAATTCCATCAACTTGAAATTATCGTCTGCAGCTCCTTTCAATTTGGACCAGTCTAAAATTTTGTTGAGTTGGAATGGGTTAAAATTGTTGTCTACAACTTCTTTGGATTTGGACTGGTCTAAAAGTCTATCGTTTGGAAATGGGTTATATCATCATGTTGTAATGGGTTACCCCTTTACCAGACGACAAAATTTAGACTGGTCCAAATTCATAAATGCTGTAGACAACAAATCAAAATAGAACTACTACTACAAAGGGTATAAAATATTGTGGACAAGAGGGAAAAAAGTCTTTGGTTTTTACCCCAAATATAATTCATTTAGGGCATAAAAAAATCAAGATTTGTGATAAAGGATACTGGATTGTCAAGCCTGCAGTGACATTTGAGTTTGAAGATTTATGCATTCATCTGGAGGCCTTATTTTTCTCACTCATTTATGTTATAAATCACTCAGCATTTCTTTGTGTCTAATTTTGTCTTATTGCGTCTTTTTCCTAAACCCATTACCCTTCAATTCAGCTTTTTACACCCCTAAAGAAAAGCGCTTCGGAAATTGTCAGATTAGCCAAGTTGAAATATTGTTTCTGCAACTTTCTCTTGAACATTCAAAAATTCTGATTGATGGGAATGGTTTAATCTTTATTATGTAACTAATTTCCCTACGGTCACCAAATATGGGAGATAATTAACCCATTCCCACACAATCCCTCCTTTTTACGCCCCTTTAAGGAAATTGGAAAACAATGCGGAAAAAGAAGAAATTGCTTGTATCAAGCAATTTCTTCGTTATCCACAATGTTTTCTATCCAAATGATGAAATTCCCGTTTTTGGAAATTTTAGACTGGTCCAAATTGAAAGAAGTTGCAGACGACAATGAAAATTGTATGCAATTCAAAATCAAACAATCCTATGTGGTAGAATATATTGTGGAAAAAGAAGAAATTGCTTGTTGCAAGCAATTTCTTCTTTTTCCACAATGTTTTCTCAAGTATAAAATTACAGTGACGTAAAATCCTGGGTTTGTACAGGTTAGGGTTAATTTGTACCAGTCTTAAATTTTGTTGTGTGGGAATGGGTTTATCAAACTAAAATTTGGTCAAAATAAAGGGCAAAACAAATGACTAAGTCATTAAACCCATTACCACAAAATCATGAAGAACAAGATGTGTTTGTGAAACACCATGCCCCTGAAACAGGAATTCTTTTGAAACGGGTGATTTTTGTTTTTTTTCTAATGAAATGACCTTCCTCGGTTGCGCCTTGTTGAGACCTATCTTCATACCAAATATTAGCATTGTAACTTAACCCTTTCCTGTACAATCACTGGTTTTTACGTCCTTGTGATTTTATACTTGGGAAAACATTGTGGGAAAAGAAGAAATTGCTTGTAACAAGCAATTTCTTCTTTTTCCACAATATTTTCTACCCTATTGAATGGTTATTTTTCAAATTAAATGCAATTTAAATTTTCGTCTGTAAAACCTTTGAATTTGGACAAGTCTAAAATTTTGCAAAACAGGAAAGGGTTAATTAGGGATGAAGTTATAGGAAAATGTTTAGTTGGCAGGTTAAGTTTTTGAGTAACATTTTAGGGAAAAGGGTTAAAATTTTGACCTTGACCTTGATGAAATGACCTTCCCCAGCTGCGCCTTGTTGAGACCTATCTACATTCCAAATATTAGCATTGTAACTTAATCAGGGTTGAAGTTATTGGAAAATGTTTAGTTGGCAGGTTTAGTTTTTCAGACAGACAGACAGATGGATAGATAGAAGGACAGACAGACGGCTGGACACCGGTAAAACAATATGCCCCCGATCTATCGATGTGGGGGCATAAAAATAGCGTCTAGAAATATCAAGAACTAGATGCTCAAATGACTTGGTCAACATACAACTGTGAAACTTAAGAAGATGACAAAATTTTAAACTGGTCCAATTCAAAGAAGTTAATGACCACAAATTTTCCTTTTAAAATCTTTGAAGTCTGTTGTTTGGGATAGAAAATATTGAAGATAACTAAGAGATTACTTGTATCAAGCTATTTCTTCATTTTTAACAAAATTTTCCAAAGCATTTTCCTGCAGGTGCATAAAAATGCAGAATTGAGTGGGAATGGGTTGAAGAAGTAAAGTAATTTTGCTTTTCTCTTTTCTTATAGCTAGGGGAAACCACTAAAAAACATACAAAAATTATTCAAAATAAATCTTAAAGTTTCTGTGATTTACCAAATGGAAATTAACCCCACCCATAAAAACCCTTCCAACCAATCAAAATTTCAAAAAAATTAATAAAAGGTCATCCAAGTATCATTCCCCTGAAATAAGGTTTAAATTCTGACCGTATATTCTAAGACGACAATTATAAATATCTTTAAAGAAATAGGCCGAAATTTTCTTCCAATTTTTCTCTATATACCAATTATGAGCCGCCGTCAAGGCGCAGTTGGTAGCGCGTCGGACTGTCAATCTAGAGGTCCGGTGTTCGATCCCCGACGGCGGCACTCATCCTTTCAAACTATTTGTCTCTCACCAATGGTTCGATAATCGTAGACCTATGTGGGATAGCAGCTGGAGTCTAGGAAAGGATGTAATGGTTGTACTGGTGTGAGAAATACCAGGATTCCATTGTTAGGTGCTCCAGCCGCTGTGATATAACTGAAAGATTGTTCAAAGCAGCGTAAAAACCCATTCAATCAATCAATATATACCAATTATAGCTAGAGACTAGAATTGCAGCAAAGAGGTCTTAACCCATTCCCATACAGCAAAATTTTAGACCGGTCCTATTTCAAAGAAGTTGCAGACGGCAACTTTAAGTTGGTGAAATTTTTAGAATCTTTGAGTTTTGGGGCAAAAAACATTGTGAATGATGAAGAAATTGCTTGTAACAAGCAATTTTTTCATTTTCCACAATGTTTTCCATCCAAAAAGACAAACAAATTTAAAATTCCATCAACTAAAACTGTCGTCAGCATCTTCTTTCGATTTAGACAAGTCTAAAACTTTGTTGTGTTGGAGTGGGTTAACCCATTCCCACACAGTGACGCTGTTATTTTGGGGGGTATAATAATGAAGATGAATAGCTTTTTTCCTAGAGTAAAATTGTACAGGAATGGATTTAATAAATTATATGTAAATAGATAGAAACAACGTTTTTGTCAAGATTGATCTTTTTTAGTTTACAAGTTAAAAGGTTTGGTATCTTATTAACACAAATTTCATATTTTTTGTACAATATAACCTAAATTTTTTCAATTAAACTTCATAATTCTATCATTTTATCAAATCATGATATAAAGAAGAACATGTAATGCCATTTTTAAATGCTTTCATGTACAAACCTGAGGTTGTATGTCACTGTGATTTTATACTTGAGAAAACATTGTGGAAAAAGAAGTTTTCTACCACATAGGATGGTTTCATTTTAAATTGCACCAAATTTTTTTTTGTCGTCTGCAACCTCTTTCAAAATTGACCAGTCCAAAATTTCAAAAAATGGGAAAGGGTTAAAGATGATGTCATTACACACCATGATAATAGCCTGATGGCTTTCAGACAGTGGAGATAATTATATACATTTCAAACAAGAGCCGTCATAGATGGATTATGCTCCCTGATAAGTGCTTATCACAAACAAGAGGGCCATTGGCCCTAGCGCTCACCTGAGATAAGGCTCTCTTTCTCCAAGGCTCTGTACCGACTGGGTCTTTTTTCATATTCAAATTAAGTTGCCCCTGGCAACCCACGATTACATCTTATTTCAAATCTTTAAGCAATATTAAAAGGGGGACCAAACTGTTATTCCTGCCAACTTTGGATGAAATTTGCCCACTAGTTTGGGAGAAGTTGTCCTTTTAACCCATTCCCACACAGTGATGCTTTTGGATGCCGCTCAAGAAAAACACTTGTTAAAACATTGTGTAAAATGAAGAGATTGCTTATAACAAGCAGTTTCTTCATTTTACACAATGTTTTCTACCCATAAAGTTGAAAAAAAAAACAAAAAAAACAAGATGTGTTTTTGAAACACTATGCCCCTAAACAGGAATTCTTTAGAAACGGGTAAAGGGTTAAAATTTTGACCTTGACCTTGATCAAATGACCTTCCCCAGTTGCGCCTTATTGAGACCTATCTACATACCAAATATTAGCATTGTAACTTAATCAGGGTTGAAGTCATAGGAAAATGTTTAGTTGGCAGGTTAAGTTTTGCAGAAAGACAGACGGACAGACAGACAGACGGACATCGGTAAAACAATATGCCCCCGATCTTATCGATGGGGGGGCATAATAAACTTTAAATTCTCATCTGCAACTCCTTTTAATTTGGACCCGTTTAAAATTTTTGTTGTCTGGTAATAGGTTTAAGATTGTTCTTTACGTATATATATACACTAGCACCCTGGTAAAATATATGAAGTGAGCAACAACCTCAGCCTTTGATAAACAACATATTTGTGAAATTTCAATAAATCTTGGCAATGCATAAATGAGATATTGATGAAAATTCAAATTTGACCTTAAATCCCTTTTTTCAAGAAAAAAAATGTCAGCGCAATATCATGGCGAGTTCACCAATTTGGCCCAAGTATTTTGGAGAGATCACTACGGATAGACAGACGGATGGACAGACAGCCAGACAAAGCAGCAACTTCAGGGAGCATAATAAATGCAACAAATCCAAGCAAGCAGAAAATATTATCGGAAAAGTATCAAGTTTTTTTGTTAACATTTGATATATTTTTTGAAAGCTTTTGACCAGACATAATCCTTATACATACATCTAGCTTTCATTAGTCTACTCACCAATTGATTGGTTCCTTTAAACACAAGTTGACTGAGCGTCTCCAATCCTCTCAGAGCTCCCCAGACTTCATTGGCCATAATATGAATACCAGTCCGCTTCACAAACAGGTCATCTGTGGACAGCAAAAGTCATTTTACACATTCCCACACAATCCCACTTTTTTATGCCCCACAAGAAAAGGCTATGGGAAAGATTGTGGAAAGTTAAGAAATTGCTTGTTATAAGTGATTTCTTCCAAAATATTTTATACACAGAAAGATAAAGATTTTCCCAGTTTCATCAACTTGAAATAGTTGTCTGCATTTTTCATTCAATATGGATAATTTCAAAGTTTTGTTATGTTGTAATGGGTTAACCCATTACAGAACATCAAAAATTTAGATGGGTCAAGATTCAAAAGAAATGAAAAAAATAGCTGCAAAATTTTGAAAATGGAAAACAGTGTGATAAAAGTCACAAGCAATTTCTCCTTATTTGCAAATAACCAATGTTTTCTACAATAGTTCTTCAGGAAATGAAACACAAGATAGTGCTTTAACAGGTTAAACCAATCCCACACAAAAAAATTAGACTGGTCCAAATTGAACAAACCTGCAGACCACAATTTCAATTAAATTTTGTTTATCTTTTCAGATAGTAAATATTGTGGACAAGCAATTTCTTCATTTTCCACAATGTTTTCAAAAGCTTTTTTCTTGATGGGCTTAAAGAGATGGGATTTTGTGGAAATGTGTTAAGCGTGTGAAAGTCTACTATTGTTGAAGTCCCTATGGTTCATGACTGACTGACTTTATGGCGTTTTTACGCATCAGTTTCAACAGTATTCCAGTATGTGATGGCCAGTTCCCCTATACAAGTTCCCTAGTAGCTTCTCACACCAGTACAACCATAACAATAGATCCAAACCACCAGCTCCTCATCCTAATTAGGTGCACTACTTATCATTGCAATGGTTCAGCACAGAACAATTGTAACTGCCTATAAACATATAGGCAGTTACAACTGTTTTGCGCTAAACCATCCAATTTCTAATTGGTGAGAAACAAATGACGTATGATGCTATGTCAAATGTGGCTTGAATGAGAGCACTTTGCCTACCACTTAAGGTAACCAGGCTTGGTACTATGCTTCACAAACTTGAATCATTTAATTAATTTCATCCATCATGATTCAAGCAATTTGATGGGTTTAATTTCTTTTTTCCCATTCTTGCTTTAACAGAATTTTGAGCATGTAACTATTTCGTATGCTTACGCACAAATTAAATCCATAAAATTCTACACAAAACTAGAACAATATTTGCTTTGTTTAGCTTGCTGGCATTTCAATGAAAGAAACTAAGAGACTATTTTTTGTATGCAATGAGATATAAACCTAAAAATTTAATCACTGTAATGTATGAATCTGCTTCTCATATTCAAACTTTGTGATTAAGTTTTTAGGTTTATAACTCATTCAATATAGAAAACATTCATTTCTTAACTCTTGTCAGGCTGTACCCAGAATATTCCTATATTGGCAGGAGCTATAGACAAAGATCAGCCTGCACATATGTGCAGTCTGATCTTAGTCTACACCTTCTGCTTATCTCTTTTAAATCAGCATTGTTTATACCATATATTTTCTAAAGAATTATTAATCCACAATGATTACATCCAGTTCTGTCATTCCTTGATTTAAATGAAATTCTAAAGGGGATTTTATTCAGCATGACAAGGGTTAAATATATAAGTTATTTCATTGAAGTAAGAAACCTAGCAGAAATAGGCATTGTCCATGAAGCGTGTCCTAAAGTCTTTTTTTTCCCAAAAATTTGTTTCACATAGCACTTGTACTAATATTAAATGTGCCTGAATAGTTCTCTATTGCCATACTATCATAATTTTAGACTGGTCCAAACTGAAAAAAGTTGCAGATGTCCTTTCAAATTGAGCTATAAGTGGAAAAAAGAGCCAAATTGGGTAGAAAACATTGCGAGAAAAGGAATAATTGATGGCTACAAGCAATTTCTCCTGTGCTCTCATACTTTTTCCATGATCACATTTCTTCTGGGTGTCAGAAAGCATCATTGTGTGGTAATGGGTTAACAAATTACCATACAGCAAAATTTTTGACTGATCCTAATTCAAAGTTGTGGCAGATAACTATCAGTAGTTTCAGTGTAAATCGGGTAATTTTTGTGTTGTCTTATTTTCGTGTGAGCAGGACCTGAAGACTTTTTAGTGAGGTCATGAATTTGTGAGCGGGTGTATGGTACTTAAGAAAATTCTGTATGTATCTCCTAAATTAAAATGCCGAAGAAATAATCGAAATACCATTACATCCCGATTCTATACTGACCTATGAACAGAATGATTACTGGTAATTCATTTTAAGAACATAAACCTATTCTCTACTCTTATAGTATAACAATTTCTCTTCTAATATTTCAAATTATGCATTAAAATTTAAGTAAAAATACTTTTTGGAAAGAGCTAAAAAAGAGGTTTAGGGTAGTAATATTTATAGCACTCACACATCAAATTATCAAAACTACCGTAATAGTCTTACTAAATTGCTGTAAGATGAAATAATTGTATCCCATGTCAAAACGGGTGCAATTGCTTGTTTTTAATTGATTTATTTGCATTGTCTACTTTCAATTTGTTGAAAGGTTCAAAGAGTCTGTGCGATAAGGAATCAGTTACATCATCGCCCAGAATTCTATCGTCTCATTTGCTTTCCATTGTTATATTTGTATAGCTGTGGAATAGGTAAATATTTTGTCATTTGATCTTTGTCGGTCCCCTGATTCGTTTATCAATAAAAATTGTCTCTTTTAAGCCAGATTCTTGAATTTGCGAGCTTCTTGTTACGCAAATATTAGTGAAAATAAGACCCTTGCTAATAAAACCCAAGTTACAGTAAGCTATTTTTTGTCTCATGATATGGAAAACATTGTGTATAATGAAGATATTACTGGGGCAAAAAAAAGCAATATTTTGTGTGAATGGGTTAAAATCCATGCCAAAATAATTAAAAATCGTTCCAAACATTAAATAGTTAAGAATTTGACATTTGACCTGACCTGTGACTTTGAACTTGAGGCTGTCTCAAAATTTGTTTCAATGGCACATTTACTTATGACAAAGAACAAAAACGCCAAATCATTTGGTTAGCTCACTTTTAACATTTGACCTTCACACTAAACTTAAAGCTATCCAAAACTTGGTTTCCAGTGGCAAAACTGCCTATTATTCTGAAATCAATTGTTACAAACTTGTATGAGTTATGCTCCAGACATGTTAAATTTTAATATTTGACGTAGGCAAGTGAAGCTCAAACTGAACTTATCCCAAAATTAGTTTTAAATGCCACATCTACTCATGATTGAGAATAACTGTGCCAAATATTTAGAGTGGAATTATGCTTCGGACAGGCTCAGTTTAACCAACAAAATTGCTCAACATAAATAACGGAGTCAAAATTCACTTCCCGTTTCAATAAATGATTTGATTGCTCTATTGTTATTTGACCTTTTGCAGTGATCCTTCAATTACTTACATGTTTCATCCATATTGGTCGCAGGATATCGAGCACATGATTTCCTTATCTTGATAAACACCAGGGACACCACAGGTGCCTCAAGATACATCGGAGTCTCGTATTTCTGTGAAGGGTCCTCAAACATGGTGCCCTGTGCATGCTGGAAGTTATCGTACATGTCCTCCACAGCATCTTCAAGAATATAATCCTTATAGCGTTCTATCGCTCTTTCAATCACATCACATTTGACTTTAGCTAACTTGAATTTAAAGGTACTTTTATCGATACGATAAACTTTATCCGGTTTTGACACATAGTACTGGGGAAGAGGCCAGGGATCACCAGTTGAAGCATGCGGAGCACGACGAATTTTCTGTTCTGGCATCACATACTGCTCAAAGTTTACAGCAAAGTCACTCCAGTCCCACACAACCTTCAAGCTACCCTGTTTGTTTGGCTCTGTATGTATAGAATTATCCATGTTAGGTACACCATTACCTAAACCCTGATATCTTTGGTCATTATTTACAGGTTGGAAGACATTGTCATTTATCACTCGATTATTCATAGTATTATCTCCATTAACAGGAATTGCATTATTCAAATCCACATGCTGTATATCAGGCCTGTCTACAGGATTAAGTCGCTGGTTCGTATTTGTGTCCGCAGTATCATCTTCTCCGTCATATTCTTCATCTTCTTCTTCCTCCTCCTCTTCATCTTCATCACCCTCGTCTGGATCAGTTCCAACTTTATGTTTCTCGACGTCACCATTTATAAGTCTTATATTACCAGGCAGACCATCGCCAACATTTGAGTTTGTATCTCCAATATTGATTTTTCTTGGGGTTACTGCGACCCCTACATTATCAGCACTTGGATTATGTTTATCAAATAATTCAATTGGCACTGGGTTATTCTTATTTGGAATCACATTTCCTACATTGCCTGCACTGGGAATTGCTAATTTACTCTCAACACCTTGAGGTACTTTGTTATTTGCAGTGTTTCCTTGCCTTTCATCAATATTTCTTACCCGTGCATTATTATTATCATTAATATTAGGGACCCTGAATGCATTTTTGGTCATATTGTTAAAGCGTTTAGACTTACTTTGGGCACTATTTTGATTGACTAGTAAATTTTGGTTATCACTGTTTTGGTGGGAGTTTAAATTATTTACATACTTCACAGCATTTTCCTGTGGAATATTTGGTATATTGTTAAGATTTAATTTTTTGTCTTGATTGAGAGAGTTTTTATAAAGCTGTGCTTGATTTCCAACCTCCTGAAAAAGAAAAAGAAAGAAATGAAAAATTTAATTAAGAGATGAAGAGAATATTTTTTGTTTTCATGGAGGTATGAACCGAAAAAACTAATCACACTGTATGAATACGCGAAGCGGATTCATACATAAGTGTGATTAGTTTTTTTGGTTCATACCTCCATGAAAACAAAAAATATTCCCTTCATTTCTTATAATTTAATAGCATGGAGCGAACAAAGCAAAACTTTACAACTTATGATACTTTTTTATATGGAACTATTTTGTGCGGAAGCATACAAAATGGCTTCGTGCTCAAAATTTTGTTCATGGAGGTATGAATTAAATTTTTCGACCAATCAGAAGGCTCGTTTTTGATAGACGAAACTAACAATTAAATTATAATGAAATAAAGCTTTTAACTTGTCCAAATGGAAAGAGGGATTTTGTATGATAATTCCGGGAAGGTAAAAATTGATTGAAAGTCTATAAGAAAGACTTCTCTGGAACAGCATTTTACTAAAACCCATTCCCACACAACAAAATTTTGGACAGGTCCAATTTCAAGGAAGTTGCAGAAAACACTTTTCAGTTGATGAAGTTTTAAAAACCATGGTCTTTATTTTGGTAGAAAACAATTTTCAAAATGAAGAAATTGCTTTTAACAAGCAATTTCTTGATTTTCTACATTTTCTAAAGCTTTGTACTTGAAGGCAGTAAACAAGGGGGATTGTGAGGGGGAACACTAAATTAAGCTTTGTCATGGAAACCTTGAAATGAAATCCTTTTTCGGCACAGCATGAAAATCAAAAGGCTGTTTTCCCTAAAAGGCCCCGATGGGGGGGGGGGGCATTTTTTTTAATTTCTTTTTCTTTTTTTGAATTAGTTTTATTAAAAACCCTGGCTTAACCCATTACCAGATGACAAAATTTGGACTGGTACAGATTGAAAGCTGCTGCTGATAATTCAAGTTTATGAAATCATAATTTTCTTTTTCCCTCTTGGTGGAAATTGGTAATTGGTAGTTAGTAGTAATTTATTCATTTTCCACCATCCTTTCCCAAACCTTTTCTTGAGGGGCGTTCAAAAGTGGAATTGAGTGGTAGTGGGTTAACCCATTCACACACAACAAAAATTTAGACTGGTTCAAAATCAAGAAGTTGCAAATGACAATATCAAGATAATAGAATCTCAAATATCTCCGTCTATCTGGATAGAAAACAATGTGAACAAGAGGGCCGTTGGCCCTGGGGCGCTCACCTGAGATAAAGGCTCTTTTTCTTTCAACAGTCTAATTTCATGTTAAGGTTAGGATTATGAAACATGTGGGCCACAATTACATATAAAGACTATGAACCTGGGGATCCAAAAGTCTAAAATAACAAATTCAAAGGCTTTAGTGCTGATTTGAAAGAAGCTAATTTTAAGGGGGACCACCTAAGCAACATTTCTGCCAAATTTGGTTCAAATTGGCCCAGTGGTTTGGGTGGAGTTGTCATTTAAAAAATCGTTCTTTATTTCTATATAACACCACCCCCCCGGGCTCTGCCCCTGGGGACCCGAGGATCATGATTTTAGCTATTTTGAAAGAGGTCAATATACTGATGCTTCATGCAAAATATCAAGGCTCTACACCTTCTGGGTCAGGAGGAGAAAATTTTTAAAGATTATTTTAAAATTTTTCTTTTGTTGCCATGGCAACCAGAGTTTTTAACGGATTTCAATTCTTTTAACTATTTTTGAAGGGGACCACCTAAGCAACATTTCTGCCATATTTGGTTCAAATCGGCCTAGTAGTTTGGGGAGAGATGTCATTTAAAAAATCGTTCTTTATTTCTATATAAACCCCACTCCCCTGGGGCTCTGCCCCTGGGGACCCTAGGATCATGATTTTAGCTATTTTGAAAGAGGTCAATATACTGATGCTTCATGCAAAATATCAAGGCTCTACGCCTTCTGGGTCAGGAGGAGAAGACTTTAAAGATTATTTTAAAATTTCACTTTTGTTGCCATGGCAACCAGAGTTTTTAACAGATTTCAATTCTTTTAGCTATTTTTGAAGGGGACAACCCAAGGAACATTTCTGCCAAATTTGGTTCAAATTGGCCCAGTGGTTCGGGAGGAGATGTCGTTTAAAGAAATTGTTGACGGACGACGCAAGACGGACAGACGCCAGACAAAAGGGGATCACAATAGCTCACTTGAGCACTACGTGCTCAGGTGAGCTAAAATTGCAGAAATGGCTTGTCACATGCCATTTCTACATATTCCACATTATTTTCCTGAACGTTTTTCTTAGAGGCGTCAAAAAGTGGGATTTTGTGATAATGAGTAGGATATCAAATTATATCTAATATCTTTCTGGATAGAAAACAATGGAAAATGCAGAAATTGATTGAACAAAAAAATTCTTTTTTGTTTTTCTGAAAGGCATCAAAAAGCATGATTGTGTACTGATGGATTAAAACACCAAACAAGTGGTATAGACTAAGACTGCATATATGTGCAGTGTATCCTAGTCTATACCTCATATGGAAGCAGAAATATTACATTTTCTTGGTGTGATGTAGTTTACGAGGAAAATGACATCATGCCTTATCAATATCAATTCAGTAAATGTCTGATACATTTTTTTTTCTGTTGAGCCCAATTTTGACAAAATGCAATGAATATATCTTATAAGAAAAATCAGTAGATATAATAATCGGTTAGATTATACAAGGTACTTACCTGGAAGCTTGGCTTGAATACTTTGTCTGCATCGTTTACATAGTACACTGGTTTATTCCCTGTATTCTGATTAACAGATGGAAATTTGGGGTGAATATTGCCTCCTAGCCCTTTTCTTGCTCCACCCAATGGGCCTGAAATGTATTGAATCAGACAGTAGTCCCGCAGTTAACAAATATCCCCCACCAGTGCCTTGACACTATAAGAAAGTGCTAATAAAATAGAAGCTTCTATACTAAATATCATTTGTGACCATGAGCTTTGACATACAAGACTGAAAAATTACTTAAACACCATTCAAGGAAAATATGTTGAACCCACTGTAGATCAAACTTTGACCTGTGACCTTGGAGCTATCTGAAAATTTGTTTCAAATGCTACATATTCTTGTTGCAGAACAATTGTGCTAAGTTATTTTGAAATCCATGCACAAATGTGGGAGATATGCTCTTGACAAGCTCAATTTGAATGTTTGACCTTGAGCTGTGACCTTGCAACTAAATAAAAATTTGCTTGTAATGGCAACATCTTCTCGTGATGGAGAAAATTGTGCCAAGTTATTTTGAAATCCTTTGATTAATATAAGAGTTCTGATCTGACAATTAGGATGCACTAATCCCCGCCGGCGGGGATCGAACCCAGGACCTCTAGATTGACAGTCCGACGCGCTACCAACTGCGCTATGACGAATGCAAGTTCATTGAATTCAATTAACAGATTCTTAATGACAAATTTCAAGGCTTTAGGACTTATTTGAAAGGAAAACAGTTTTTCCTACCCCCTGGATCCATGGGTAATAATTTTAGAAATATGAAGAAGTCAATGAATTGATGCTTCATGCAAAATTCTAAGGCTGAAAGTCAACATGTTCTGCAGAAGATTTTTAAAGATTTAACTTTCTTTGTCATGGCAACCAGAGTTCTTCCACTGGATTTCTTTAATTTAAGCTAATGTGAAAGAGGACCACCTACAAAACATTTTAACCAAATCTATTAGAAGTTAGGCCGTCGGTTTTGGGGAGATGTAATTAAACAAGAGGGCCGTTGGCCCTGGGGCGCTCACCTGAGATAAAGGCTCTTTTTCTTTCAACAGTCTAATTTCATGTTAAGGTTAGGATTATGAAACAAGTGGCCACAATTACATATAAAGACTATGAACCTGGGGATCCAAAAGTCAAAATAACAAATTCCAAGGCTTTAGTGCTGATTTGAAAGAAGGAAAAAACTTTTTCCATGGGTTATAATTTCAGAAATAAGAAATAAGTCTGTGAACTGATGCTTCATGCCTATAACCCCCCCCCCCCCCCCCTGGGTCTGCCCCTGGAAACCCTAGGATCATGATTTTAACTATTTAAGAGATCAATATACTGATGCTTCATGCAAAATATCAAGGCTCTACGCCTTCTGGGTCAGGAGGAGAAGATTTTTAAAGATTATTTTGAAATTTCACTTTTGTTGCCATGGCAACCAGAGTTTTTAACGGATTTCAATTCTTTTAGCTAATATGAAGGGGGACCACCTAAGCAACATTTCTGCCAAATTTGGTTCAAATTGGCCCTGTGAATTGGGAGGAGATGTCATTTAAAAAATTGTTCTTTATTTCTCTATAACACCCCCCCCCGAGGATCATGATTTTAGCTATTTTGAAAGAGGTCAATATACTGATGCATCATGCAAAGTATCAAGGCTCTATGCCTTCTGGGTCAGGAGGAGAAAATTTTTAAAGATTATTTTAAAATTTCACTTTTGTTGCCATGGCAACCAGAGTTTTTAACGAATTTCAATCCTTTTAGCTATTTTTGAAGGGGACCACCTAAGCAACATTTCTGCCAAATTTGGTTCAAATTGGCCCAGTGGTTTGAGAGGAGATGTCATTTAAAAAATCGTTCTTTATTTCTATATACCCCCCCCCCCCCCCCCTGGGGCTCAGCCCCTTGGGACCCGAGGATCATGATTTTAGCTATTTTGAAAGAGGTCAATATACTGATGCTTCATGCAAAATATCAAGGCTCTATACCTTTTGGGTCAAGAGGAGAAGATTTTTAAATATTATTTTAAAATTTCACTTTTTTTGCCATGGCAACCAGAGTTTTTAACAGATTTCAATTCTTTTAGCTATTTTTGAAGGGGACCACCTAAGGAACATTTCTGCCAAATTTGGTTCAAATTGGCCCAGTAGTTTAGGAGGAGATGTCGTTTAAAGAAATTGTTGACGTACGACGCACGACGGACAATAGGGGATCACAATAGCTCACTTGAGCACTACGTGCTCAGGTGAGCTAAAAATCCTTCTTTATTTCAATATAAGCCCCACTGCTTGGGATTTACCCCTAGGGACCCAAGGGAAATGATTTTAGCAATTTTGAAAGAATATTGATAATATACTGATGTTGAAACCAGATATGGTTTAAAAATTCTGCTAACTTCTATATAGACATGCCCAGGGCTCTGCCCCTAGGGACCCAAGTGTTTGTAGCAAGTTTCAAAGAGGTCAATATACTGATGTTTCATGCTCTAAGCTTTCTGGGTATAGAGAAGAAGATTTTTAAAAATTATTTTAAAATTTCATTTTTGCTGCCATGGCAATTAGAGTTTTCATTTGATTTCAAATCATTTGGCAATTTTTGAAGGGGGCCACCTAGGGAACATTCTGCCAAATGTAATTGACATTTACCCAGTTGTTTGGGAGGAGATGTTGTTTGAAGAAATTGTTGACGGACAACCCATGAATGCCAGACAAAAGGTAATCACAACTGCTTACTTGAGCATTTATGCTCAGGTGAGCCAAAAATGACTTTCGTGGTAGTGGGTCAAATGGCCACTGTTTTAGACCTTTTTTTGGTCAAAGGCAATAATTTTCTAAAGTTCATGATCATAGGTCAAATATTTTAAAGTTAGAGCAGGGGATCAATTGTCAAGCAAAGTAAATTCTATTATTTTGCCCTTTGACCTCTGTGACACATAAACAATACAGAAACTCCTTGTTTAATAGAAAATATTCTACTAGTATTTTATGATCCTAGATGAATTTGTTGAGTTAGAAATATCTTTGTACAAAGTACAACTGTGATATCTTGACCTTTGACCTCAATGACCCTTAAAACTACAGGGCATCTCAATGGGTCATTTGCAAAGTTTGTATTAAGTTTCAGCATCCTAGGTCACAAAGCATTTGAATTTTAGCAAAGGATTTGATTTTCAAACAAACAGTTCATCTGGGATCTTCACTTTTGTCCTATGTCACAGCAAAACATTAAGAAAGTAGGGTGGATACAGCGCTATGAAAATAGCCCTTCTGCCAGTGGAGCTAAAAACAGCCAGGCTTAAATCCAATATAGACTATAGACAGACTCAAAATTACCATGTTTAAGATGTAGACAGAATTTCTATATAAACACTCCCTGTCCAAATCTATTCATCATTACCACACACTACAGTCACATTTTATAGATGGAAATTTCATGCCTTGATTATTCTGGGATGCTCTATGATTGTTTTCTTCTTCAGACATTGATAGCTTTCATTTCCTCTGTGAAATGACCTGAACACCAATTGATTTCAGACTAGAGACTTTGGAATGTTGGTTTTCATCTCCTAGAGCAAACATCTCTAACACAGATGAGATACTTATCTTTGTCTATATCTAAACACGACAATTCAATTAAGCAAAGGAATAAAAGTTCTAATTTCTCCTTTAAAAGCAAAATGCAATATTTCAGGCAAGCTGATTTTTTTTTCAGAATTATGAATCTTACCTTCTCTTAACCCACTCCCCAATGAAATTTTTTTAACTGATCCAAATTCAAAGAAGTTGCAGATGACAATTTTTAGTTGATAAAATTTTAAAAAAAAATGTATTTTTGGGCAGAAACATTATGGATACCATTGTTCTTTTTTGTTACATGCTACTAGCCACAAATTTTGCAAAATAATGCCATAAAATATCAAAGCTAAACTTCCGGCCAGAGTCAATAGGCCGGGCCAACTGAGCAGGTGGGCAGGCAAGCGGTTGGTCAATTGCTGTGTTGTTGATTTCAAGACAAAACGGTGTGTTCCGCTTGAAGCATGACGCACATTCAAAATTATAGGCCTTACCATGCATAGCCTGGCTCTGTACCACAATCTCTACATCATTACACTACAATGCTGTCAATTTTCATGGATGGAGATTTCAGGGATATGATTATTTCAGAGAAGTCTATGATTATTTCTCTAGACATTGATAAACTCTATTTCCTTTGTCAAGTGATCAGAAATAGGGAAAACAATTTCATGTGGCTGTGATATATTTGATTGTTTCACACTTGTCTAAATGGATCAAGTAATGTTGAATTTAACCACTATTGAAAAATCATTTTCACCGTTTAAATCATTTTCTTCTTTTCAAACACTAAAAGCATCTGATTATCTTACACACTTTACTTGAACACTTCATTTTAAAACTTGTCATGCTGAACACCGAATACTTCTGTTTTGGTAGAAGGAATATACAAAGATCAGACTGCACATTATATGCAGTCTGATCTTTGTATACATCTCCTGTTTATCCACTTCAAGCTAAAATCGTTCATAAAATTTATTGTCAACAATTTGGGCCTTACAGTGCTGTAAGTCCTTTGATATTGATCTAATCCTCAATAAAGATTTTATTCAGCATGACAAGGGCTAGTTATTCCAAATTCATGATACCAGAAATAGCACAAAATATCAAAGTTTCAGCCAGCAGACAATGATGCCAATGACGCAGTTGATGCCACTCCAGGCTTTAGCAATGTCCTCAGATTTTCTCCATGAACAGAATAAAGTAAGCATGAAAGTGCACACAAGTACCAATTCAAATTTCAATTTGAACCATCAGCCTTGCATTCCGACTGACTGATTGCTAGCCATGCTCACTCCGCTGGCCCTGTCCGCTGAGCCCCATCAATAAGGCACACCAAAGGACAAATGACAATCATGGGTCTCGCTACACATTTTCAGCTTGGGCCTGGGGCTAGAAGAATTGGTGAAATTCAGAGATTTAGTCTTATTTTGGGTAAAATTAACCCATTCCCACACAATGATGCCTTTCGACGCCCCTCAAGAGAAACATTTGGAAAATATTGTGTAAAATGAAGAAATTGCTTGACACAACTTTGATTACTATCTAAAAAGTTGAAAAATCCAAAATTTCATAAACTTTAAACTGTTGTCTAAAACTCCTTTTCATTTGGACTAGTATAAAATTTTGTTGTCTGGTAACGATTTAGGGAGATTGTAAAAAGTACTGGTATTTCCTTTGTTTAAATACAATAAAATCACCTGTAAGTAACGCTTTATGAAACTTTCTACTCTACTCTGTTTAGTGGCTTAACTTTACCAATCAAATGAAAACTTGGAAATTTTAGGAATTCCAGTCTGGGATTTTTCTGCTCTGAATAGGGAAAAAAAGATACTTATTGCCATTGAGAATGGTGCTGAATTTTGGCCCCAGCATATAGCAAATGAATCCCTGCTTATGAGGCCATGACTTTGTTGAAAAGCAAATGTTTGCTGTGCTAGTGTTCAAACCCATCACCCAGAGCACTTTGTCAGCAGAGTGAATCAATCTTGGCAGCAAATTGCCAAAGAAATATTTAACCAATTCCCACACAAGGACGCTTGAATATGAAAGCTTTGGAAAACATTGTGGATAATGAAGAAATTGCTTGTCACAAGCAATTCCTACATTCTCCACAATGTTATCTACCCGAAAAGATGAAGATTTTAAAGGCTTAATAAGCTTTAAACTTCTTTGAATTTGGACTGGTCTTAAATCCTATCGTGTGGGAATGGGTTAATAACACTACTTACTTGGTGTGCGTCCATAACCCTTTGGGAACGGTTGTTGTTTGGCTTGCAATTGACCGGTTGTGATGTGTGATGAAAATGTGATGACTAGAATAACAAACCACACCCCTTTGCCATGACTGTGATACATTCTGACCCTGTTTTCCTCCATTGTTCACTGATTTACCCTGAAAAAATTTGTTTTACTCATATGACATAGAACAAAAGTAGAAATTCACCCGTTCACCCATTCCCGCACCCATGACGCTTTATGACACTCCTCAAGAAAAATAATTTGAAAAACATAGAGTAAAATGAAGAAATTGCTTGCAACAAGCAATTTCTTCATTTTACACAGTTTTCTATCCAGAAAGTTGAAAAATCTAAAGTTTCAGAAACTTTAAATTTTTACCTGCAACTCATTTCAACTTGGACTAGTCTAAAATCTTGTCATTCTCTGACATAGGACGTACTGTCTAAACGTTTGAACTGTTAATGAGTTAACCCATGACCACTTGTTAAAATTGTAGACCAGTCCAAATTGAAAGGAGTTGCAGACAACAATTTAAAGTTTATGAAAATTTACATTTTTCCAACTTTCTGGATAGAAAACATTGTGTAAAATGAAGAAATTGCTTGTTGTAACAAGCAATTTCTTCTTTTTAAACAATGTTAACCCAATTGTTTTTCTTGAGGGGTGCCCAAAAATGTCACTGCGTGGGAATGAGTTAACAGTTCACTTTTTCTTGTACTCAACTACTCTTGAATTTTATATTGCTCAACAAATGTCATCATGCATAGTAATGAATTGCTGCAATAAAAAATTCATATAACCTAAAGGTATGGATAATAATTTTATGATAACTCGCTTTTAACCCATTAACCCTTTCCTGGTCAAACACTGGATTTTACGTTGCTATAATTTTATACTTGAGAAAACATTGTGGAAAAAGAAGAAAGTGCTTGTAACAAGCAATTTCTCCTTTTTCCACAATATTTTCAACCGAATAGGATAGTTTTGTTTCAAAAAGTATCCAATATTCATTGTCGTCTGCAACCTCTTTCAATTTGGACTAGTCTAAAATTTCAAAAAACAGGAAAGGGTTAACAGACGGCTAAATTTTAGACCTGTCCAAATTGGAAGGTGTTGCAGACAACAATTCAAACGTTATGAAAGTTAGGTTGTTTTTTTTTACATTTTGTGTAGAAACATTGTTGATAATGAAGAAATTGCTTGTAACAAGCAATTTCTTCATTATCCACAATGTTTTCGAAAGCTTTTTTTCCTTAGGGGTATCTGAAGGTGTCACACACACACTCCTTGAATTCCATCAATGAAAATTTTTTTCTGCAACTTCTTTCAAATTTAAACCAATCAATTATTTTGTTGTCTTGTAATGGGTGAAAAGTATTCAATAACATTCATATAAATTGGTGACTTCATAAATTTCTCATTGACACCATACAATATTAGCATGTAGCATTGTTTAATCTACAACTGTCATTTTCCCTCATTTTGGAGTATAAAAGACAGGCACAAATTTGCCACTGTGACAAGAAAAATGAGGGTTTGATGGACTAATACTGACATTTAACCCATTCCCACACGATGACGCTTTTAAACGCCATTCAATAGGACAGGTTTCACCGTTTGGAAAACATTGTGGAAAAAGAAGAAATTGCTTGTTACAAGCAATTTCTTCATTATCCACAATATTTTCTGCCCCAAAAGACAAACATCTTTAAAATTCCATCAACTCGAAATTGTCGTCTGCATTTTCTTTGAATTTGGGCCAGTCTAAATTTTTCTCGTGTTGGGATGGGTTAAAAATCAATTCATTTTCACCAGTTAATTGAGGCTTACCAAAACTTCCAACTTCCATTACAGCTTACTCATTATAAGACAACAAAATTTAAATTTTACTCTGGTCTAAATTCAAAGAAGTTGCATATGAGATTTTTTAGTCTATGAGATTTTGGAAATCTTTGTCTTTTGGAATAAAAAAAACATTGAGAATAATGTTGTTACCAGTTAATGATGTTATAAGATAATTACCAAAGAATTAAATTGCAGACAATAACTTTTAGTTCAAGTAATTTTTTAAAATATTAATTTTGTCCTTCAGGACAAAAGCTGAAAAAAAAACCCCAACATTTCGGAATGAAAAAATTACTTGTTACAAGCAATGTCTTCTTTTTCCACAATATTTTCTGAACATGTTTCTTCAGAGGTCCAAAAGCATGATTAAGTGGGAATGACTAAAAGGCTCTATATCTCTCGTAAGGACAAGATTTCTAACAAAACAGTCAATCCTGAAGTCTATTTTAAAACTGTTTACAGACCTCTATATAAATAATTACCGAACAGGCCACATCTTTGCCTAACAAAAAACGAAAATATTTGCAAAAATGTTTTATGTTGACCTTTGACCTATGTGACCAAAAACTCAATAGGGCACTTCCTTCGAACATCGACAACAAGCGTATAAAGTTTCATGGTCGTAGGTCAATTGGGACTAGAGTAGGAGCAAAGAAATGAACAGCCTATGGGCGGATAGACAGACAGACAGACAGACATGGTGAAACCAATATACTCCGCCTCTTATATTTTCTCAAGTGACTGTGATAAATATTTATTCAACAGAAAGGACATTGGAAAGAATTCAGATCCTCTAGATTTTCCCGTATGACGTAATTGAAGCTAATCAGCAAAATGCGTCCCCTGTAATTAAATTACATTAAGTTTCGGCAGAATGCATGTTAGAACATCAATAACTTAATGTAATGACTCTTAACCCGTTACCAGACAATAAAATGTTAGACTGGTCCAAATTGAAATCGGATTCAAATGATAATTCTGAGAGGATGAAATTTTACAAATCTTTTACAGTCTTATGGGTTATGGGAAAACAACATGTGGACAATAAATATATTGCTTGTTACAAGCCATTTATTCTTTTCCAACAATGTTTCCTCAAGTTCTATTTCTTATGTTGGATTGTGTGGTGGTTGGCAAATATGATAAGCTAAATTTGGGTTCCTTTCTCAGTCAAGCAGTGGTTTTAGCCCATTCAAACATAATACTGCGTTTCCACAATGTGGAAAATACAGAAATTGCTTGACGCATACAATATCTCTCCTTTCGACGTTGTTTTCTACTCAAAGGAAAAAAACTATTATAATTTTATTAACTTGAATTTGGTAACTGCAGCCTTTCCTAATTTGGACCAGTGTAAAATTTTGTCATTTCTTGACTGATAAACCCATCATCTGACGGCAATTTTTTTTTGTTCCAATTTCCAAAAAATTGCTGAGAACAATAGTTAAAGAAATTTTGAAAATCTATGTATTTTTGGACAGAAAACATTGTGGATAATGAATAAATCGCTTGTAAAAATGCTTTCTACAGCTTTACTCTGAAGGGGGATAAAATGTAGGATTGTGTTGGAATGAGTTATTTAATGTCAGGTCAATTATATAGAATAATCAAAGAGGAAAATTAATATGATTATGTAACAATTATTGAATTTACTGGCTGTATACTACAGGGTTAACCCATTCCCACACAATGACGCTTTTAAACGCCCCCTCAATATAAAAGCTTCAGAAAACATAGTGGAAAATGAAGAAATTGCTTGTGACAAGCAATTTCTTCATTATCCACAATGTTTTCTATCCAAAAAGACGAAGAAATTTAAAATTCCATCAACTTGAAATTGTCGTCTGCATATTCTTTCAATTTGGACACCATGTGGGAATGGGTTAAGCTAGGTGTGATGTTGAATTCATAAACTGAACAAAATAATTTCATTCTTGTTTCAAACATTGTTGCTAGGTACTCATTGTAATTACAGTTGTTAATTTATCATTTATTTGATGTCAACAAAATTTTCTGCCAAGAAATTGAATGCATATTGTGTGCATTTCTATTTATCTATCATTGCTACCATATCACATTACTGTATAAGAGACGCCCCAAGAGGACTGTTAGTTATTATGGGGGATAGTGCAAGTATACAGGACAAATCTGTTGAGAGCCTAGCTTGGTTTTTGACGTGCTCCATGGATATAACCGTCACACAGAGCCTTGGTTTTACATCTCATCCAAAAGAAAAGAATTTGCTAATTTGGTCAACCCAGGGCTCGAACCCATGACCTTGTGGTTTGAAGTTAAGTGCTCTACCAACTGAGCTAAAAGATACATATTCAAATTTGAATATTTTCTTATCATACTGCAGCTCTGTGAAAAGAGTAAATAATTTAACAATCATCACTCTATTACCTAAATACCAGACTTATATCTCTAATTTCCTATGTGATGTATTAACGATAATGAAAATAAAACCTAATTAACTCTGAGAGAGGCATATTACTGTCAACCTCTAAATCTGATTTAGATGTAAACACACAAAATTTTCTATTTATTGGGTTTAACCCTTTCCTGTTTTTCAAAACTTAAGACTTGTCCAATTTGAAAGAATTGCAGATAACAACTAAGAGTGAGTGCAATTAGAAACGTAACACAATTACACAGTAGAAAATATTACGGGAAAAGAAGAAATTGCTTGTCACAAGCAATTTCTTCTCTTCCCAAGTATAAAATCACAGGGACTTTCTGTCTTTTCTTGAGGGGCATCATTCTATAACCTTTTGGAATGGAATAATGTGGTAATGATTTAAAGGTGACATGCAATAAATTGACTGATTGGCTGAATTAATGCTGAATTAATTGATTGACATCTTTGGCAAAGCTCAGACAGATATCTCACAGAGTACCACAGTTAAAATTACATCTAACTAAAACTCAAACCCAATCATTCTCATAAAATGGGCTGCTTTTAAAACCAGACATTTCAAAGAAATTAAATAATTGAATAATGAAGTTGAAATAACAATGGCAGAAACATGAGGATTGAAATTACAGAACAATACCATGTCGTGATTTGAACGGCAGCTGATTTCGATCAATACTGCACCAATTTTGTTCATTTCACAAACAACAACATGCCGGCACAATGTCTTTAGGGTAATTACCGCTAGCTCAATTACGCAGCTAATTCAATATGCTTCCATTATCTCTACTCTCTGTCGCAGAACTTGTGCTTTCTGTCCATAATGGAATGTGCTATGATACATTTTAGCCTTTGCCGTGGTTTAACCCATAACCACACAACAAAATTTTAGACTAGTGGAAATTCAAAGAAGTTGCAGAGGACAATTTTTAGTTGATGAAATTTTTAAAATATTTGTCTTTTGAGGTAGAAAACATTGTGGACAATGAAGAAATTGCTTGTAACAAGCAATTTCTTCATTGTCCACAATGTTTTCCATAGCTTTTATATTGAGGGGCATTTAAAAGCATCACTGTGTGGGAATGGGTTATAACCTATTCCGACATAATACGCACATCAACAAATTTAGAAAAGCTTGAGCACCTGTATTGCTCCACAGTTCTGAATGTACTGATTTTGCATACAACGTGTTCTGGAATTCAATATAAACAGAATCATCTTTGCCATATCATGCAAATAAATCAAGTCACTGAAATCTTTGAAATAGTTCTAAAAGTACTTCAAACATGTCATCGATTTTATAAAAGTCAAGTCAAATTATGTAAAATTCATTTACTAAGTCAGATGAAAAAGTATTAACAAGATTTTGAAAATGTTCAACTTATACGATATATGGACAGTTTTTTACTGAGCCAAATTCAATGACAGAACCTGACAAAGAGTCAAAAAGGATCAATCCTGTGAAATGTGGTTAAAATACACCAACAGTTTTCTCACAAAACGATTTTCAAAATTTTCAGTATATTTTCAATATATACCACATATGCAATGGAGCCATGTTTTCAAACGAGGCAGAAATCTATTAAAAGGTCTCCAACAGTTCATTCCTGTGAAATACGCTTGAAAATATTTAGCTGGGATCTGAGAAAAAAAGATTTTTAAAGTTTTCACAATAAGCCACAATCGGAAATTATCCCAGTGCATCAAAGCTATATTTTTCATCTGATCAAACATCTTTTAACCCATTACCAGACGACAACATTTTAGACTGGTCCAATTTGAAAGGAGTTACAGACGACAATTTCAAGATTATGAAATTTTAGATTTTTTCAACTTTCTGGGTAGAAAACATTGTGTAACATGAAGAAATTGCTTGATACAAGCAATTTCATCATTTTACACAATGTTTTCCCAAATGTCGTTTTAGAGGGGGCGTCCAAAAGGTCACTCTGTGGGAATGGGTTGAAGAAACTGATACAGGGTCACTGGAGATTCATTCCTGTATAACTTTATCTTTAGTTTCGTCTATCAAAAACAAGCGTTGTGATTGGTTGAAAAACATTATTCATATCTCCATGAACAAAATTTTGAGCACGCAGCAATTTTGTATGCTTCTGCACAAAATAGTCCCATACAATAAGGTATCAAAATTTGTAAAGCTTTTGTTTTTTTCGCTCAATGCTATTAAATTATAAGAAATGAAGAGAATATTTTTTGTTTTCATGGAGGTATGAACCAAAAAACCTTATCACACAATGTATGAATACGCGAAGCGTATTCATACAGTGTGATTAGGTTTTTCGGTTCATACCTCCACGAAAACAAAAATATTCTCTTCATCTCTTAAGAAAATTTGGTTGAAAACAATTCACTGGTTTCTGAGAAGATATTCAAAGGATTCACCATATATGGAAACCAGCCCTGCCCATATAAGTCATGTATTTTATCTGATCAAAATATTTTGAAGAAATCTGATCTAGGGTCACCAATGGATTGATCAATCCTTTAAAATTTGGTTGAAATCCATCCACTGGTTACTGAAAAGAAGATTTTCAAAGCTTTCACCGTACATGAAAATTAGCCACGCCCATAAAAGCCATGTTTTTCACCCCATCCCATCAAATCTGATAAAGGGTCAACCAAGGATTTGGTTGAATTATGATTTATTTGAAAAATAACCAGTAAGTAGGGTAGAAAATATTGTGGGAAAAAGAAGAAATTGCTTGATACAAGCAATTTCTTCTTTTTCCACAATGTTTTCTCAATTACAAAATCACAGGGACGTAAAAACCAGGGATTAACCAGGAAAGGGTTAAACTAAATATTTCTCCAATTGCTCCAACTTTGGATACATCCAAAAGTATTCATTCCAAGTTATATCATGTACAAGACCTATTCACACACAAACCTGTTTTTTCCACCTCTCATGATAAAAGCTTTGGAAAATATTGTTGATAATGAAGAAATCGCTGTTACAAGTGATTTCGCATCATTCACAATATTTTCTAACCCAAGAGACACAAAATTTTAAAATTTCATCAAATGAAAATTGTTGTATACAACTTCTTTCAATTCGGACCAGTATAAAATTTTGTTGTGTGGGAAAGGGTTAAGTTCACAGTGTCTGCATGGCACACTTATTTTTAGCCTAAATCCAATTTTCCAGAAATTGTTTGACACTCGCGACAGACAAGACTTTAATATTAGAGACTGAAAACTGTAGAAAATTGTGTTGTCAAAATAAATTACAAAATCCTGTCAACTTCCCAGACTTAATCATAAGTGATTGGACTGCAGATACACTCTCCAAATAGCACACTGATTTAGAAAATTGTAGCACTTAAATCACTGAAACTTGTGCATACAATTTCCGTCAAGTTACTTCACACAATAAAGGGATCAAATCAACTCATGCAATCAGTATCTGTATTTCATTTTACCAGATGTCAAAATTTTAGACTGGTCCAAATGCAAAGAAGTTGCAGATGACAACTTAAAGCTTACGAAATATTGGATTATTTTTACATTTTGGTAGAAAACATTGTGGAAAATGAAGAAATCGCTTGTAAGAAGCAATTTCTTCATTTTCCACAATGTTTTCCAAACCTATCTTGGAGGTGTCAAAAAGCGTCATTGTGTGAGTTTGTTTGAATGGGGTTTTACACCTCTTTCAACAATCTTTCAGTCATATTGCGGCGGCTGAAGCACATAACAATGGATTCCTGGTATTTCTCACACCAGTACCGCCATCATATCCCTTCCTAGCCTCCAGCTGCTATCCCACATAGGTCTACAATTATCGACTCATTGGTGGGAGACAAAGTCGGAAAGGATGAGTGCCGGCGTCGGAGATTGAAAGTCATTGTGTGAGAATGGGTTAAATATCCACCGAGTCTGACAGGGATCAACACCCTCTGCACTTAAAAAATGATCCCCAAGGTCGGGCATATTTAACCCTTATCATGCTGAATAAAATTGCATGAAGATCAAAGGGCTGAAAGCACTCAAAGTACCAGTTTTGTTTCAAAATGTGTTTTGAAATTTTAATTTTAAGAATGTTAAGAAAGCATATGCATATGACTAATGTCATAGTGCCCTATATATAGACACTTAGAACAGTGAACACCTCTTATGTCGATAAAGAGCTCCTCAGGGCCTTCCCTTGGCTGATTTTTCTTATCACCATCACTTTCGCCAAATTGAAAACTATAGGCGCTTGAGCGCCTGTATTGCTCCACAGGCATGAATGTACTGATTAAGCAAATTTTTGCATGAATTCAAAATAAACTGAATATAAGGAATATAAATCTAAGTCATTGAAATCTTTGAAATAGCTCTAGAAAACCATTTCAAATTTTTCATTGTTTTTTAACAAAAGTCAAGTTATGTAAAATTCATTATGTAAAATTTTCATTGAATACCATATATGGACATAACCCACCACTGTTATAGGCATATTCTTCAAATTATGTGAAGGAAACTGACAAACAGTCATCTGAGAATCATTCCTGTGAAATTTGGTTGCAATTAATCAACAGGTTTCTGAGAAATTTACAAAGTTTTCAGAATATACCATATATGAAATTAGACCTGACCATTAAAGACATACTTTTCATCCAATTCTTTTTTATAATCTGATAAAACGTCACCATTTATAAAGTGAAATGGAGATCAAATGACGTTAGTTTTTGTTGTAAAATTCTTTTCCTAAACTTTTTATGCAAATCCGGTGATTTACTTACATGGAGATCAAAATAATTGCGATTTTCTGTCAACCAGTTACCCTAAAATATTCCCCTGTTGATGCAAAAACACAGGTAACGTCATAAAAATGTTGGGTCTGACCATTCTACTCTGCGGGAGCGTAGGATTGTGACATACAGTCGAACCTGTTTTAAGCAAGCGGTCAAGGGATTTGCCAAAATCGCTTGCTTAAGACAGGTGCTTGCTTAATACAGGTCGGCCTGTCAAGGTGGTGGCCGGATATTTGTATAACAAAAAGATTTGGTGGCTAGAAAGTATTCGTTTTCATAGTAAATAAATAACAAGAAAACAGCTCATTCAAACATTTTTTTAGAATTTTGGTAAGAATACTGGTAGGCCTATATGCTCATGAAGTTGATTAGAATATCATTCGAATTTAAAAAGGTTCAAATCGGGTTAATTTACTCGAACGGTCGTGATTATTTTTTGCTAAGATCAAACAATTGACATAATATCGGCCGGTCAATTGAGGATAAGTCTTCTCGATATTTCTTATTATTGCGTAAAACACTATATTTAGGAATCTAGTCAGAAATAGTCTTTGGGCGAGTTTGTTAACTCATTTCTCACCTCTAAAACTGCAAACAAACATTGTACGAAAACGAAAAAAGATTACTTTCCGAGAACAGTAATTTCGATCGTCATACTCGATTAATCTTTATTGATAAAGTTTGAATATCATATGCAGAAATTTCAATCACTGAATAAGAGCAATATAACAAAACTAGGCATTTTGATGACTTCGTAGTTATCTACAAAACACCTGTTAATTGGCGACGCGTGTGAATGTTTATCTGATTTTGACACTTGAATAGATAATCCGAAAACAATTATGCGCCGTGATAATTACTTATCCGTGAAAATTGCCATAGGCCCGAAATTGACCGTAAACTCAGGTTATTTCAAAGAATGGGACACGATTTGACGGCCGTTGACCGCGTTTTAAAGGTGCTTGTTGAATACAGGTAAAATTGAGTGTAAATAAGATCCGGGGGACATTGAACTGGCCGTTTAAGACAGGTGCACGCTGAATGGAGGTGACCGGATGACCAGGTTTGACTGTACATCAAAGAGACCGATGAGACAGCCTTGAGAGGGTTTCCCGCATTGCACTATTGGATTTGTGCACGAGAATCTTTTACTTATAATTATTCAAACTACCTTTTTTGTCGAATATGTATTCCGGATTTTCTGATTTTGTTGATTTCAATTTATGTAACATACACTGTCATTTAAGAAGTCTTTTCGATCATGGTCAGAAATTGTCACCTGTATCGTAGGTCATACATTAGATTAGTGTTTCTCACATTGTCTATTGATTGTAGTCTTATACAAACTTTGGTGCACAAGTGGCAATTTATAAGAAAATCAATATTGCTTCCACAGACTTTTTTTTATCGCCAAAGTTTTCGCCAGATTAGACTTTTTATCACCACTTAGCTTTAATTTTTGCATTTTGCAACATTGGCGATTGCCAGCGAAGGCCCTGGTTCCTGACTGTGGATAATCATCAGGCTGTAGTTTCTGCATGAAAAAATTATCCAGGAAGAAGAAAAGTATCTTTAAGAAACGCCTCTTGTAACCTAATTTGTTGAATTTAGCACTTCTTAATATATCAAACTTATTAATCATATTCGAAACAGAAACTTAACCCATTTGAACGTAAAAATTTTCAAGACAGGGCCAATTTGAAGGAATGTGCAGACAACAAGTTTAAGTTGATGGAATTCTTAAAATCTTTGTCTCTAAGGGTTGAAAACATTTTGGATAATGAAGAAATTACTCGTTACAAGTAATTTCTTAATATTTCACAATGTTTTCCAAGGCCTCTTCAGTGTTTATTCTAGGCAGTGAGATTGGGGGTTTCAAAGATTCCCCATATTTTCAATATTAGTGTTGTTTTTGTGGGTGTGTGTTTTTTCTATAACGAACAGCATGAAATACTTAACATTTCTTGATTATGTAGATTTTGCACTTTTTTAACCCATTCCCACTCAATGAAGTTTTTAGACCCCCCCATGAAAAAAGCTTGGGGAAAACTTTGAGGAAATGAAGAAATTGCTTGTTACAAGCAATTTCTTCATTATACACAATGTTTTCTTCCCTAAAGGTAGAAAAATCCAAATTTCACAAGCTTTAAATTGTCGTCTGTAACTCCTTTCAATTTGGACCTGTCTAAGATTTTGCTGTGTGGTAATGGGTTAATCCTAGAATAAATACTGCTTTTTTGTCATTATGGGGGTTAAAAGTGTCATTTTGTGGGAATGGGTTAATAGGGTAAAGGATTGGCACATCAATCTGTCAAGGAAGGACCACACTGCTTTTGACAGGTAAAGTGCTGCAGTAACTGTCCTGGGCTATCCCTTCCAAATTAAGCCTTTCCCATACAATCACTTGTTTCACGACCCCTAGGTTTTGTATAAAAAAAAAAACATTGCAGGGAAAGAACAAATTGCTTGTTACAAGCAATTTCTTCTTTCCTTCAATGTTATCTACCCTTTCCTTTGGTAATTTTTCAATTTAAATGCGCTTTCATTTTTCGTCTGCTGCCTCTTCCAAATTGGAGTAGTCTCAAATTTTGTTGTATGGGAAAGGGTTAAGGGTGGTAATGAAGCTATCAAAACATGTGCTCTAGATGGAAGGAGTAACTTCAGGCATTAATTTATTTCCACACAATGACGCTTTTTCACATCCATTAAGAAAAACGATTGGGTAAACATTGTTTAACCCATTCCCACTCAATCCCTCCTTTTTACGCCCCTCAAGAAAAAAGCTTTGGAAAACATTGTGGAAAATGAAGAAATTGCTTGGATCAAGCAATTTCTTCATTATCCACAATGTTTTATATCCAAAAGTATGAAAAAATTTAAAATTCCATTAACTTGAAGTTGCCGTCTGCAGCTCGTTTCAATTTGGACAGGCCTAATATTCCACTGTGTTGGAATGGGTTAAAATGAAGAAACTGCTTGCAACAAGCATTTTCCTCATTTCCCATATTGTTTTCTTACCCAAAAAGTTAAAAAAATCTAAAATTTCATAAACTTTAAATTGTCATATGCGTTTCCTTTCCATTTGGACCAGTCTAAAATTTTGCCATCTGGTAATGGGTTTAACCCAACACTTCAAACCTCACACTTGCACAATTTCATAAATCATGAACCAAACCGTATGTTGTGGGTACTAATTGTAACAGTCTCGTGAAGAAAATTTCAATGAGTGCTAAACAATGCAAGGTTTGGATGGGAAGTTTGTCATCATTCTCTCATAGCTGGGGCTCTGAAAGTGCAAAACAATTGTACGTGTCTTTTAATTGATTGAACCATTACCAGACAACAAAATTTTGGACTGGTCCAAATTAAAACAAATTGCAGATGGCAAATTGAAGTTGTTAAAATCTTTGTCTTTTAAGAAACCACTGCAGAAAATTAAGAAATTAGCTGATTAAAGTGATTTCTTCATTGAAAACTAAATTTTCCCAAGCTCTTGTAAAAGATTTGTTTTCTATCCAAAAAATTAAAAAACCCTAAAATTTCCATGGATTCTAAATTGACGTCTGCAACTCCTTTAAATTTGGAGTGATAAAATTTGGCCATCTGGAATTGGGTTAAAACATAATTCTTGTCATGCTGAATATCCGAAATATTCAAGTTTTTGCTGATGGCATTGACTAGGACTAGATTGCTCACAAATTATGTGCAATCTTATCTTAGTCTACACCAACTTTCTGTTATTTTTAAGCAAGAACTTTTTATGACACTATTTTTCAGAAATTTCAGACCAACAATAAAGGTTATCTTATTAACTCTTATCATGGTTCCATGTAATATTCCTGCTTCGGTAGAAGGTATAGACAAAGATCAACCTGTAAATATGTGCAGTCTGTTCTTAGTCAACACAACCTGTTTGTTACCTTTCAAGCCAGAGTTGTTACTAACCAATTCCAGCACAATGACAAGAAATACAATTGGGAAAACATTGTTTTCTACCCAAGAAATCTAAAGTTTCATGAACCTAAAATTGTCATTGGCAACTAATTTCAATTTGGACCAATCTAAAATCTGGTAATGCGTTAACCATTGTCATGCTGAATCCGGAATATTCCGGTTTTGGCAGGAGTTGTAGACAAAGATCAGCCTGCACATAAGTGCAGCCTGATCTTGGTCTACACCTCCTGCTTTTATTTTTCTTGTCAGAGTTGCTTATGAATTGATTTCTAAAAGAAATATTGATTTTTGAACAACAAGTTCTATCAGTGATTTCAGCGCTTTGATTTTACAGAAATTCAGGAAGGTAATTTTTACAGCATGATAAGGGTTAAGATAGGCCTTCAAAATAAATACTAACCAACATTTGGTGCTGCCAGTGCTTTCAGCAATTTGATTTTATACAATTCCCTCGAGGTTTTCATTCAGCAGGCAAACATAACCTATTCCCACTCAGTCTCAATTTCTGACACCCCTCAAGAAAACGGCTTGGGAAAATAAAATATTGCTTTGTTTCCTAAAATATTACGAAGATTTTAATGATTGCATAAACTTGACATTGTCTTCTGCAAATTTGACTACCAATTTAGACCAGTCTAAAATTTGTCATCTAAGAAAGGGTTAACAAAGCTCAGACTAATCTGAGATTTTATGTCTACTATTAACCTATAATTACCAGACAACAGAATATGAATTATATTGATATTAGTTATTCGAAGAAATTGCAAACGACATTTCGAGTTGTGCTAAAATTAGACAATAAGTGCCAAATGGGGGTAGAAAACAACGTGAGAAAAGGAGAAATTGCTTCTAACAAGCAATTTCTCCTTTTCTCACAAGGTTTTTCATGATATTCCATCTTCAGGGCATCAGAAAGCAATTGTGTTGTAATGGGTTTAAAAGAAGTGACCTGTGTAAGACATAATAATCCTCTCATTTCCTTGGTGCCTTTCAGTCGATATCACTTATAATAACAATCTGGATTAGTTTAATTTTTCCGACCTTGGATTGATTGTGTGTAGAAGAAAAAGAGCAAAGCATTTAACCCATTACAACACAATCCCTGAAATAGATCATAGAACTGAGAAAATCAGTTTAGGAATCCTTTCTTGGAAAAGCAGAAATTGCTTGTGACAAGTATTTTCTACTTTTCTGACAATGATTTCTACTCTTTATTTTTTCAAATTTGTGTCAACTCTTCTAATGTCTGCAACTTCTTTCAATATAGACCAGTCTAAAATTCTGTCGTCTGGTTGAATAGGTTACCAGTAGTAAAGGCAGAAGCAGCCTATAACAAGTATTTTCAAAGGAAATGAATCTAAACCCATTGCAAGGCGGTAAAATTTTAGACTGGTCCAAATTTGAAGGAGTTGCAGAAGACTAGATTAAGTTTTATCAAATTTTAGATTTTTTTAACTCTCTCGGTAGAAGACTTGTGTAAATGAAGGAATTGCTTGTTTCATTTTAGCAATTTCTACATTTTACACAATGTTTCCTATCGTATTTCTTGAGGAACGCCAAAAAGCGTCAATGTGTGGGAATGGGTTAAGCATGTCATAATCAGACTTAAGGGACCTACAAAAAAGAAGTCACTTAACCCACAACCACAGCATCTCTTGTTTAGACTCCTCTTTAGAAGAATTTAAAAGAACTCCTTGTGAGAAAAGGATAAATTGGGTGTCAACACTTTCAGCCAACTTTAAGACCAAGTGTCATACATCTGCAATTTAAACCATTCCCACACAATGATGCTTTTGGATGGCCTCCGAAGAAAAACGAATTGGAAATCATTGTGTAAAACTAGAGGAGCTTGAAAGCCCAATTTGCTCCACAGGCCTGAAATTACTTATCATTCCTGAGAAATTTGGTTGAAAACCATCCTGCAGTTTGCAAGAATAAGAATTACAAAATTTCACTATATACCATAATATTGAGACAAGCTAACCCCCCCCCCCCCCCTAAAGCAATAATCAATTTTCATCTGAGCCATATTTTATGAAGGAGTCACCAAAGGATAATCTTATGAAATTTTGTTGAAAAATAATAATCGTTTGTAATCGGAGAAGATTATAGGTTTTCACTCTTTACCATATATTGAAATTAGCCCGATCCATTAAAGCAATGTTTAATGTCAATCAATTCCTTTTTTAGCAACAGATCATTCCAGTGAAATTTGGTTAAAATTCATCATAATTAGGTTTCTTAGAAAAAGATCTCTAAAGATTTCACCATAAGCAGATTTGTAAAAGATTTCAACATACATGGAAATGAGCCCCGCCCATTTAAGCCATGTTTTTCAACTTATCAAAATTCTATGACGGAATCCGATAGAGGGTCTCCAAATGATCATTCCTGTAAAATTTGGTTGAAATCCATCAATTGAGAAGAAGAATTTTAGTGATTTCACCATATATGGAAATTAGCCCACCCATTAAAGCCATGTTTTTCATCCGATCAAAATTCTTTGAAGGAATCTGATAAAGGGTCACCAAAAGATATTTCAGTGAAATTTGGTTGAATTCTGTTGAGAACTTTCTGAGGAGAAGATTTTAAAGTAAAAGTTTATGCACAGACACACATACGTATGCACGGCGGACACAACGCCATGATAATAGCTCACTGGCTTTTAGTCAGTTGAGCTAATGAAAACAAGAGCCATCAGAGATGGATTATGCTCCCGAATAAGGCTTGGTCGCAAAACTGTATGCCATTATTGGACAAAAAACTGCTTATTGAATGCAATATAGTTTGAGAGTTCAGTTCATAAGAAATATGAAATTTCATTAAATTCTGATCATTTGACTAGAAGAAATTTGAGAAAAACTAAGTCCCCTTTTTTCGTGACGAGGCCTGAAATCCAAACAAGAGGACCATGATGGTCCTAAATCGCTCACCTGAGGCATCTGCAAATTACAGTACTTTTTAGTATAAAAAAGACACAACTTGAGCAAAATAAATAAAACAAATATAAGATTTTGGGCTTTGTAAAAAACAATCCAGTAATGCTTTACAATAAGACTGAATTCCTTTGGCTTTATAGTTTAATCCATTACCAAACTATCCAAGAATTTGTCACCCTCAGGGAAAATAGGTTTGAAAAAACATAGTGAGAAAGGGAGGTACAAGCAATTTATCCATTTCTCACAGTGTTTTCTACCTGAATTTCTTTGTATTTAGATTTCAAACAAACTCTAATTACTGTCTGATACTTCAATGGTTTAATTTTAGCAACCTTGGTAGAGAACAATCTGGATGTACCATAAATCAAAATATGAATGCATTACAACTTATACATGAGGAGTGGAAGATATTTGAACATGCTCTTATTGAGCGTTTTTCATATCTTTGGATGCCTTGGGAAGGGCCATGTTTGTCAAAAGGATATAAACATGGTAGATAACAATAATTCTATACTATGTTTTTAATGTAAATACTCCAGAAGGAGTGACCTCACTGGAAATTACTTCCTGAGGTCGTTGTATTGTAAAAGTAGATCTTAGAGAAAATGTAGTTCTTGAAAGGCAGGGATGATTTGAGTCTTAAACAGTGGTATATGCAATATTTTGTTTGATTTTGTAGTAATTTTGCATCTTTTCTGCTGTTTGAAAGTGCATTTTACACTATCTTTGCAGGTCTATGTGTTATAGATGGTGTTCAAAAATTGGAGGTGTAAATTGGCGACATGTGATTTTCATAGTTGGAAAAAAGACGGTGCCTTTGGTTAGAATCCATTATTTCAAAAATTCATCATTCATCGTATATGATTTCTACTATTAATGAGAAGTTCTATGAACGACGAAACAGTATCAGAAAGGCTATAATTCAACAAACGTTCTGACAAGTGCTACATCCTGGACGAAAACAGTGATTTTATATAGACTAAAGAGGGCCAAAATCCGGTGGGGTCTGACCTAGATGACAAAATGTGAACTTTGTTATTTCTTGGAATTTAAGCCTTAAACTGTGCATACAAGTTTGGACTAACACCAGAAGATGCAATATGAGGTTATTTTCATCAAGGTTTGTGTATTTTTTTATATTTCAACATTTTGTTCAGAAATGACCCGAAATTGGCGCATTTTTGTCTGGTAGTGATCTCCCTTGCACGAAGTTCAAATGTTGTTGTCTGCTAGAGTATTTTCTTGTTTAGAAATAGAATTACAGTGTTTTTGAGTAGTTGGTGAGTGTTCTGTTCTAAAAATACTGTTATTTTATACAATTTTAAGATTTTCCTCTAAAGCCGAAAAGCTACCCGCCCCCCCCCTCCCAATTTTTGGAAATGAATTTGTTCAGAAAAACAACAACAAAATATGACATGGTAAACCATGAAATTAAATACCCTGTGGGTATTAACATGGGACATGTGGGTGGGGGTTGGTCTTTGCGTGCAAATGGCTGTGCGCGTGTATGCGTGAGTGTGTGTGAGTGAAGGGACATTTCTCTCTCTCTCTCTCTCTCTCTCTCTTCCTGTTTCGGTCGGCAACAGACCATCATTTTCTCCAGACTGCCATACGCATTCGTTGAATCTAAGTGCTGCCCAAAAGGTTAGGATCTGCTTGTCTCGCGTCACACTCCAGGCTTTGCCAAGCTGGTCGTAGAAGTCTTGCATTCCTAGGTAGGATTTTATGTCACCATCTGTTGTAAGCGTTCGAACCATTATGTCGCCTTGTACATTTGACTGGCTATGTCGAATGCCATCTGCCTCTCAGAATGTGTTTCCATATACGCAAGCTTGGCAGTACAGCCAGAGTGACCCCCCAGCACCCCCGGGTCATTGAACCTCAAACCAATGGTTTTGTAAGTACGCGCCTGTCCATCATAACTTGTTTTGGATCGCTAGTCCGACTATATACTTGAAGCTTGTATGGTTTTCAAATGCGACCCCAATACGACTTTGAAGATGCTTGTCCAGGTTTGTATGAAGACACCATTCTGTTGGAATTGTATCAGCAGTCGAAGGATATGTCAAAATGTCGTGGGTCTGTAGAACCACTTCATTCGTTGTGCTTGATAACCATCTGCCTCTTTTTGGCCATGTCGGCCTCATTGAGGTGGAGGGTCTTCTCTGAAGCTTGAACGGCCAGTTTCTGCAGGTGGCTTCTGGATTGGGGTAGAATATCCATAAAGCTCATATGCACACTTGCCTTTTCTACCCCGGTTGATGTTGTTGTAGAGCTGAGGCAAGCATCATATTTACAGCGGCTCCCTTCGACTCTCCGGTACATTGAGGCTGATAGGTTCTGCAGGGTGTTGATACATATTGACAATTTTTACAGGAAAAGACAAGGTCAGACCCTAGTCAAATTTTCTTTTCACTGTGCAGCTTTACATTAAGGCTTTCGCAGTGGTCAGAAAATAGCTGGCGGTCATGAAAAACAGCATTCATAATGAATACTATTTGGTTGAGGCTGACAATTCTGTTCCCAAGTTTCCAGACTATCATTTTTGTTTTCCAGTCTACAAGATATGCGAACAGTCTCTGACATTTTGCTGGTTGACTGCATTGCAGGCTGGTCTTCGACAAAGCTTGGCCCGGACTGTGGATTATGGTTATGAACAGCTCGCCGTGTTGATTGGTTGTCCTATGTGGAGAAGGCCCCAGAAGCTCGTTTCTTTCGGATTCCTTTCACCTTGGTAAGTGCTGTTACTGATCTAATAATGCAATAATGCTATGAAAATGGTTGTGTGGCTGGTCATTTTATAGCCTTGATCTAGAATGACACTGTAAACAGAGTCAATGTCATCTGCTTGCTCAAGTATGCTGTCATTCCCCAAGTGTAGCCCGTCAGATAGTGCACAAACCTCTTATTGGAAAAAAATGGCTTTATTAGGGATTAACCCTTTGCCCACTCATGACCTTACCTATGGTGTACTGAATATTGGTAAATGAGTTAGACCAGCTGTACTATATCCATATTTGAAATGTACATGTTAATATTACTTGAAAGTTTTGAAAAAAACTTCCATGATGGTTTCGGCTGTGCGGAAAATACTATTTTTGCGCCAAATTTGGCGCAATTTCTGAGAATATTTCATTCTGCGCCAATCTTATTAGATCCACAATGTCCCAAAATACCTCATAAGTATTCCCCTACATATGTAGCTCCCAGCACTTTTTATTTGATATGAATCCAGTGTGTATTATTAAAGATGTAGCAAGTCTACAATTAGCCTTGAACGGCTTTTTTTCCCCCACTTTTTGCCCATATTTTACCATATCTACCAGTGCTGTTTAAAACACTCCTAGCAACACAGACAAGATTCTAGCCTTTCAAAATGAGTTTGACTTTGCTCAGGAATAGCCATAAAACAAAATGAAGTCAAAATTTGATGCTTTTGTTGAACAGCAAATTTTATTTAGGAGTGACCTCACTGGAAATTACTTCCTGAGGTCGTTGTATTGTAAAAGTAGATCTTAGAGAAAATGTAGTTCTTGAAAGGCAGGGATGATTTGAGTCTTAAACAGTGGTATATGCAATATTTTGTTTGATTTTGTAGTAATTTTGCATCTTTTCTGCTGTTTGAAAGTGCATTTTACACTATCTTTGCAGGTCTATGTGTTATAGATGGTGTTCAAAAATTGGAGGTGTAAATTGGCGACATGTGATTTTCATGGTTGGAAAAAAGACGGTGCCTTTGGTTAGAATCCATTATTTCAAAAATTCATCATTCATCGTACAGGATTTCTACTATTAATGAGAAGTTCTATGAACGACAAAACAGCATCAGAAAGGCTATAATTCAACGAACGTTCTGACAAGTGCTACATCCTGGACGAAAACAGTGATTTTATATAGACTAAAGAGGGCCAAAATCCAGTGGGGTCTGACCAGAACCTATATTTAAGAAGAAGAATTCTTTCAATGCGATTTACACAGTTTTCACCTCCTGGAGTAGAGACAATTTTTTTTTCCTAAGAGCATATTTTCCTGTTGCATAGTACAAAATTATTTAGTCATGATACATACCAATTATGTATGCCCATCACCTTATATTTCAGAAGGAGAAGACTTTTGATATTGCTCTAATTGGGTGTTTTCTAAAAATTTTTACCTCTGGGGCAGTGCCATGTTTTATCTAAGGGCTAAGATTTTAGCTAACATGGTAGAGAACCATCTGGTTATGCTATATACAAAATATGAGTTTCTTAGACTTTGTATATTGGAAGGAAAAGACTTTTGAACTTGGTCTAAATGAGCATTTTTACGAACTTTGGACACACAGGGAAGGTGGTTTATTAACCTACAGGCATAATTTAATCAAAACTGATAGATAACAGCCAGGCTATGCCACACTCAAAATATAAATGCCCTCCTCCTTAAAACGAAGAATTATTTTTTTAGCATACTCAAATTTGGCGTTTTTCCCAATTTTGGACCCCTAGTGCAGGGCAGTTTTTGACCCGAGCAAGACAACTTTTAGTGATATAGTACAAAACCATCTAGTTATGCTTCATACCAAATAAGAATATCCTAGACCTAATAGTTTAAGAGGAGAAGTCTTTTGAAATTGCTCAAATTAACCCATTACAACTCAATCCCTCCTTTTTACGCCCCTCAAGAAAAAAGCTTTTGAAAACATTGTGGAAAATGAAGAAATTGCTTGTATCAAGCAATTTCTTCATTATCCACAATGTTTTCTACCCAAAATGACGAAAAAATTCAAAGTTCTATCAAGTTGAAATTGTTGTCTGCAGCTTCTTTCAATTTGGACCAGTCTAAAATCCCACTGTGTTGGAATGGGTTAAGCATTTTTCCAAACTTCGGACCGCATGGGCGGGGCCATTTTTGACCCCAGAGATTAAATATTTAAAAACTTGGTAGAGAACCATATGATTAAGCTCTATATAAAATATAAAGGCCTTTGGCCTTGTAGTCTGTGGAAAAAAAGACAACAAAGATTTTCTAAAATTTCCCTTATTCATATGCCGCGGTTACAAGAGTTTTTCACAGAATTAAATTCTTTTAACAACTTTTGAAGAGCTTCACCCAAGGAACACTCCTGCAAAGTTTCAGCTTGATTGGCCTGCTGGTTAAGGAGAAGATTTTTAAAGATTTTTAAAGATTTCCTAAACATTCCCATTTTCAAATGCCGCGGCAACCAGAGTTTTTGACGGAATTAAATTCTTTTAATAACTTTCGTAGAACTTCACCCAAGGAACATCCCTGCAAAGTTTCAGCTTGATTGGTCTACTGGTTTAGGAGGAGAAGATTTTTAAAGATTTTTAAAGATTTTACTTAAAATTCCCATTTTCAAATGCCACAGCAACCAGAGTTTTTGACGGAATAAAATTCTTTTAACAACTTTTGTAGAACTTCACCCAAGGAACATCCCTGCAAAGTTTCAGCTGGATTGGCCCACTAGTTTAGGAGAAGAAGATTTTTAAAGAAATTGTGGACGGATGGACAGACGGACAGACGAACGGACGGACGACGGACAACGACCGATCACAATAGCTCACCTCGCACTTTGTGCTCAGGTGAGCTAAAAACCGGGAAAAGTGCATCGCATTATATCATAGGGAGTCTACATGGTAAGTTTCATTTGATTTTGCCAAAGGGTTACGGAGAAATCGCTCTGGACAGACAGAATGACGGACGGACAAACGAAGCAGCAGCTATATGCTCTCCCTTCTGGAAGCATAAAAATGCCTGCAATAAGCTATTTTTTCATTTTCCACAATGTTTTTACCCAGAAAGTTCAAAAAATCTAAACTCATTAAGTTGAAATTATCGTCCGCAACTGCTTTCAATTTGGACCGGTCTAAAATTTTGTTGTTTGGTAAGGGGTTAATTCATTCAAGTGTGACAGACAAGTGTTTTTATGATAATGGGTAAAGAATGGATTATACAGCATATAGTGTCTTAGCTATATTGTGACATTATTGCAAGTACAAAATTATGCACAAGTCTCACACAAAATGTCACATTGCTAATTTTGGTAGGTGAATCTTATACATAGATCTTCAGATTAGTAAGAATATAAAGAGGATAATTGTTTGTTTCAGTGAAATGTAAATTCATCTTTCATCAACAATTAAAGCTGTATTTTTACAAGTGGCGGAACATCATTTCACGCATGAAATACATGTCATCCTAATGATAAGATCAGTATTTTTTTTGTCCCCCATTAATTGTGCAGTTTAGTAGAGCGGAATGAAAAGAAAAAGGGCTAAATCTAACAAAAACACTGAGATTATCATTTTGATAATTCCTCTCGTTTTTAGTCGAAAAAGGTGAATTTATCAAGCGAAATTCAACCAAGAAATCCCAATAATCCACCGGAAACCATTAAGCCATTACCTTGACAACAAAATTTTGGATTGTTATAAAATGAAAGGCATCGCTGAAAACAATTTAAAGTGTATGAAATCTTGGATTTTTTCCAATATCTGGGTAGAAAGCATTGTGGAAAATGAAGGAATTGTTTGTATTATTCTAAGGTAAAAGTTCGGCTTTCTATCATCACAACACTAAAGTTGCCAAAAGGCAAACACCTGAAGGTGATTATAAATACCTGGACTTTTCAACCTTTTATGCTGAACACAGGATATTCCTGTTTTATCAGAAGGTGTCGAAAAAGATCAGCCAGCACATATGTGCAGTCTGATCTTAGTCTACACCATTAGTTTGGCTTTTCCAAGTAGGAGATTGTTCATGAATGTGTCGAAAAAGATCAGCCTGCACATATAAGCAGTCTGATCTTAGTCTACACCATCAGTTTGTCTTTTCAAAGTAAGAGATTGTTCATGAAATCAATTTCGAAAGAAATAAGTGCTTCAATTACTTTCAGGCCTTTGATTTTAACTAAACTCTGAAAATGCTTTTATTCAGTATGACAAAGTTGAAATGTTGATAGTTCAGAAATACAAAAGTTATGAAAAATAGTCTAGAAATGTTTAAAAATCTCTGTTACAAAAGGTCTTAACTTAGAAACGATTTTATTCAGCATGACAAGGGTTAAATTTTGACTATTCAGAAATGTAAAAAGTCATAAAAAAGAGTTTAAAATGTTTAAAAATTTCCCACAAATGGGACGAGGTAATGTAATTGGGATATTAGTACTACCATGTTAAAACCAATATTTTCATTTTGAAAGAACTTAAGAAATCAAACTTGACACTTTTTAGTCCGCCATGAAAAGATGTCGCATATCTGTAAGTTATTTCCAATTGCTGAATCTTTTTGTGTATAAGACTAAGCAGCCATTATAAGGCAGCACACAAGACAAGAGGGCCATTGGTCCTAAGCTCTCACCTGAGTTGATAGCTTTAGAAGTAAAATTATAAGCACGAATGACAATATCAACCTTTTCTCATTTTTGGAAAGTTTAGCCCCATGGATTTAATTTGAAAAATAACCATTCAGTATAGTAGAAAATATTGAGGAAAAAGAAGAAATTGCTTGTCACAAGCATTGTTTTCCTTTTTCCACAAAGTTTTCTTCAGCATAAAAAAACAATGACATAATATCCCGGGTTTGTACAGGAAAGGGTTGAATGGCCCAAAAGTGACCTACTATTTCAGGCTTGTCTATTAAATTAAAACTAGAAAGACATATCTTACCATGTTTCATTATATTTATGGCAGAAGTGTACTGTCTACACAGCAAGGCAGGCTTTTCTAGGATTGGTCCTGGTGACCTAGTTTTTGACCTCATGTGATCCAACATTGATCTTGACTGAGACATCTTTTATATAAACATTCTGACCAAATAGCAATATGTTAGAGCCCAAAAATTTTCCACATTCGTAGTGTCTACACAGCAAAGAAGTTTTTCTAAAATTTGACCTAGTGACCTAGTTTTTTACACCATATGACAAAATATTAAACCTGACTGAGGGGTCATGAAGAAAACATTCTGACCAAGTTTTGAAAGATTTGAGCTAAAATTGTGGTTACAAGACTGACGTTATTGCACGGCTGACTAACAAATGACAGACACAGCTAGATCACAAAAGCTCACCATAAGCATGCTGTGCTTGTGTGAGCTAAAAATTTGATTGCATGCATACGCAAACTGATATTTGTTTAACCTAGTACCCAATGACTGGTCCAAATCCAAAGCGAATGCAGACAAAAAAGAGAACCACAACTGAAAAGTAAGTTCTACATAGGTTTGAAAACATTGGGAGAAAAGGATACACTTTTTCAACAAGCAATTTCTCATTTCCTATCAAGTTTTTCCAAGCTTTTTTTTCTTGAGTATGTTAAAATATGTGATTATTTAGTTCCTTGTTGTGCGGCCTGTTAACTTAGAAATCACACTGGGACTGAAAGAGAGCTATAAGTACATAACACTGATCCAACATCTGCAACTTAACCCATTCCCAAATAACAAAATCTTGGACTGGTCCAAATTGAAAGAAGCTCAGTGGGGCCATCAATCCGTCAATTATAGGTACTGTCATATAAACTGCATTTGCTTATTCATGTAATGCTTGTTTCAATGGGGTTTCAAGCAGCTTTAACTCATTCCCAATCAGTGACGCCTTTAAAAGCCCCCTTATGATAAAACCTTTGAAAAACATTGTGGAAAATGAAGAAATTGCTTGTTACAAGCATTTCCTTCTTTTTCCACACTATTTTCTACCTAGAGAGTTGAAAAAATCGTAAAATTTCATAAACTTTAAATTGTTGTCTGCGCCTTCTTTCAATTTGGGCTAGTCTAAAATTTTGCCGTCTGGTAATGGGTTAAGCAATCTTTCATTTATACGATGGCTAGGTTCACTTATTTATTCACATTTGATTTAACCAATAACCAGACAGCATAATTTAAAACTGTCTCAAATTGAAAGAAGTTGCAGAGGACAATTCAAAGTTAATGAAAAATTGGATTTTTCAACTTCCTGGGTAGAAAACATTGTGGATTCTTCATTTTCCACACTGTTTTCCAAAGCTTTTTTCCTTGGGAGTGTCTAAAGGCGTCACTGTGTGGGAATGGGTTAACCCTTTCCTGTTCAATCCCTAATTTTTACATTTGGTGTTTTTATGCATTTCTTCTTTTTCTACAATATTTTCTACCCTATTGAATGGTGTTTTGTCCAATCAAGTTGACTTTAAAAAACCTTTGAATTTGGACAGGTGAAAAATTTTGCAAAACAGTAAAAGATGAAGTATTCGATTAACCCTCGTAGTGCTGAATATTTTTCCTTTCTTCACAAAATTTCATTTCTTTGTTAAATTCAGATCTACTTTGTTTACAAATATTTCCTAAATACTGAAAAAAACAAGCAGTTAGTGTAGACTAAGATCAGACTGCAGGTCTTTGCAGGCTGATCTTAATCTATACACCTACTATAACTGTTGTCAACACTGGAATAATCCGGGATCTGCATGACAAGTGTTTAGTCCCTCAAATTTCTTGTCTTGTAAGTGACAAGCGCCTGAAGACATTGGGGATTCAATTGATTGATTGAATGGGGTTTTAACGCCACTTTATCAGTATTTCAGTCATATTGCGGCAGCTGGAGCACCTAATAATGGATTACTGGTATCTCTCACACCACTACTACCACTACATCCTTTCCTTGCCTCCACATTATCCATGCACTGGTGAGAGACAAATGTTAGATAGAATATGTGCCGCCGCTGGAAATCAAACCCATGTCATCCCATTATTGAAGATTAGAAGTCTGATGCGCTACTGAATGTTTTTTAAAATTTTAGACTGGTCCAATTTGAAAGAAGTTACAGACGACTTTTAAAAGTGGGCTCAATTCAAAAAGCAATCAAATTAGAGGTTGCGAAATATTGTGGAAAAACAAGAATTAACTTGTAACAAGCAATTTCTTCTTTTCCCATAATATTTTGTCTAGTATAAAAATCATAGGGACGTAAAAATAAGGGATTGTGTGGGAAAGAGTTGAGGGCTTCCGTCTTGAAAACTGCTTCTTGAATGAGTAAGGTACCACTTACCAAATTATGGATCACCGTTGTCATTCAAACAAGAGGGCAAAGATGACCGTAGATCGCTCACCTGAATTTACTTTCTCATAATTATTCAGTTATCAAGTCAAATTTGATAACAATACTGATATTTTCTCAAAGTGAAATGGATATAAAGGCAAGAGGTAGTGATGGGATGAGCTGAAAACTGATACAGTCTCATAGGCCTACTTTCAATTCATATCAGATGGATCATTACAATATTTAAAGGGGGTCTTCTTGCAGGCTGATACAAGTATTAACAGGAAGTTTGAGAAATATTAATTCAAATTTTGTGACCTCTAGAATGGTTACAAGGATATTGTCACTAATTGAATGAATGGGGTATAACACCACTTTTAACAGTATTTCAGGCATATCAAAGCGGTTTGAGTACCTAACAATGGACTCCTGATATTTCTCACACCAGTACACAAGCACTACCACTATATCCTTTCCTAGCCTCCAGCTGCTATTCCACTTAGGTTAATGATTATCCATCCAGTATTGTCACTAAGGCCCCCTTTTCCTTGATATGAGTTGGAATATAACCATACTTGATAGGGTTCTACCTCATTACCTCATAAAAACACTTTACCCATTACCAGATTGCAAATTTAAAACTAGTCCAAATTAAAAGATACTGTAGATGATAATTCAAAGTTTATGAAATTTTAGATTTTTTCAACTTTCTGGATAGAAAACATTGTGTAAAATGAGGAAATTGCTTGTAGCAAGCAATTTCTTCATATCACACAAAGTTTATCCAATTGTTTTTCTTGAGAGAGGTCCAACAGCGTCACTTTGTGGGAATGGGTTAAGCAAATTTGAGAAAGAATGAGCCCAATTTATGACCTCTAGAGTGCTAACAAGGAAATTCTCAATACGGCCCTGTTTTCCAGTGATATTGGTTAGATTTGTTCGCAATAATTAACCCATTACCAAACAATAAAATATTAGAGTTGTCAAATTTCAAAACAAGAGGGCCGTTGGCCCTGGGGCGCTCACCTGAGATAAAGGCTCTTTTTCTTTTAACAGTCTATTTTCATGTTAAGGTTAGGATTATGAAACAAGTGGGCCACAATTACATATAAACACTATGAACTTGGGGATCCAAGTCTAAATTACAAATTCCAAGGCTTTAGTGCTGATTTGAAAGAAGGAAAAAACTTTTTCCATGGGTTATAATTTAAGAAATAAGAAAGAAGTCTGTGAACTGATGCTTATTGCCTATAACCCCCCCCCAGGGCTCTGCCCCTGGGAACCCGAAGATCCTGATTTTAGCTATTTTGAAAGAGGTCAATATACTGATGCTTCATGCAAAATATCAAGGCTCTACGTCTTCTGGGTCAGGAGGAGAAGATTTTTAAAGATTATCTTAAATTTTACTTTTGTTGCCATGGCAACCAGAGTTTTTAATGGATTTCAATTCTTTTAGCTATTTTTGAAGGGGACCACCTAAGGAACATTTCTGCCAAATTTGGTTCAAATTGGCCCAGTGGTTTGGGAGGAGATGTCATTTAAAAAATCGTTCTTTATTTCTATATAAACCCCACCCCCCTGGGGCTCCGCCCCTGGGGACCCGAGGATCATGATTTTAGCTATTTTGAAAGAGGTCAATATACTGATGCTTCATGCAAAATATCAAGGCTCTACGCCTTCTGGGTCAGGAGGAGAAGATTTTTAAAGATTATTTTAAAATTTCACTTTTGTTGCCATGGCAACAAGAGTTTTTAACGGATTTCAATTCTTTTAGCTATTTTTGAAGGGGACCACCTAAGGAACATTTCTGCCAAATTTGGTTCAAATTGGCCCAATGGTTTGGGAGGAGATGTCATTTAAAAAATCGTTCTTTATTTCTATATAAACCCCACCCCCCTGGGGCTCCGCCCCTGGGGACCCGAGGATCATGATTTTAGCTATTTTGAAAGAGGTCAATATACTGATGCTTCATGCAAAATATCAAGGCTCTACGCCTTCTGGGTCAGGAGAAGAAGATTTTTAAAGATTATTTTAAAATTTCACTTTTGTTGCCATGGCAACCAGAGTTTTCAACGGATTTCAATTCTTTTAGCTATTTTTGAAGGGGACCATCTAAGGAACATTTCTGCCAAATTTGGTTCAAATTGGCCCAGTGGTTTGGGAGGAGATGTCGTTTAAAGAAATTGTTGACGGACGACGCACGACGCACGACGCACGACGCACGACGCACGACGGACGACGGACGGACGCCGGACGAAAGGCGATCACAATAGCTCACTTGAGCACTACGTGCTCAGGTGAGCTAAAAAGAGTTGCAGACAACAATATAAAGTTGATGAGTTTTAGATTTTTTCAACTTTCTAGGTAGAAAACATTGTGTAAATGAAGAAATTGCTTGTCACAAGCAATTACTTCATTTCACACAATGTTTTCCAATTTGTTTTTCTTAAGGGCTTCCAAAAGCGTCTCTGTATGGGAATATGTTAATAGAGACTTTCCTCATTTGATCATACAAACATTTCAGCAAGTAAGAGGAAGGTTGGACTGAAACTGTGAACTCTACAGCAGTAACAAGGAAGCTGTAAACCCTTTCCCTTTTTTTGAAATTTCAGACGTCTCCAAATTGAAAGAGGTTGCAGACAACAATGAAAGTTGGGTGCAATTTGAATTGAAACCATTCTATGTACATGTATTAGAAAATATTGTGGGAATGGAAAAAATTGCTTGTGACAAGCAAATTCTTCTTTCAAGCAATGTTTTCTCAAGTATAAAATCAAAGCAATGTAAAATCCCGGGTTTGTACTTGAAAGGGCTAATATAGTCCCTGGTTTTCCTGTAATATTGGTCAGATTGTCACTTTATTTAACCCTTTTCTGTTTTTTGAAATTTTAAACTGGTCCAAATTGAAAAAGGTTGCAGACGACAATGAAAATTCAATCTAATTTGTTATGAAGCAGTCCTATGTGGTAGAAAATATTGTGGGAAAATTAGTTTGTTTCAAGCAATTATTTTTTTTTTTCCACAATGCTTGCTCAAGTAAAATAATCACATCAATTTAAAATTGCAGGTTTGAACAAGTTAATGGTTAATAGGGTTCTTCCTAATGACTGTACAAATATTTTGAGAAAGATTGAGCCAAAAGTGTAACCTCAGAGAGGGGTAACAAGGAAAATGCTAATAAAGCAATTTTCCCCTTGATTTTGGTTAGAATATCACCATATTCAAAAGAGTACTGCCTAATGACTATACAAACAATTTCAGCAAGTTCAAGAAAGATTGCGCTAAAATCTTTACCTGTAGAGTGTATAACACTGAATTTTTGATGACTGACAACTGAGAACTGATATTAAAGTATCGCAAAAGCTCACAATGAGCATGTTGTGCTCAGATGACCTAAAAATCAATTTTCTGATGATGAATCAGCAAAGTCAATTTATTGGATAAGGATAAGTCCATTTTAGGACGTAAATAAGGTAAAAAGGTCAAATGGATTTGTGCAATTAGGAATGTGACAATAGGCGCTTACAATAGAATGTAAAGTAGACAAATAACCACAAAAGTGAAAAGTATCAATTTAAGTGAGTGACCAAGGTCATATGGCAGTATCTTTAACCCATTTCCAGAAGACAAAATTTTAGACAGGTCCAAATTCAACAAGAATACCATAGTCACAATATACGCCACCGATTTGCTGCTGTTTCATGAAAATAATTGTAGACACTACTTATTTTGAAAGAACCAAATTCAAAACATTTGTAGACTATTTTTTGTGCTCACAAGAAAAGTGGAAGTACGTACATACCGACAGACGGATGGGCCCCAGATGCTAAGTTTTAAGGGGGCATAATTCAGTTAAAAATTAATGAACACTTAAAACCCAGAGACTAAGTGTCAAGGGGCATAACTCTTGCAAAAATCAATGAACCATAAAATCCTTGATCCATCTACACCTACAAATTATGGTGATGACATTGACCAAGTTTCATTTAAATCAGGATAAAAAGTTAGGAGGAGTTGCGTTCACAAGGCTGCAATTTCAATAAGCCCAAGAGAAATTAAGTTTTATGGGGAAAATTAGTGAACCATAGAAACCTTGATCGATGTACATCTACAAATTATGGTGATGACATTGACCAAGTTTCATTTAAATCAAAACAAAAAAATAGGAGGAGTTTCATTCACAAGGCTGCAATTTCAATAAGCCCTAGATACTAAGTTTTAAGGGGGCATAATTCAGGCAAAAATCAATGAACCATAAAATCCTTACTTCAAGCATATTTACCAATTTAGTTTATAACATCCACCAAGTTTCATTTAGATCCAGCCAGAAACTTAGGAGGAGTTGCATTCACAAGGCTGCAATTTCAATAAGCCCTAGATACTAAGTTTTAAGGGGGCATAATTCAGGCAAAAATCAATGATTCATAAAATCCTTACTTCATGCACATCTACCAATTAAGGTGATAGCATTGACCAAGTTTCAAAAACATCCAACCAGAAACTTAGGAGAAGCTGTGCTCACAAGAAAAGTGGACGTACGTACGGATGGTCAGACGGACAGACGAAGGACGGACAGACGGAGAAGATGACGCCAATATACGGCATATAAAAATGATGCAGACAACAGCAATTTCTTCATTTTCCACAATTTTTTCTAAAGCTTTTTTTCTTATGGGTATCAAAAGCCATTCTTGATTGGGAATGGGTTAATGAAAAGTTTGCTTTTTACTGGTGCTAATTAACCCTTCCCTTTTCAATTTGTGCTTTATACGTCCCAGTGATTTTAATACTTGAGAAAACATTGTGGGAAAAGAAGAAATTGCTTATAACAAGCAATTTCTTCTTTTTCCACAATATTTTCTACCCTGTGGGTTGGTTACTTTTCAAATTTCACTCATTTTAAACTGTCGTCTACATCTTCTTTCAAATTGAACATGACTAATATTTTTGAAAAGTTATGGAAAGGGTTTAACTATAATCCTTCAAATTGCATGTATATAATTGTATCCAATCGATTTCCATATTGTTGGGTAATTTCAAAACTATGGTAAGTCTCAAAACATATTAATCCATTCCCATATGCAAAAATTCTAGACTGGTCCAAATTCAAAGAAGTTGCAGACGACAGTTTAAAACTCATGAAAATTTACATTTTTTCAACTCTCTGGGTAGAAAACATTGTGTAAAATGAAAAAATTGCATGTAATAAGCCATTTCTTCATTTTACTCAATGTTTTTCCAATTGTTTTTCTTGAAGGGCGTCCAAAAGCCTCACTGTGTGGGAATGGGTTAAGGCAGTTTTGCATTAAGACCAACTTAGATTCCTCAAAGTATTGTGTGGTAAGGCATTTTAACCCATTCCCATATGCAAAAATTCTAGACTGGTCCAAATTCAAAGAAGTTGCAGACGACAGTTTAAAACTCATGAAAATATACATTTTTTCAACTCTCTGGGTAGAAAACATTGTGTAAAATGAAGAAATTGCTTGTAATAAGCAATTTCTTCATTTTACACAATGTTTTTCCAATTGTTTTTCTTGAAGGGCGTCCAAAAGCCTCACTGTGTGGGAATGGGTTAAGGCAGTTTTGCATTAAGACCAACTTATATTCCTCAAAGTGTTGTGCAGAAATCCATTAACCCATTCCAACTCAATCCCTCTTTTTTACGCCCCTCAACGAAAAAGCTTTGGAAAACATTGTGGAAAAGGAAGAAATTGCTTGTATCAAGCAATTTCTTCATTATCCACAATGTTTTCTATCCAAAAAGACAAAAAGATTCAAAATTCCATCAACTTGAGATCGTTAACCCATTCCCACTTGACAAAATTGGTCCAAATTGAAAGAAGATGCAGATGACAGTTTCAAGTTCATAGAATTTTAAATTTTTTCACTTTGGAAAAGGAAACACAGGAGGTGTAGACTAAGATCAGACTGCACTTATGTGCAGTCTGATCTTGCCTACACCTTCTGCAAAAACCAGAATATTCTGATCAGCATGAAAAGGGTTAACCCTTTCCTGTTAGATCTTTTAAAGTGCCAATTACGAAATGGTTTTATCAAATTCATGTTCCTGTACTGGTATCTTAAGGAAGCATATGCTTATACAACGTGAGCAATAGCCATTGATATATAGATAGTTACTTCCTTTAAAACTCGTAATTTAAAGACACTTAATGCTTAAAAGCTCAAAAAAAAGTTTGCACAATGCAAAATGATTTAACCCGTTCCCACACAATCCTTCTTTATTACTTCCCTCAAGAAAAATGTTTTGGAATACATTGTGAAAACTTAAGAATTGCTTGTGGCAAAAAAATTCTTTCATTCCTAAAATGTTTTCTATATCAACTTAAGATTCAAAAAATTGTCAACTGCAACTTCTCTGAATATGGACCGGTCTAAGATTTTCTTGTCTGGTAATGGGTTAATTTGCCTATCTGTCACATTATAGGTCAACAAATTTTTAGACTAGTCCAAATTTGCATGCAACCAGCATGTCCTAGAGGCTTAACCCATTACCACACAATCCTGCTTGTTTAAGTAAAATATTTGGAAATAAATTGTATAAAACTAAGAAATTGCTTTTTGAAAACTATTTCTTCAATTCAAACAATGTTTTCTACCTAGAAAGACAAATATTTATAAACTTTCATCGACTGAAACTTGTTGTATGCAACCTTTTTGAATTTAGACCTATCTAAAATTTAACAGTCTGGTAATGGGTTATATTTGAAACGATAGATCAAACACGGAAGAAAGAACATTATGTGGAAAGGAAAATTTCTTTAATTTGAGAATTTATTCCTTTGATCTGTAGGTCCTTTTAACCCATTCCAACTCAACAAAATTTTAGACTGGTCCAAATTGAAAGAAGCTGCAGACGATATTTTCAAGTTGGTGGAATTTAAATTTTCTTTGGCTTTTTGGATAGAAAAAAATTGTGGATAATGAAGAAATTGCTTGATACAAGCAATTTCTTCATTTTCCGCAATGTTTTCCAAAGCTTTTTTCTTGAGGGGCGTAAAAAGGAGGGCTTGTGTGGGAAAGGGTTAAATATGCAATTCTCTAACCAACTACCTCAAAACTAGTGTCAGTCAAGTTTGACTGAAAACAAATAATTCAATTTAATAACAGAAATATACAAATACATACTTGAACCCCCCTTCAAATCCACAGTATAAACACCGATAAAAGTCCTCTCCAATACAATCTGTAAAAAGTCTTTCGTACAACTTGCTACTGCTATAAATGGTATAGACAGGCTAACAGTTTAACAATTACCAATAATTCTCTTTCCAATATAAACGGCACTTTTCCTATTGTTATTCGATTTCATTAGAATCAGCCGGACAAAGTTAACAATGTCCAACAGTTTTAGATTAAATTTATTTACCTACATGAGGTCACAAAATATCATGCCACTAATCGGTCAATCACGGCTGTCAATCAAACAGGAGCACTGCATGCAGATGCCAACAATCAGCTGTTCAAAAGCTAAATTAAAAGCGGAAAAAGTAAGTAGAAAAGAGAGATAATTCATTCAAAAATGCAATCAGAGTTATCCCCTTGTTGGTATAGATTGCAGTTTTGATAGTGAACTTACATGCCATTTTTCAAGTGAATGTGTTCAATAATACCAGAAACGTAACAAAATGTCAAAGATTTCGTACGATGACGCTGATGCAAATGCTGACTATAGCAATACCTCAGGTTTTCCCCAACCAAGCCAAGCTAAAATAGTTTAACCAATCAAATTATTCATTAACCCATGTCATGCTGTATAAATTACCTTACAGCATTGCTGTAAAATCAAAGGGCTGAAAACACCGATAGAATTGAAAAACCAATATTTCTTTCAGAAATAAATTTCATTAACAACTCTGTCAGGAAAGGAAAGCAGGAGGTGTAGACCAAGATCAGATTGCACTTATGTGCAGGCTGATCTTAGTCTCCACCACCTGCCAAAACCAGAATATTCCGGCTTCAGTATGACAAGGGTTAAGACCAGAAATGAAATAACATGTTGAGTAGTTTTGTTGGTTTGGTGATTAAAACATGGTAACTGCAGCTTATTCAAGCTGTAGATACAACATTTGGGTTGCCGACCAAACATTTTATTATTTTTGTTGCATTAAACTGACCATTGAGCTTGCAAAATTTAACCTTTAATCCCATTTCCACCCTTTCCTCTCCTTTATACGTCCCTCAAGAAAAAAGCTTTGAAAAAACATTATGGAAAATGAAGAAATTGCTTGTATCAAGCAATTTCTTCATTATCCTCAATGCTTTCTATCCAAAATGACAAATAAAATAAAATTCCTTCAACTTGAAATTGTTGTCTGCAGCTTCTGGCAAATTTGGACAAGTCTAAAATTCTGTTGTGTGGGAATGGGTAAATATCTAAGCTGAACTTCCTGCTGACTCAAAGGCTAATTTGTAAATTTTCCTGTCCTTGCGTCTTTGAACCCATGACCAAATGACAGTAGGATAGTTAACATTGTGAGAAAAGGAGAAATGTTTTGTTGCCATTACCACACAAACCCTCATTTTTACACTCCTGGAGAATTTCCTATGACACCCTAAAGGAAAATAGATATTTACTTGAAACAAGCTATTTATGGTTTTCTCACAATGTTTTCAACCCTTTATGGCACTGATTCTTCAAATGAGTTGCATGGTAAATCATTGTCTGCAACTTTTTCAATTTAGACCTCGTTTTAAATTTTATTGTCTGGTAATCAGCTTACCTTTTCCCACACAAAAGAAATTTAAACTGGTCCAAAATGAAAGCAGTAACTGTTGTAGATGACAGTTTTGAGTTTGTGAATTTTAAGAAAATCTAATGTCTTTAAATGATGCAATTGCTTGTAACAAGCAATTTCATTTTCTACAATTTATTTTTCCAAAGTTTTTTTTTTCTTGGAAGGGGGTATGTACAAAGAAGGGTTATATGGTAATGGGTTAAGCAGCTTCACAAAAAAGTCCTTTTTTTCAATTTCACTTTCTAAAATTTCACAATTTTCAATCACACTCAATGTTGATGGTTCTAAGATCCAGCATACTCTAATGTCATCATGTGACCTAAACCTCACAACTGGACTCTTCCTTACTAAATACATATACGAATAAATTCACTTAACCCATTCCCACACAAGCCCTCCTTTTTACTCTCCTCAAGAAAAAAGCTTTGGAAAACATTGTGGAAAATGAAGAAATTGCTTGATACAAGCAATTTCTTCATTATCCACAATGTTTTCTATCCAAAAAGACAAAGAAAATTTTAATTCCACCAAATTGAAAAAATCGTCTGCAGCTTCTTTCAATTTGGACCAGTCTAAAATTTTGTTGAGTTCGAATGGGTTAAAAATCCACAGCCACAGTGTGAGTCTTGAAATATCGATACAGCCTACCATTTGCCATATAAAACAGATCTTTAATCACTCACTGGAACTTGTACAGCTTAATATATCGTTAGAACCATTCAAATTTGTAGGTTGGCCACCAGAACCTTGTAACTACAGCTTATTCAATATTTTTTGCCTTCAACTAACAATGTTCCTCTACATGATAAAGTATCTAGTATATCCATTTTCCTCCTGAATCCAGTCAAGAAAATTTGCTGTCTTAGGTAAAAGTTTCTCTGCAGAGCTATCTCACATTAGAGGGAATGATTTCAATTTCAAAATGTCAAATTTCACTATACGTCCATCACACCCTATGTTGTTGGTACTCATTAGAATTGTCTCATGGAGACAATCGAAATGAGTACCCACAACATAAGGTATGGAGTAGTAATAACAGATTTAGAGAGTCATAACACCCTCTGTTCTGGAGCTCTGCACAATAAGGGTCACATTTAAGATAATACCTATCTATCATCAAAGTAAACTGGGGCTCTTATCCTTTTATGTTAAAATATAAACATTGGTTGGATTCCACGGAAGTTTAACTAGTGCTTGAGACAGCCACAGTTACATTATTTTGGAAGATAACAGACAGTAAGGATAACTGTCAAGAGTGTGTATGCAAATCCCCATCATATACTATGAGGTTTTCACCCATTACCAGCAGACAAAATTTTAGACTGGTCAAAATTAATAGAAGTTGCTGTCGACAGTTTAAAAGTTGATCGACTTCTAAAAATCTTTGCCTTTCGGGGTAAACAACATCATGTATAATGAAGGAATTCCATATAACATGCAATGTCTATATTTTCCCCCACCTTTTTGTTTTTTAGTTGTGTAAAAAGTGCCATTGGCTTAGAAAGTAAAATTTCAGAAATGTGTGTCACAGGCAAAATAGTTGTTCTGCTCCTGTCAAAATATTAGCTATTGCTTGTAACATAAGCTCAGTTTCTATTACTTTGTTCTCTATGTTGCTTGACACTGTCAGTTTATTTGCTTTGACGGGAGCGTGGTTTCCCTCGACTTTCAAAACAGGGGGTCATTTTGCCACATTATGACCCCTATCAAATAAGATAAAGAAGGATGTCTAAATATATTTTTGGGGTCATTTCTGAAAAATGGGGGTCCAAATTCAAAGAAGGAGGGGGTCAGGGAAAACCCTGGAAGGGAGGATACTTCTCAATAACAGGTATTTTTCCAAAACAAAACAGATTAGCAGATGGCAAAATTTTAGACTGGTCCAAATGAGTTTGCCCCCATAACAGCCTCTTTTCAGAAATGTGTCCTTGATAAGTGACCTTGACTTCAATTGATGACCTTAACCACACAAGCAACTGATGCTGATTAATACCAGGAACCTTTTATCTTAAAGGGTGTTTGATCAACATCTAAAATTGTTAAGATTTTGCAATTAGTTTACTGCTCACAGACAGACAGACTTACGGATAAGGTTAAAACAACACACCCTCGATCTTATCGGGGGGAGGGGGGGAGGGGAGGAATGGGGGGGATGTATATAAAAAAGAAAATTTTACCTTGGGTCACAGGGTTGATTAATTATTCTTGTTCCCTATACCATTTCTTTCCCTAAACACATTTGGTAATCCTTACAAATCTGTGAAGATAAAACAAATACTGTTTACGTTTTCCCACATAATCTATTTTTTACATCCTTGTGAATTGAGAAAAACACTATTGAGAACTAAGAAATTGCTTTTTAACAAGTTCAAAATTTTCTATCAATATGGGATGGTTACTTTTTGAATTGTACTTACTTTACCATTATAGTCTGCTTGCCCTTTGAATTTGGACAAGTCTAAGACTTTGGGAAAAAGTAAAGGGTTAATTAGATAATATTTCAAAGGGTTTATTGTAAATCCCTGCAGAGAAGGTAGTGAAAAACTAATGCATCTATATTAGTGTATGCCATATATACCACATTGATGGAATCTCCACCTCAATCAATGGAATATCCCTTTCAATCAATGGAATATCCCTTTCAATCAATGGAATATCCCTTTCAATCAAAAAATAAATTGACTCATCAAACCAATACTTCCATCCTCAGCAACTAATTGTTTATCTGACATTTATATGAAACCATTTTGCCAGTAGCAAACCAGCATGTTTTAACTCATTCCCACTCAAGCCCTCCTTTTTACGCGCCACAATTATAAAGCTTTGGAAAAACATTGTTGAAAATGAAGAAATTGCTTGTATCAAGCAATTTCTTCATTATCCACAATGTTTTCTACCTAAAAAGGCGAAAAAAAATAAAATTCCACCATCTTGAAATTGTCGTCTGCAACTTCTTTCAATTTGGACCAGTCTAAAAATTTGTTGTGTGGAAATGGGTTAACCCTTTCCTGTTTTGCAAAATTTTAGATTTGCAGAGCAAAATGTAAAGTGGATTTAATTCAGAAAATAACTATTCACTAGTGTAGAAAATATTGTGGAAAAAGAACAAATTGCTTGTTACAAGCAACTTCTTTTCCTATAATATTTTCTCAATCATAAATTCACAAGGACGTAAAAACAAGGGGTTGAACAAGAAAGGGTTAATGCACTATTAAAGCTGTTGTTACCACCTGTAGATCCAAAATTAACCATTTTCCCATGCAGTGACGTCTTTTGACTTCTTTCAAGAAAAAGCTTTGTAAAAAGGCAATTTCTTCATCATCCACTTTGTTTTCCATACAAAAAACAAAGATTTTTTACATTCCACCAACTAAAAATTGTTGTCTGCAACTTCTTTGAATTTGGACCTGTCTCAAAATTTTGTCATCTGGTAATGGGTTAACCCATACATATTGCAAAACCAATGTTTATGCCCCTCCAGGAAAAAGCCTTGACAAACATTGTGAAGAAATCACTTGTAACAAACAATTTCTTCATTGTCCATAATGTTTTCTACTCTAAAAGCTTATAGGATTTTAAAATTTAAAATTTTAAAATTTAATCAACCAAAAATTGTTGCCTGCAGCATTTTTGAATTTGGAGCAGTCCAAAATTTTATCATGTGCTAATGGGTTAACTTTGTTTTGTTATGTCATCAGTGACTAAGAAACTTATCCCATTTCCACACAGTGACCCTTTTGGACGCCCCTCCAGAAAAAGACACTTAGGAAAACATTGTGTAAAATGAAGAAATTGTTTGTTACAAGCAATTTCTTCATTTTACACAATGTTTTCTACTCAGAAAGTTGAAAGAATCTAAGATTTCATAAACTTTAAATTTTCATCTTCAACTCCATAGTCTAAAATTTTGCCGTCTGGTAATGGGTTTAGTCAGGCTCATCTATGAGATCTTATGTTCAAAATAAACATATTCCTGCATCTATTACCTTCAGTACTTTCAGTCCTTTGAATTACATGTTTGTAATGAACAGAATTTTATCAAGCATGACAAGTTTTTTTCCATTTGTTGCCTTTTAACCCATTCCCACACAATAAAGTTTTAGACCAGTCCAAATTCAAAGAAGCTGCAGACGTCAAATTTAAGTTTATGAAATCTTTAAAATCTTTGTCTCTTTGGATGGAAAACATTGTGGATAATGAAGAAATTGCTTTCAACAAGCAATTTCTTCATTTTCTACAATGTTTTTCAAAGCATCATATTGAGGAGGCGTTTAAAAGTGTCTCTGTGTGGAAATGGGTTAAATTCTTACTTTTTAACCCTTGTCATGCTGAATAAATTACCTTACCGAATTGCTGTAAAATCAAAGGGCTGAAAACACTGATAGAACTTGTAGATCAAAAATCAATATTTCTTTTAAAAATAAATTTCATAAACAGCTCTGACAGGTAAATTACAGGCAGGAGGTGTAGACCAAGATCAGACTGCACTTATGTGCAGGCTGATCTTGGTCTACACCTCCTGTCAAAACCAGAATATTCCGGGTTCAGCATGACAAGGGTAAACCTGCATTATGTGAGTGTAGACTCAAGTTGGTCTTTGCCGTCTGATTATATCTTTAGTAGTATTGGCTCAAACAGAGACTTTTACCTAACCTATTCCCACTCAATTACGCCTTTAGACGCCCCTAAGGAAAAAAGCTTTGGAAAACATTGTTGAAAATGAAGAAATTGCTTATTGCAAGCAATTTCTTCATTTTCAACAATGTTTTCCACCCAGAAAGTTGAAAATATCCAAAGTTTCATTAACTTTAAATTGTCGTCTGCAATTTCATTCAATTTTGGCCAGTCTAAAATTTTGCCATCTGGTAATGGGTTAAAAATGCTATCAACTTGAAATTGTCATCTGCCACTTCTCTGATTTCAGACCAGTCTAAAATTTTGTTGTGTGGCAATGGGTTTAAATACTTATAGTAACAGGAAGAATTCCTTGTTCTTATCACAGAACAAACATTCAGGACATATAGTTACATAATACTGTCCTCCCTTAATCCATAAAAAAATATTAGATTGGTCCAAAATGAAATTCAAAGAAGTTGCAGACTACAATTTCAAATTGACAGGATTTTAATCACCACTGTCTTTTGGAGTAGCAAACACTGTGGGAAATGAATAAATTGCTTATCAAAAAATTTCTTCATTTTCCACAATGTTTTCCAAAGCCTTTGTCTTGAGGGGAGTAAAAAAAAGGGTGACTTAATTAGAACGGGTTAGTTCATCAGACAACACAACAAGTCCAAATCTGAAGAAACTCCGGACAAAATATCTTTGATAGCATTTTGGGCAACTGATTTAATGATCGTTTCACACAGCTTTCAACAATCTTTCAGTTGTACAACCAACGATCTGATAAGGCTACATTTTTGCAATCCAGTGTCTGAAAACATCTCATAAATATTTTCTTCCCTTCAATATAACCATTGGGATAATAAATCTTTGAGATCTTTGAGATCTATTTTAAACAAATCGAAGATTTGCTTTGGTGTCTATTTGTCCCTGGACAAGTGACCTTGAAAAGTGCTTGTCGGCAAGTAAAAAAGCTCATGTTTGAAAAGTCAAGCATGGGAGTTCCTTACTCCTATGGTGGAAATATTATTTAAAAGGGAAAATCATACATTAGGAGCAATTTCTACTTTTCTAATTATGTTTTCTGTGACATTAATTCTCTAAGACATCAGAACCCTGAAATGTATAGTATGGTGTGATAATCTTCAACAGTACCTTGATTTATGTGCCAACCTAAAGTACCATTTTCAGATACAACAAAATTGAAGTGTTTCTTGTTAATTCATTTTACTTCTACAGTGACACATGTAAAGACAGATCTTAAGATTGATTTGACAGATAAAAGCCCCTAAAACTATCTTACAAAATGTGTTCTTTTTCCTTATAGAATCTTCTACAGCTGTAATCAAATTTATCACAAGTCCATTCCCATTTATCAATTAACCCTTTCCCGTTCAAACCCGGGATTTTACGTCATTGTGATTTTATACTTGAGAAAATATTGTGGAAAAAGAAGAAATTGTTTGTAACAAGCAATTTCTCCTTTTCCCACAATATTTTCTACCACATAGGATGGTTTCATTTCAAATTGCATCCAATTTTCATTGTCATCTGCAACCTCTTTCAATTTGGACCAGTCTAAAATTTCAAGAAGCGGGAAAGGGTTAACAAACTACTACTAGTACAAGATACTAGACAATTTGGTTCTATAGTTTGTATAAAATTTAACCCTTTCCTGTACAATCCCTGGATTTTATGTTACTGTGATTTTATACATGAGAAAACATCATGGAAAAAGAGGCAATTTCTTTTTTTCCAAACAAAAATATTTTCTGCCGCATAAGATGGTTTCATTTCAAATTGCATCCATTTTTCATTGTTGTCGTAAAACTCTTTCAATTTGGACCAGTCTAAAATTTCCAAAAGCGGGAAAGGGTTAAATCTGTTTTCAACTGTGGATGGTGCACCACACCATGGCTTCATACAATATACAAGCCATAAGCTACTTATCCAACTCAGGCACACAACCTACTATATAGCCTATTGGTGAGAGGCATTTAATGGCACATGGCACAATAACAATTATTAAATGTCCGAAAGATTGATGGCTGAGCCAAGGTTTGATTGATTGAATTGGGGTTTACGCCGCTTTTAACAGTATTCCAGTCATTTTGTGGCGGCTGGAGCACCTGACAATAGATTCCTGAATTTCACACACCAGTACTACCACTACATCCTTTCCTACAGTACTACCACTACATCCTTTCCTAGCCTCCAGCTGCTATTCCATTTAGGTTTACAATTATCCACCCATTGGTGAGAGACAAATATGGGAAATAATATGTGCCATCCCCAGGGATTGAACCCATGACATCCCATGATTGAAGATTAGGAGTCTGGTGCGCTACCAGCTGCACTATGATGGCGGCAGAGCTGAGGTTTGAACTTGTGACCCAAGGGATGGGTGCATTAGCATCACTATCCAGGAGCTCAATTCAAGACTGTTTTAACCTTTTCCTGTTTTATGAAATTTTAGACTGGTCCAATTTGAAAGAGATTGCAGACAACAATGAAAAATGGATGCAATTTGAAATCTGACCATCCTATGTGGTAGAAAATATTGTGGGAAAAGGAGAAATTGCATGTTACAAGCAATTCTCCTTTTCCACAATGTTTTCTCAAGTATAAAATCACAGTGACATAAAATCTTGGATGTGTCCAGGAAAGGGTTAAGTGACTCTACCTTGTATAGACTCTTGTTACAGTCTTTCATTCAACCCTTTGCATGTAACTGAAAAATTGTCAAGGACAAAGCATGTATAATTCGCCTTATCGGCGAACATGGGACATAGGGTGATCACAAAAGCTCACCTTGAGCGCATTGTACTTAGGTGAGCTAAAAAGAAATAGGGTTAAACTATGGGAAATTGTAGTTTGTTTGTTAGATGTAACAGAAAGACCATAAATAGAAACAACGGTGTTGTTTAATCACCATTAAAGCAACGGTCTGGAAGATGTCTGTAGCCTTCTCAAACCCTTAGAGACCAATTCCACTTGGAAGCCACTGCCAAATTAAGTTGATTATTGCACCAGAACTTATCAAAAAAGCCAATTGAAAACTATTTCAAGAAAATCTTTTTTGTTTTTCGTCTGCAACAAAATTTAAAGCTGAAGCAATGAAAAACACAAGAGGTGCTTCAGTGCCTGAATCGCTCCACTAACCTGAATTTCCATAATGCATTACCTCACAAGAAATTTATAAACTGGTCCAAATTGAAAGAAGATGCTAACTTCATTTTCATGTTGTATACATGTATACCATATATGGAAATTCGTCCAACCCACCAAAAGAATATTTTCAAACTGATAAATTTCTTTGAAGGAATCTAATAAAGGTTCACCTAAAAGATTATTCCTATGAAATCAGATTGAAATCCATCTACTGGTTTATGAGAAGATTTTCTAAGTTTTTACAATATACTATGTATATGACATTTGTCCATTTTAGACCAGAACTGCATATTTGATAAATTTAAAAAGAAATATTGACCCCATAGCTGGTGCTTCCAGTGTTGTCAGTACTCTGAAGTACTTTATTCAGCATGACAAGAGCTAACCCTTGTCATGCTGAACCCGGAATATTCCGGTTTTGGCAGGAGGTGTAGACTAAGATCAGACTGCACTTATATGCAGGCTGATCTTAGTCTATACCTCCAGCTTGTACTTATCCTGCGAAAGCTGTTTATTAAGTTGATTTCTAAAACAAATACTGATTTTTGAACAACAAGTTCTGTCAGTGCTTTCAGCCCTTTGATTTGACAGCAAGTCAGTAAGGTAATTTATACAGAATGACCAGGGTTAAGCCCCTTGTAAAAGTTATGTTTATCATTTGATCAAATTGTTTTTAACCCTTTCCTGTGAAACCTGTGACTTTAAGTTGCTGTGATTGTATACTTGAGAAACAATGTGGAAAAAGAAGAAATTGCTTGTAACAAAGAATTCATCCTTTTAAAACAATATTTTCTACTTCATTGGATGGTTTCATTTCGAACTGCATCAAGTTTTCAATGTCATCTGCAACCTCTTTCAATCTGAGCCAGTCTTATAAGTCTTGAATGCCTGTATTGCTCTACAGTCCTTATTATACTGATTAACCCATTCCAACACAATAACGCTTTTAAATGCCCCTTCATATAAAAGCTTGGGAAAACATTGAGGAAAATGAAAAAATTGCTTGATACAAGCAATTTGTTCATTATCCACAATGTTTTCTAACCAGAAAGATGAAAAGAATTTAAAATTTCATAAACTTTATATTTTGTCTGCAACTCCTTTGAAATTGGACTGGTCTAAAATTTCATCATGTGGGAATGGGTTAACAGAACCATCAAGTGTGACAAATAAATCTTGTCAATGAAATGTTATAATAGTCCAATCTTTTGATGTCAATTCATTTACTAAGTCAGATGAAAAAGGTATTAACAATTTTTTTTAAACAAGAGCACCATGATGGTCCTAAATCGCTCACTTGAGGCATCTGCAAATTACAGTACTTTTTTTGTATAAAAAAGACTCTACTTGAGCCAAAATAAATAAAACAAATTTATATAAGATTTTTGGCTTTGTACAATTCTATCCAGTAATGCTATACTTGAGCAAAATAATAAAACAAATACAAAATTTTGGGATTAGTACAAAATTAGCCAGTAATGCTGTACAATTGACATGAAAGCCTATGGCTTTAGATTAAATCCATTACCAAACTTTCCCACATTTTGAAGCCCTCAAGGAAAATAGGCTTTAAAAAGCATTAAGAGAAAGGGAAATCTTTGTAGTTACAAGCAATTTCTCCATTTCTCACAATGTTTTCTATTCTGAAATTCTTTGTATTTAGATTTTCTATCAAACTTTTATTTACCATCTGCAACTTCTCTTAACCCATTCCAACTCAACAAAATTTTAGACCGGTCCAAATTGAAAGAAGATGCAGACGACTGAATTTCAAGTTGATGGAATTTTAAATTTTTTCACCTTTTTGGATAGAAAACATTGTGGATAATGAAGAAATTGCTTGATACAAGCAATTTCTTCATTTTCCACAATGTTTTCCAAAGCCTTTTTGTTGAGGGGCGTAAAAAGGAGGGATTGAGTGGGATTGGGTTAATGTGGATCAGTGTTAAGAGAAGAATTATAAATTGCTCTAAATGAACATTTTACCAAACTTGCACCTCTGGGGCGGGGCCATTTTGACCAAATGGGTATAATTTTAGTTACCTTGGCAGATAACAATCTAGATGTACTATAAACCAAAATATGAATGCATTACAACTTATACATTGGGAATGGAAGATGTTTGAACATGCTCTTATTGAGCGTTTTTCATAACTTTGGATGCCTTGGGAAGGGCCATTTTTGTCCAAAATGATATAAACATGGTAGACAACAATAATGTTATGCTATGTTTTTAATATAAATGCTCTAGGCCTTATAATTAAGAAGGAGAATTCTTTCAAATTATTAAGCAATTAACACAAAATTATAAAGCGAATAACACAATGTTCAATCCCTGGAGAAGGATATTTTCCTGTAACATAGTACAAAATTATTTAGTAATGCTACAAACCAAATATGAATGTCCTTCACCTTATATTTTCGGAGTAGAAGACTTTTGAATTGGGTGTTTTCCCAAATTTTGGACCTCTCGGGCAGGGCCATGTTTTATCCCAGGGAAAAGATTTTAGCCAACATGGTAGAGAACCATCTGGTCATGCTATATACCAAAATGAATGTCTCAGACTTCATAGATTGGGAGTAAGAGACTGCTGAACATTGTCTAATTGAGTATTTTTTCAAACTTTGGACACCCAGGGAAGGGGTGTTTTTTAACCAACAGGCATAACTTACTCAAAATTGATGGATAACAGCCACGCATTGCTACATTTCAAATATAAATGCCCTCTGCCATAAAGTACAAAAATACACAAGTGAAGATTTTTTTTTCTAATATCCTCAAATTTTGTGTTTTTCCCTATTTTGGACCCCTAGTGCAGGGCCATTTTTGACCCTAGGAAAACAGTTTCAAGTGATATAGTACAAAACTATCTAGTAATGGTACATACCAAATATGAATATACTTGACCTTATAGTTAACGAGGAGAAGACTTTTGAACTTGCTCTAATAAACCTTTATTCTAAACTTTGGACCTCAGGAGCGGAGCCATTTTTGACTCCAGAGGTTAAATTTTCAAAACTTGGTACAGAACCATGTGATTAAGCTACATATAAAATACAAGAGGCCCAGTGGGCCTTAACGGTCACCTGAGTAAAGGAGCATCAAGAAAAGTGATTTTGTTTGAAAGAATTAGAAAAAGGTCCACCAAAGGAACAATCATGTGAAATTTGATTAGAAGATAGAATGCATGAAATTTAATTATCCTTCACCAGTGGCACCTACCCGGTACAGAGCCGACACCTGCGATAGAACAGTAAGGCAATGCCTTATATTTATTTGGAATTTCACATTTCAAAAAGAATGTCATCAAGTAATATTACTGTTGTTATTTGCTTGTTAGAAATATAAATCTTTAAAATTTTGGGTACAGTAATTGAAATGATTGATTGTTCTAGATCCATGTTTTGTCAGTAGATATGATAGTCACTAATTTCTGCCAGTTTATATTCTTCCTTCACCTAAAACAAAAGATATGCACCATTAACTGTTAATGATGGACTAAAAACTTTCATGTAATTAGTCAGGATGAAAAGAATTTGATGTTTTCCCAAGTAACATAAATTAATCACATAAACATTATTAGACATTTAAAAGCAAAGCATACATCAAAAGCTGTGAACCTTTAAGATTTGACAAGAAAATCTTAAATTTCTCACCATATGACCCATGTAAAGCTTTTGCTCCTGAGATATGAGCATATTTGACTCATGGGCAATGAGTTGAAAAGTCTAGAAAGACATCCATGTGATGATACTACATACGAAATATCGAAGCTCCATCATCTTCAGAATTAGTTTCAAATGATGGCATACTTTTGTACCATAATTTAAAAAATCTTGCTAGAAGTCTTCTAGATGATGGTTGCTATGGACAAAATATAAAAACTCTAAGCCAAGTTAACGACGACGGACAAACGATGATTGCAATAGGTCACCATGACCATTCGGTGGTGACCTAAAAATATGAATTTCTTAACATGATGAACTTTGAACCCTGGGCGTAGCCCGATACGTGACCCCAGGTACATAAATTTCACAAACTTTAGTATACCTGTCCTACCAGTCATGCACATAAAATATTTAAGCTCTTGCATTTAGGGTTTATTTGAAAAAGGTTTTTTAAGAAGTACAAAAATTTACCCCTTTCTGCCCCCGACTGGGGCCCCTTTTACCCCAAGCCCCCCAACCTCTTTTCACAAACTGGAATTGGCATCTCCCAATGATGCTTCCGACCAAGTTTGGTTGAAATCCCCTCAGTAGTTCTTGAAAAGAAGATGAAAATGTTTAAAGTTACCAAAAATGACCCCCTTTTGGTCCCCATTTTAGGCCCGCCTGACCTCCAGCCTTTTAATTTTCACAAATCTGTATAATCAGTACCCAATGATGCTTTTCACCAAGTTGGTTTGAAATTGGCTTAGTACTTCATCAGAAGAAGATGAAAATGTGAATTTTTTAACATGATGAACTTTGACCTCTGGGTGTGGCCCCATACATGACCCCAGGGACATGAATTTCACAATTTATAATATACCTGTCCTATTTGTCATTCACACAGAATATTTAAGCTCTGGCATAAACAGTTTATTAGAAGAAGATTTTTAAAGAAGTACCAAAAATTACCCCTTTTTGCCCCCTATTTGGGCCCCTTTGACCCCCAGAACCCCTATTTTCACAAACTTGAATTGGCATCCCCCAATGATGCTTTCTACCAAGTTTGGTTGAAATCCCCCCAGTAGTCCTTGAGAAGAAGATGAACATTTAAAAGTTACCAAAAATTACCCCCTTTTGGTCCCCATTTTAGGCCCCCCTGACCCCCAAGCCTTTTAATTTTCACAAATCCAAATAACCATTACCAAATGATGCTTTTGACCAAGTTTGTTTGAAATTGGCTTTGTACTTCATCAGAAGAAGATGAAAATGTGAATTTTTTAACATGATGAACTTTGACCCCTGGGTGTGGCCCCATACATGACCCCAGGGACATGAATTTCACAATTTATAATATACCTGTCCTATTTGTCATGCACACAGAATATTTAAGCTCTGGCATTAACGCTTTATTAGAAGAAGATTTTTAAAGAAGTACCCAAAATTACCCCTTTTTGTCCCCTTTTTGTCCCCGATTGGGGCCCCTATGACCCCCAGAACCCCTATTATCACAAACTTGAATTGGCATCCCCCAATGATGCTTTCTACCAAGTTTGGTTGAAATCCGCCCAGTAGTTCTTGAGAAGAAGATGAAAATGTTTAAAAGTTAACGGACGACGGACGACGACGGACAAACGATGATTGCAATAGGTCACCATGACCATTCGGTCAGGTGACCTAATAAATGCCTTGTAGTTTCTTAGAAAAAAAATTAAATGATTTACTTAAATTTCCCATTTTCAAATGCCCTGGAAACCAGAGTTTTTCACGGAATGAAAATCTTTTAACAGCTTTTGTAGAGCTTCACCCAAGGAACATCCCTGCATAGTTTCAGCTTGATTGGCCTACTGGTTTAACCCATTCCAACACAGCAAAATTTAGACTGGTCCAAATTGAAAGAAGCTCCAACGACAATTTCAAGTTGATGGAATTTTGGATTTTTCCGTCTTTTTTGATAGAAAACATTGTGGTTAATGAAGAAATTGCTTGATACAAGCAATTTCTTCATTTTCCACAATGTCTTCCAAAGCTTTATTCTCAAGGGGCGTAAAAATGAGGGATTGAGTTGGAATGGGTTAAGAGGAGAATATTTTTAAAGATTTACTAAAATTTTCCATTTTCAAATGCCACGACAACCAGAGTTTTTCACAGAATTAAATTCTTTTAACAACTTTTATAGAACTTCACCAAAGGACAATCCCTGCAAAGTTTCAGCTTGATTGGCCAACTGGTTTAGGAGGAGAAGATTTTAAAAGAAATTGTGGACGGACAGACGGACGACAGACAACAACCGATCACAAAAGCTCACCTCGCACATTGTGCTCAGGTGAGTTGAAAATTTCTGTATATCATAATTATTGTAAAAACATCATATTAAGCCTTGTCGTGCTGAACCCAGAATATTCCAGTTTTAGCAGGAGGTGTAGACCAAGATCAGCCTGCATATAAGTGCAGTCTGATCTTGGTCTACACCTCCTGCTTGTCCCCTTTCAGCCAGAGTTGTTAAAATAATCAATTTTCAAAAGGAATATTGACGCTCACTAAGGCTTTCCTGTGCTGTCAGTCCTTTAATTTTAAAGCAATAATTTAGCATGACAAGGGTTAAGTGTCTATACTCTGTACAGACACTTATGTTGTTTTTACACTAGGCCACCAATATGGACATAAGCTATGACCATAAAAGCTATGTTTCAACTAATCAAAATTAATTGATGGAATCTGAAAAAGAGTCACAAGAGGATCATTCCTGTGAAATTAGGTTGAAATCCATCTACTGCTTCTTAGAAAAAGATTTTCAAAGTTTACACCATATATGGAAATTAGCCCTGCCCAATTAATCAATGTTTTTCACCTGATCATAATTCTTTGATTCTGATAAAGGGTCACCCAAGGATCATTTCTATGAAATTTGGTTGCATTCTGTCTTGTACTTTCTTTACACACTGACACACAGACGGACACAACGCAATGACAATAGCTCACTGGCTTTCAGCTAGTGGTGCTAAAAATGGGAAAGGGTTAAATAGTCACCAAAAGATCATTCCTGGAAATTTGATTGAAATCAATCAAGTGGTTTCTGAGGAAATTTGATTGAAATATCAAGTGGTTTCTGAGGAAATTTTAAAAGTTTTGACCCGCTTCAGAGAAATTTCTAAGGGTCAAAATAGAATATTCTTTAGACTTTTTAGTGTCAAAACCCTAGTTTACATGAGCCTTAAATGCAACACCATCAACTTTTCAGCCGATACTGCCACTAAACCATCTCATTTTCCTTTTGGTGACACAGATGATTTCAGAGACAAAGACTTTTGCCACCTCAGAAAGAATGTTGCCCAAGCCATATTCAGACTCACTTCCCTTTGATACACAGCACTGTGCCACTAACTTGGGTAACCTGAGGCTTCCCAGCAGCATCAAGAGGTAAGAGCAATTCGATCTGATTAGTGATTGAAATCTTGCATAACCAGTCAAATACAGCTAATGGGTTTGATGGGATTGTATCCCTACTGACCAGGAAATCAAGTTGATCTAATTGGGTTTGTTTTCTCAGAGAGAAGAATACGCAGACACAAAGGGGACCTAAATTCAATATCTGCTGCCGCTTCAAAATAAGTTAGCATTTCTATCTACACTTCTTCTCTCATCCCTCGGCACACAATCCAAACTTTCACCACCCTGAGCAGACCCCTATCTGAAGCTCTAAAGAAAACTTTGAGAAAAGTGGACCAAATGCTTTAACACATTACCAAATAGAATGGTCCATATTCAAAGAAATGGCAGATAATAATTATAAGTTGATCAAATTTTAAATATCTCTGTCTTTCCGGGTAGAATACAATGTGGAGAATGAGGAAATTGCTTCAGTCTTGAAGCATGCAATTACTTGTAACAAGCAATTTCTTATTTTTCCACACAATTTTCCTGTACTCTTTTCTTTAGGGGCATCATAAGGAATGGGTTAAAACAAGATAGTAGCCTTACTGTTTGACCCTTAGAAATTTTCTCAATCAGGTCATTTTCACTGTGTGGGAATTGGTTAAAGTTTATGAAATTTAAGTTATATTCAAGCCATTTCTTCATTTTACACCATGTTTTCCCAATTGTTTTTCTTGATGGGAGACAGAAAAGGTGACTGTGGGGTAATGGGTTAACTTTCACATCACATCTTTCTGAGAAATTTGAATCATTTAGATAAGGAAAGGTTTGATCTCACTTCAACCTTCAAGTGATTCATGAATCACTCCTTTCGTTTACTTGACCTCCTTCAAAATCAGTTTTGACCTCTAGAATTTCATTTTAACCCATTCCCACACAATCGCTCCTTTTTACGCCCCTTATGCAAAAGGCTTTGGAAAACATTGTGGAAAATGAAGAAATTGCTTGTGACAAGCAATTTCTTCATTATCCACAATGTTTTCTATCCAAAAAGGTGAAAAACTTTAAAATTCCATCAACTTGAAATTGTCGTCTGTATCTGTTTTCAATTTGGACTGGTCTAAAATTTCATTGTGTGGGAATGGGTTAAAGGAGTCAATAACTCAAGAATTTCAAAGGCCAACACAAGAGCCAAGATATCCAAAAAGATCAGCACCACTATATTTCCTCACCATTATTGTAAACACATTATAGCTCTACAGAGAAGTTCTTGTACGTCCAATGTGTTACCTCCGGTGCACTTACAGAGATAAACAGTCAGATAAAATTTCCTTCCCATGTTCTCCCTTAGATTAATCATGAACAGGACCCTTTTACTCAAACAAAGAATTTAACTCTTTACTGTACAATCACTGGTTTTTGCGTCCATGCAATTTGTACTAAAGAAAATATTGAGATACAAGCTATTTCTTCTTTTATCACAATATTTTCTAAGTTTAAAATGATTTTGTTTCAAATTGTACACACTTTTTCCGTTGATGGAATTTTAAATGTTTTGGTCTTTTAGGATAGAAAACATTGTGGATAATGAAGAAATTGCTTGATACAAGCAATTTCTTCATTTTCCACAATGTTTTCCAAAGCTTTTTTCTTGAGGGGGGTAAAAAGGAGAGCCTGTGTGGGAATGGGGTAACCTATTTCAGTGGAACCCTGATAATAATACCACCAATTTGTTAAAGCTTTTGTTGCAGTTAACCAGAAGTTGCAAGTAAAAGGATTTCTTCTTTTCGCACAATATTTTCTCAAGTATAAAAACCCAAGGACGTAAAATCCAGGGATTAACCAGGAAAGGGTTAACAGTTTTTAGTTATATACAATTAGTACATTGATACAGTGCTGACAGCCCTTTGATTTTGAAATCATTTCTTTTGAGGATTTTACTCTGTATGACAAGGGTTAACAAGAAGTGGTAGTGGATGTACGTTTGGATGGCCAGATAGCATGAGAAGATGATACTACGATACGCCCAAATTTGGAGGCATAAAAAGATACTGAGCAAAACATGGACAATGAAGAAATTCCTTGATACAAGCAATATTTCTTCACTGTCCATGATGTTTCCGACTCAAAAAGAAACAAGATGTGTTTGTGAAACATTTTGCCCCCGAAACAGGAATTCTTTGAAAACAGGTGATATTAATTTTTTTTTTCTTTGTTTTAGGAAAAGGGTTAAAATTTTGACCTTGACCTTGATGAAATGACCTTTCCCAGTTGCACCTTGTTGAGACCTATCTACGTACCAAATATTAGCATTGTAACTTAATCAGGGTTGAAGTTATAGGAAAATGTTTAGTTGGCAGGTTAAGACAGACAGACAGACAGATGGACAGACAGATGGACAGACAGACAGACGTAGGGACACGGTAAAACAATATCCCCCGATCTTATCGATGTGGGGGCATAAAAAGATTTCATAAGATCTACTGATCTATAGAGGCAAATAAAATGACAGAATTAAACAAATTTTGAATTTATTTTCTCATAGTTCCAGAACATATTGGGACTTAACCCATTACCAGATGGCGAAATTTTAGACTGGTCCAAATTGAAAGGATTTGCAGACAACAATTTAAGTTTATGATTTTTTTTATTTTTCCAACTTTCCCAATACAAAAAATTGTGTGAAATGAAGAAGTTACTTGTTACAATCAATTTCATCATTTTACACAATGATTTCCCAAAAAGCGTCGCTGTGTGGGACTGGTTAATCTAAACATGTATTTTGTAAATCCTAAGCAATTCACATACATTTTGAACAACCTGATTCTTATACACATTTTCAACACTCCCACTTACAAATATTGTCTGCTATTTATATCAATTTTGACTGGCATGAAAAATGTGTTGGATGGTTACGGGTAGAGTGATCCTTAGTTTATACTAATTTATTTAGTTCCATTGCAACGAAAGCTTTCAGCTTATAGAGTCGCTCTCAAACACTCACAATCCAGCTGTTTTCACGTCCCGGAAAGAGAGGCATTAGCTTAACCCCATTGCTACCCTCTTCTACAGCTGGATAGACTGAGGCTGACTATTAAGTGTCCTGCCCTTGAACACACCTCCGTTACAATGGGGCTCGAACCCGTAACCTTCAGATCACGAGTCAAGAACCTATACCACTCAGCCATCGAGGCAGTCAGAGTGATCCTTGTTAACGCTTGTCATACTGAATAAGATCATCTACAAAACAGTTTTACAGTTAAAGGGTTGAAAGCAAAGATTACACAAATTATGGGTTAATGATAATTTTGAAAATCTATCTAAGCTTAGAATTCAAGGTACAAGCAGGAGGTCTAGACAAAAATCAGACTGCACATATTGGTGGCTTAGTGCAAATACATCATAAGTGCCTATAACAAAGTATAGACACTAATTTATGATGTTTTACACTAAGCTATCAATATGTGCAGACTGATCTTTGTCTAGACCTCCTGCCATAAGAGGAAAATCCCGCAGGAATATTTCATCATGACAAGGGTTAACAAGAGCTTCGCAGAGCTGCGCATATACGCCTAAAGGGGCTTGTCAGTAACCTGAGCTTGAATGATAGCTAATGAGTTGTGTCAAAAGAAAGATCATATCACCTGAATAATACTGTTTACACTTGAGAAACAAGACAGCTTCAAAATAACTTATCATTCAACATTATGTACAATGGTTAAATTCTATAATTTGAATAGAATTGACATAAAAAATGCCCTTGACAAATGACCTTGAAACAAGTTTCAACAGTAAGTACTCACCAAAAGCAATAAAAATATGACCTTGAAAAACTGATCTTGACAAATAAACCATTACAATGGTTTAGTTTAGGCTTTTCAGAGCTAAAAATGACCTTGACATTTGAATTCAATAGATTCAAGGGCAGATAATTCAAGAAAGACCTGAGCTTTTTGAATTTCTGAAGTCTTTTGCTCAACTAAATATCAAGAGATACATTGTGGCAAGATTCAGTTCAATTCAAAAGAATTTGTAGGAGGAGTTGTGCACACACACACAAAAAAATCCTGTAATCTTAAGCTATATTATTAAGTAAGGATAGATAATTCAGGAACAACTTGACATATCAAACAAATTATTTTCCTTAGCACAACTAGACATCATACAGAGTCATTGTGGCAAGTTTCAGTTCATTCCTATTCAAAATGAGGGAGAAGGTGAGCTAACAAGAAATACAGGGGTTTTTCGTTCAATTCAAGGGCAGATAATTCAAGATAACTCAAGAACGATTGGACAAATTTGAATTTCAAAGGTCTAATGCACAACTAGACATCATAGGGAGTAATTGTGGCATGTTTTAGCTCATTCCCATTGATAGTTTAGGAGGAGTTGTGCTAACAATAAACAGTGATTTTCGTTCAATTCAAGGCCAGATAATTCTAGATTACTTAAGAATGACTGGAGCGCTTAGAATTTCAAATGTCTTATGCACAATTAGACATCATAAGGAGTAATTGTGCCAAGTTTCAGCTCATTCAGATTGATAGTTTAGGGAGACAAATGCCAGAAAGGATATTTGTTGTGACTGGGCATTAGAGCCCAGAACCACAAGTTTAGGAGTCCACTGCACTATAAAGTGCACTATGGCTGCAGTCCACCACAATATTCATACCACACAACAAGCTTCTCCTTGCACTATGGTGTCATGCCTGACAGATGATTTTTACTCAAATACATTATTGTTGACACGCAATTTCTATACATTTTTACATACAGCAATGGTCAAAATAGCAAATTTTCCCCATTACATAATGAATCAATGAAGCAAATTTGACAGCAAAGACTGCAAGGTCAACTGGAGTGACACCTCAGGTAAAATACAATGTACTATTTTTTTCATTTTGTAAAAGACATAATCTGATGAAGGTGGCATCATGGGGTCTGACCACAAACAATCAGCTTACTAAGAATCAATAAGCTCAATGAAACAAATGAGCTAGCCTGTAGTTCTATATGGGAAATCAATCCTTCTTAACAAATGAGAAGATATACTTCAAACACTTTAATGTTGCCCTTTACCAGACTATTAAATTGAAGACAGGTCCAAAATCAAAGACCTTGCAGAACCTGTCTAAAATTTTATTGTTGGGTAGCTTATTTTGAAAATGAATGTCTAATGAAAAGGACAATCAAATCATTTTGATTTATTTTTCTTAGTCAACTACTGGACTTTCTTTTAGTTGATACTCTGAAAAAAACAGTACTAATAAATTCTAAAGAGAAAAATATCAAAGATTAAGCTACATAACTTTAAAGAATAGCATGACTTTGGAGTTTTGTAATAAAAGGATGTGTAATGTTGTACATAATTGGATAGAACCATCGATTTTAAATCCATTGGATAATGAGTTGTTACAACTTAACCCATTCCAACTCAATCCCTCCTTTTTACGCCCTTCAAGAAAAAAGCTTTGGAAAACATTGTGGAAAATGAAGAAATTGCTTGTATCAAGCAATTTCTTCATTATCCACAATTTTTTCTATCCAAAAAGGTGAAAAAATTTAGAATTCCATCAACTTGAAATTGTTGTCTGCATCCTTTTTCAATTTGGACCAGTCTAAAATTTTGTCAAGTGGGAATGGGTTAAAGAGTAGCATGACTTTGGAGTTTTGTAATAAAAGGATGTGTAATGTTGTACATAATTGGATTGAACCATCGATTTTAAATCCATTGGATAATGAGTTGTTACAACTTAAGACTAAATGCTCTTGATTCTAATTCCTGGAGTATATACCTGTACTAACATTAAATGCTAAACCCTAGGCTGATAGCCGACCCTGCAAATTAACCCATTCCCACTCAAGCCCTCCTTTTTACGCCCCTCAACAAAATAGCTTTGGAAAACAATGTGGAAAATGAAGAAATTGCTTGTATCAAGCAATTTCTTCATTATCCACTATGTTTTCTAACCAAAAAGATGAAAAACTCCAAAATTCCATCATCTTGAAATTGTCGTCTGCAGCTCCTTTCAATTTGGACCAGTCTAAAATTTTATTGAGTTGGAATGGGTTAAGCAATGACACAATTTGTAATCTATTTTATACATCTCTCATTGAAGGTTCTACAGCTCTTGTAGTGAAAAAATTTCTCCAAAAAAATATGATAAATTCTTACTTAAAATTGTGTTTAGATCCCTATGTCAATAATTTCAGAATAGGTCACAAGCTAGGTATGACTTTGCTGAATAGAAAATGAAAATAAATTTCAAAATTATCATTCAAAATTGGAAGCAATAGAGCCTATAAGAATTAAACCATTCCCACACAATGACGCTTTTTGACGCCCCTCATTTGGAAAACATTGTGTTGTGACATTGTTTAAAATGAAGAATCTGCTTGCAACAAGCAATTTCTTCATTTTATACAATGTTTTCTACCCAGTAAGATGTAAGAAATTTCATCAACTTTGATTTTTTTTTTTAATGCAACTCCTTTCAATTTGGACCAGTCTAAAGTTTTGCTGTTTGGGGATGGGTTAAGCCATGATAGATTGGTCTTACTTTCTGCAGAAAGACAGAACTACATGTATCATTGAATTCTAGGAAGTTAAGCCTCTCAGAACAGTTTATACTCTGACATGAGGGTTAATTGATGGATTCACTATTTGCAAAAGGGAATTCCATGACAGCTAGTTCTTTCTATTTCATCACTCAGGGTGGGTCAGATTTATATTTACATTAACTACTGGTAAACCCCTCTCACACAATCTAACCTTTTTATGCTCCTTAAGGAAAAAAGCTATGGAAAATATTGTGGAAAATGAAGAAATCACTTGTATCAAGCAATCCTTTATTATCCACAATGTTTTCTATCCAAGAAGACAATATTCCATCAACTTGGAATTGTCGTCTGTAGCCTCTTTAAATTTGGACACGTCTAAAAAAAATTTGTGTGGAAATAAGTTTGTCATAGTTTTGAATGAAACAGTATCTTGTACCGCTAATAATATAGTTTACCAATTTTTTATTTTCTTCAAGAAACCTGATAAAACTAATAATTCATCTCGCAAGGATCTCATCCAGTGATTAATTGGCCTGAGGTGAGGTCAGTCCGTGTGCTGGACACCTTAATAGAGAGTTTATGTCCAGCCGTCTTGTTAATTACAGACGGCTCATGAATAAATCATGAGCTCTATATAATCAATCCCTTAACTACTACTTACCATCTTGACAGCTTACTGGTCTATAGCATCCATTTACCAATTACCAGATGGCAAAATTTTAGACAGGTCCAAATTGAAAGGAGTTTCTTTTTTTATTGATTGGGGTTTAACGCCACTTTTAACAGTATTCCAGTCATATCAGGGCAGCTGGAGTACCTAACAATGGATTCCTGGTATATCTCACACCAGTACTACTACTACATCCTTTCCTAGCCTCAACTGATATCCACCTATTGGTGAGAGACAAATGTCGGAGAGGACTTGTGCCGCCACATTGGATCAAACCCAGGAGTTGTAGATGACAGTTTAACCCATTCCCACACGACAAAATTTTAGACTGGTCCAAATTGAAAGAAGCTGCAGACGACAATTTGAAGTTGATTGAATTTTAATTTTTTTCATCTTTTGGAATAGAAAACATTGTGGATAATGAAGAAATTGCTTGTAACAAGCAATTTCTTCATTTTCCACAATGTTTTCTAGAACTGTTTTACTGAGGGGCGTAAAAAGGAGGGATTGAGTTGGAATGGGTTAAAGCTTATGAAATTTTGGAATTTTTTACTTTTGGAGTAGAAAACATTGTGTATAATGAAGAAATTGCTTGAAATATTAAGGTCTTTGATCAAAACGAAAGAATCTTGAAAACTGTTTTAAACCAATTCCCACAGAATGAAGCTTTTTCACACTCCTCCAGAGACAATCTTTGGAAAACATTGTAGAAAATGAAGAAATCACTTGTTAGAATAAATTTCTTCATTACCCACAATGTTTACTTCCCAAAAAGACAAAGATTATGAAAATTCCATCAACTTTAAATTGTCGTTTGCAACCTCTTTGATTTTGGACCAGTCTAATATTTTGTTGTCTGGTAATAGGTTAACTCTCCTCAAACAAATAAACTATATGATTCACAGCTCATGTCGAAAGCAGTTTTAACCCACTTCCAAACGGCAAAATTTGAGACTGGCCCAAATTGAAAGGAGTTGCAGACAACAATTTCAAGTTCATGAAATTTTAGATTTCTTTAACTTTCTGGAGAGAAAACATAATGTAAAATGAAGAAATTGCTTGTTACAAGCAATTTCTTCATTTTACACAATTTTTTCACAATTGTTTTTCTTGAGGGGCATCAGAAAGCGTCACTGTGTGGGAATGGGTTAACTCTAGACTACTCCTAAAACAAATGTCTAAACAATACACAGCACATATCAGACAAGAATGACAGTGAAATTAAAAGCTTCACAGAGGATAAATTAATAACAATCTATTCTGATGTTGATTGATTGATAGTTCCGAAGGGGATTCTAACTTAATTATCATTCTCGTCATATTTCAAAATATGATAGGTTTGGGTGTCAAACACAGGGTAATTGGTTTCCTATGTAAGAAATCCTAGATATCCCAATAGAATTGCAACAATAAGAATGAGTTTCAGCGCAAAGTAGAAACTTTCTAGATCTAACCACATTGAAATTAACTGATAACTCTTACTTTATTTCTAATAAAAGTTTCCAAGATCTAAACTTAACACCTGTTAGATGCCTTCACTTTGAACTGCATTATCTCACTATAGATTCATTTTTTATGATGAATATTTTTGGTTATGTTTCCTCTTATTTGAGAATTGTTTCCAATAAAAAAATAAAAAAATCATTTAAATGATTGCTCTTTTTTTCAGATTTTTGAGCATTGAAATCCTAGGTTATGAGTCAGATGAGAGCTGTGCTTGAAGTTGTTTGCAATATTACAACGACGTATGCATAACTCCATAGTATATCGCCAAAATGTAGCAAGTGGAGAATTGCAATAAAAAATAAATTGTGGTGGCGAAATCAAACTTAAATGTTGCCCCAAATTAATAAGAAAAATAATTATTTCAAATTGCGAAAGTATTTAAGCCTTACCTGTACTCCTAGAAGAGGCATCAAGAATTTAATTGGCAGTGACATTTTGAATGTAGTTCAATGGAATCGACCAAGTTGTCAAGAATGACACTTCCCAGAATGCTCAAATTAGATAGGTCAGTTTTTGAAAAAATGCCACCTATTGGAAGATGACGGCTCCGAACAGAAATTACACACACACACTCACACACCTATGGACAAAGCTAACTCTTTAATGTCCATCAACATGACATGGCATGGGCATAATGAAATGGATTGTTAATAATTATCTGATTCCCACACAACAAAATTTTAGACCAGTCCAAATTGAAAGAAACTGCAGATGACAAATTCAAGTTTATGGAATTTCAAATATTGTCGTCTTTTTGTATGGAAAACATTGTGGATAATGAAGAAATTGCTTGTGACAAGCAGCATAAACCAGGGCATTGACTCTCAAGTTTATTATTTTTCCTGTCTTGACCCATAGAAATTCCTCCCAGAGTAATTCGGCCCCCAAATTCTTTAATAATGTATCTTAACCGGTTACCCTTTATCAGATAACAAAGTTTTAGCTTGTTTCAAATTGAAAAAAGATGTAGACAACAATTTCAGTTTGATGAAAAATTTATTTTGTCCTTTTTGGGTGGAAAGAAAAGTTAGGAATTGAAATAATTGCTAGTTGCAAGCAGATTCTTCACTTACCACAATATTTTCTTGATCTCTTTTCTTGAAAGATGTCAAAAAGCGTCATTATGTGGGAATGGGTTAAGACTTAATTACTGTTGAATAAGAAATCAATTGCTAACTCCATATCTTTACAAGAGATTTATAAAAGTGAATCAACATAAGAAAAGGCCTGATTGTACATAAACCTAAACCATTTCCTTTTCAATCCCTGGTTTTTGTTTGTTTGTTTGAATGGGGTTTTACGCCGCGTTCAACAATCTTTCAGTTATTTTGCTGCTTCTGGAGCACCTAACAATGTATTCCTGGTATTTCTCACACCATTGCTACCATTACATCCTTTCCTAGTCTCCAGCTGCTATTCCACATAGTTCTACGATTATAGACCCATTGGTGAGAGACAAATACAGTAAAACCCCTCTAATACGACCACTTGCGGTACTTTCTGAAAGTGGTTGTAATAGCGGGGTGGTCGTAATACTGAGGTTTGGTTGTTTGTTGTCAAGTAATTCATGTTCAATTCATTTTCGTTATTTGAATATATTAATACCATACATACAAAAATGAAACTATAAGAACATGTATTACAGCGGGATCTTATGTCATTTTCAAATTTACGATCTTTTATAAGTTCTACTTTCGCTATTCTCCATTTAATCCATCTGATTGAGAAGTCCAACCTCAGATTATTTATTCGAAAGGACAGGTTCAAATTGTCAAATTGTCCATATCATATCTTCTACAATGCGAATACCAAGCATCAATTACGTTGAAATCAAAATTCAATTGCAAATAACTGTTCGGAACACCGTAAACAAACTAATCGTAACTTCTCGGATACTTTTTCAGTTGCGAATTTATTACGAGTCAAAACCTGTGACACATTCAAATAACAATTAAAGATAATACGAGCTATGATTTCTAAAAGTGATCGACCACTTTAATAATAACATCTATTATAATAAGGGTTCGATATCACATAATCAAAAATCCGATAATGTATTTACAATGTATTCTTACGCAATTAGTGTCGCTCTTATCAAGTGCGAAATTCGGGTGGTCGGTCTCAATGTGTGAAATTACTGATCCTTTTAGTGGGGTTCAAAATAGTGTATCAGCTATAGTTGGTACTGAATTTAGTGGTCTTAATTCGGAATAGCGGGGTGCCCGTTTTAGAGGGGTTTGCGACCATTGAAATAAAGAACAAAAAATTCTGTTCTGTAAAAAGTCGGTCGTAATAGCGGGGTGCCCGTATTTCCTGGGTGGTCGTAAAGAGGGGTTTTACTGTAGTCGGAAAGGATGAGTGCCATCGTCCGGGATCGAACCCAGGACCTCTAGATTGACAGTCCAATGCGCTACCAACTGCGCTATGAGTGCGGCTCCCTGGTTTTTGTGTCACTGTGATTTTATAATTGAGAAAACATTGTTACAAAAAGCAATTTCTTCTTTTTCCACAATACTTTCTAAACCTACTGAATTGTTATCTTTAAAATCAAATTCACTTTGAATTTGGACAGGTCTAAAATTTTGCAAAATAGGAAAAGGTTAAAATTTATACTCATTACTTCAGTCTGACATGAACAAAGTTGGGTCCCTCTCAATGTCATAAGGGTCTTTCTTTAATATTTAGGAGTTCCTTAATCAACCCATTCCCATATAACCCCTCCTTCTTCCGCCCCTTAAGAAAATAGTTCTAGAAAACAATGTAGAGAATGATTGTTACAAGCAATTTCTGCATTTTTCACATTGTTTTCTACCAAAAGGGCAACGATTTTAGTCCTTGCTAGTTATGTTTCAGACTCATAAAACCTGCGTCCCTCAAACCATGGTTTAATGTCAGTAGAAATAATCTATTTCTCAACAAAAAACTCTGCCTTGATTTTAATTGTCTCAAAGTTTCTATTAGTATTGATGAAACTAGAACTTGACATGGGTCACACTAAAACAAGCTATATGAGATTTATAGTCCCACAGACACCCTATAGAATTTGTATACACCCTCCAAGTACACTGCAGCTCCACTATAACGCTGTTGGTGGGGTCCAAGAAATGAAACAGCGAAAGAAGTGGAGTTTTTATGCCATAACGCTGCCCCCCCCCCCCCCCCCTGTAATTCTATACAAGTTAATAGTCGGGAAATGAAAAACAAACAACTGTAGTTACGAGATTTTAGCAGAAACCGACGAAATTCAGCCTGCGGAGAATTAATTTCTAACCTTACCTTCCCGGTCTATCAGGATTGAATAATCTGTAAATTTCTACAGGTCTATAAAATGTGGTTCTCTTTCTCCCAATATTAAGAAGCTAGAACTTTTACCCGTGACATGTTTTATTATTATGAAAGTCGTCGGCATTAATCTAATTGAATTTAGTTTTACACGGATGTAAATATTTCCATCCTAGGACAAAAGGGATAAAATCTAAGTATTCCGCATAGCGACGTCTCCTTGAAGACTGACGAGTTGTTGAACACCTGGGGTTACTGAAGCGTTGAGAAAATTTCGCGTGGATCGACCTTTGAACCTCTTTCGCGGTAATGGACTTGGTCTAATTTCTTTACCATTGTTAAAAATACGCTAACAATAAAATGACAAAGAACTCTATCTGAACCTAGTCATTTACGAATCGGGAATTTAAACCGACCAGTTGCACTTATACAAAACTGGATTAAACTTTGTAGCCACTAACTTTTAATTGTAAAATTGAAGGTCATAATAATCGAAAAAAATCCAAGACAGCGGAATGTCTGGTTTCATAACGACAAGAGTAAAAAATTCGGTCAGCAAGAATTCTCACCGGGTACGCGTCTGGCACATGTCAACTCCGGAAACTCTCCCATAAATAGCTGAACATCTGGCGGCAGCACCTTTGATCACTTTCCTCCCTCAGAATAAAATAAACTGTACCCAGAAAAACCTTGACTTCAAATTTGTCAACGAGCTTTTAGCCATGCGTTTGATCATACAGGATAGCATTAAATTTTCGGATTATTGAAAGAAATGCGCAAAATAACGGTATTTTATTTTAATCAACTTATAGTATCTATCCCGTTTCGGATGAGAATCTTCCGATATTGTGACATTCAAACTCGCGCATTTTCTGTTTTTAGCGAAACGTCGCAACTACGACTGATTGTTTTCAAATCACATTCTTGCGTTTTTATCTTGAAGCCACTATCCTTTACGAGCTCCGGATACCAGCAAACTGAAGTGAAATAAATAGTAGGCTCAAGTAAATTTGTCTAATTTCACGCTCGCGCATTACTTTAAGAACACGTCCCGGGACTGAAGAAAATTAAGAACGCCGAGAGTAAAACAGTCTGATATTTTAATCGCACCACCTTCAAGGTTTGTAACTGAAGGATACCGAGGTGCGTGCCTATTCTCTATTGATTTAAAAAATATAAAAGGCCTATGACATTGATCATCTCAATGTCAAACAGTAAGACCAAACAATCAAACTGATTTTGTAAATTGAATCACTACGCGTGTCATCAATCAAACAAAGCAATTACCTCTGAAGTACTGCATTAATTGACCAGGATCGTCCACGTAAGGTGTTAAAAATTTACCTGGCTTCGGGTAATTATCGATTTTTATGTGCAACCCTTTTCTTTGAGCGGGCCGAACATGGGATGAAAAAATAGCAGCCAAATCAGCATTAACGTCTTATCTCAGCATCTGCGACCCGAAATGCCCCCCCCCCCCCCTTCAAAATTTTGGGAGCCAAGCGGACCACAGCGCTGTGCCCGGTAGCGTTATAGAGGAGTTGCAGTGTATATGAGCGACAGTTGTGTATCATTTTTATATTCTTGATAAAAAGAATCAATCTCAAATATAATAAACTAAGAAGAAAAATGTTAAATCTACTAATATGATAAATGAATGGACAATATTGCTCATACACTCATAGGACATGTACAAATTCCATAGGGCATCTGCAGGGCTATAAATCTCATAGAGCTTGTTTTAGTGTGACGGCTTGTCACAGGATGTGACTAATTACACCTGCCAGAGCCTTGCTTATGAAAAATTGTCCAAGTTCAAGGGGGGTTGATTCTTTTGCAAGGGGTGAGACTTAAAAAAAAACAGTGAATCAAAACTTAAGCTTGCCCAGTATATATGTATAAAAATTTATGGCAGGAGTTTGCATAACAAAATTACTTGGATAAGCCATGTTCATGAAAGAGTGTCCAAGTTCAAGGGAAGATAATTTTTCTTCCAGGGGTGTTAATACTTCATAAAAGCACGATACAAAACTTCAACCTGGTCAATCTATGTATTAAGTTTTATTACTTTTGAGGCAAAATTGCAGGAACTTGCAACATCTAATTACTTAAATTCATTTACACAGCTAGAAAGATAGAGGTCCGGAAAGACAGACACAGTGACACAGACGGGCTGATTCTAATAAACCCTGAAAATACTTTATTTTTTGGTGGCATAATAATTGAATCTAACATCCAAAGTATTTGGTCTTCATATCTGACAAAATATCAGACTGAGCTTTGTCCATTGATCAGATGCAAGGTTCACTACCATATGTACAATATTACATCACATTACCAACATTTGCAACAATTTTCACTCTATGGTGACCCATTAACCCATAAACCTAACGGATGTCAAAGGACAGATTTCACCATGCAAAAAATCACAGCTGGAAGTGTTTATTTTGGGACTGGGCAGTAAGTCCTATGAAATCAAACTGTGCAATCGGCTATTACCAAAGCCCTGACGTTTGCAAAACTTTAAAAAGAAACAATTTAAAAATTTGCACCTAGTACGCTTTTTTTTTCAAACTATGAAGAGTAAATAATTTTTCTTTCCTACCTTACTACGATAAGGTCTTTTACTCACAGGAAGTAAACACACTCTCGAAGCGCCATCTGTACTCAGATTCGTCCAATACACTTTTCGATACCGGATAGTTTACAAAAATTATCTTAAGTTAGACGCTCATTTGAAAATATATCGATTTAACGAATGCTCAATTCAAAATAAATGAAGATCATTGCCTTGTTGACATAAGTATATATTAGAAGGTTTATAATTAATTTTAATCTATACCAGGCCCGTAGGAAGCATTATTTCAAAATGAAAAGGTGGGGGGTAACTTAGGAGTCCGCTACGAATTGGTGTATGAAAATCAGTACAAAATCAGTACAAAAAATGTGTTGTAACGATTCCTGTATACCATAATTGTGTGTGTGTTTGGGGGGGGGGGAATTTTGCGGTCGTTTAATCACAACGTTTAAATCCACGGTGAATCCGATGAAATATGAGGGCTTTTTTGTGTTAAATAGATTATTTAAAGTTTTTATAAGGCCCCTAAATGTTGTAGTCTTTTGGACAAGAAATTTGACCAAGGGGCCACAACTTAATAGCAAAAATAAATCATCAAAAAATCAATCAACCAGATCAACCAGATCAAACCATTGCACAATATGAATAGATTTGATTGATATGAAGGCTTCACAAATTTTGAATAAATACTGGTCCACTACTCTGAGAAAAATAGCTTAGAGCCCTAGATCAAAACAATTTAAATATTCCCTTCTTCAAGAAAACTAGTTGGTTGTCCCAGGACAACTTCTGTCAAGCTCGTAGAGTTTTGTAGGCCTCATGCTCCGTACAAGCACAATTTTAGTGTTTGACGTTGAGCTTTGACCTTCAACTTGAAACTATCAAAAAAATTCTTTCAAATTGCAGATCTACTCATGATGGAGAGTAATTGTGCCTACTTTTTTTAAATCCATCCATAATTGTAGGACAAGCACAATTTAGTGTTTGACCTTGAGCTGTGACCTTGACAACAGAACTATCCCAAAAATTCTTTCAAATGGCACATCTACTCATGATGGAGAATAATTGTGCCAAGTTATTTTGAAATCCATCCATAAATGTAGGAGCAATTGTCCGGACAAATTCGTACTGACAGACTATCGCACATACACCTTCTTGTCATAGTGATAACTATGTCTCGCACATAGCAAGCAGGCTCAACAAAAATGAACTTCCCATCTTGATGTTCTGACTGTACAACCCATCACCACACAATCCTGAATTTTTGCATACAGAAAAAAAAGTGCAGGAAGAAAAGTGCGGGAAACAGATATTGCTTGAAACATGTAATTTCTCCTGTGCTCCCAATGTTTTCTACCCTGATTGATATTTCAATTCTGTTACATTCTGAACTGTCGTCTGCAGCCTCTTTCAATTTGGACCAGTCTAAAATTTTATCTGCAAGTTACGTAGTAGTAATGGTTTAACATATTCCCACACAAGAAAATCTTAGACTGGTCCAAATTGAAAATTGAAAGAATATACAGATGACACTTTTAGGTTAATGAAATTCTAAATTTATTTGTCTTTTTGGGTAGAAAACATTGTCGAGAATGAAGAAATTGCTTATACCAAGCAATTTCTTCATTCTCCACAATGTTTCCCAAAGCTTTCATATAGAGAGGTGTTTAAAAGCGTCATTGTGTGGGAACGGGTTAAAAGGCCAGTCAGTTGATTCGTGATATTTCAAGTCAAACCTCCCCCTTAAACTGCAGATCTATCCTTTTACTTATATCTGTCTTTGTTTGTCACTTCTTCTGATTGTCAAAAAGTTAACCTGTAAACTCACCATTTTCAAGAAACTGTCCATGGCATCCTGTTATTTCTCACACCAGTACAACCATAACATTCACTCACAACCTCCAGATTGAGATGTATCTAATTGGAGTAATTATGATCAAGGTTAAAGTCAATTTTTAACCCCTAGCTCTAAAACTTAGTTTGAAATCTTTACCTGAAGCATTTATCTTTTTCTTTCTAAGTTTTTCTAAAATTATAAATTTTGTTTGTTTGTTTGAATGGGGTCTTACGCCGCTTTCAACAATCTTTCAGTTATATTGCGGCAGCTGGAGCAACAATCAATTTCAGGTATGTTCATACTCCTGACATAGTAAAAGTCAATTGATAACATCAACACACAAACACATCTTTTTTCTATTCATTTATCTTTTAATTATTTTATAATTATGAATTGTATTTGCACTAATATATAATAACATATTTATACACATAAATATATATTTCTTTTCTTTTTACTTAACCGATTCCTGTTTGCAAAGCTTTAGACAAGTCGAATTTCAAAGGTCTTGCAGATGGAAATTATAAGCGGACTTTATTTGTAAAATAAACAATTGGGTACGAAATATTGTGGAAAAAGAAGAAATTACTTGTTAGCATTTTCTTCTTTTTCTATACTGTTTTCTCAATTATAAAATCACAGCGATGTAAAAAACAGGGATTGAACAGGAAAAGGTTAATTAACCAACTACCACACAAGAAAAATTTGGACTGGCCCAAATTAAAAGGAGATGCAGACAACTTTTTAAATTTATGAATTTTTGGATTTTTTCAACTTTCTGGGTAAAAAACATGGGGGAAAATGAAGAAATTGCTTATAACAAGTAATTTCTTCATTTTCCACAATGTTTTCCAAGGCTTTTTTTCCTTGTCCAAGGCTTTTTTTCCTTGAGGGCGTCTAAAAGTGTCACTGAATGGGAATGGGTTAAATGTATAATCCAAAAACCTTTTCCATATGATCAGACTGAAAAAATTTTTGGATTCAAAGCCTGAATGCCAGCATTGATTCTGTTGCCTTTGCCTTGCACTTCACAATTTCAATTGATTGATCAGTTTTAATTGAATGATCAGTGTTTTATAGCACATCGCTATCAACATTTAGGTCATTTAGAACACAAGAATTTTTAAGCATAGTTTAACAAAAATCATTAAGAAATACTAATAGGCCTTCCAAAGTCCTCAGTCCTTTAATTCAAAATCAATTCTAAAAGGATTCTATTCAGTATAATTATAAGGGTTAAAATTTCACATTATCCATTTATTCAGTACTGGGACATAACAGTTGTTTGTTTGTGTTTCGTGTTTATTCTTTTATATCAAGATTAGCAAAAGCCATAGTTTCCCTTTGGTTTTGCAACTCATGTAAATATAGCTTTTGTTGTTCACTCAATGAACAATCAATCAATCTTAGATTGAAACAAATAATCAACCTCTATTATGAATTAGCAGATGCTAAATTTTAGATCAAATTATAAGTACATGTATCATCTTAAGTGTTCAAAAAATACAAAAATTATTTAACAAAGTGGGTATTTCGCGTACTACTCTTTCAATATTCTCTATTTACCTGTTACAAGACAACAAAAATTTATACTGATCCAATTAAATAGATTTGAAGACGACAAGTACATTGTGATAGAATATTAAGTATCTTTGTCTTTCTGTGTAGAAAACTTTTATGCTGGTTAGCTACAATTGAAAATTAAACAACCCTAGTTCAATTGAGGAATGATATATGAAAAATTAATCAAGGATAAAAGAAAATTAATCCTGCACTGAAACAAGCCACATAATGGACCAATTACAACATTATCCCCCATTTTGAAGCATGCAAGACAAAAAGCTGTGAGAAACATTGTGAGTAAAGGAGCAATAATTGCTTATAACAGGCAATTCCTCTTTTACTTACTATATTTTCTACCCTACATGATACTTATTTTCAATATTAACAAACTTGAAAACCCGTCAGCAACCTCTGTATATTTGGACGAGTCTAAACTTTGTCATCTGGTCAGTCATTAAATGTCTAATAGATGTAAAGATCAGGATCCCTTTGTTGCTTTAATCATCTGTGCCAGCATGTCCCACTGTTCCCTCGTAACTTCACGTAGTTCATTAAATGACCCAGCCCTACTGTAGTATTCCCCACCATCAAGTTTCACCACCTAAAATGACAAATGACCTTGAGCTGTAACCTTGAACTTTTGGCAAAAAAAGCTGTTTTACTTCTTACACTTAAAAGGGTGATTCTGAACAAGTTTTTTGAAACTTCAATTTCATTAAAGGTTTGCAGCTGTCAATCAAAGAATCAATCAACCAATCAAAGTTCTTCATTAAGACTGGAAAAGAAACTTCAAACACCCAAATCGGTTGAATAAACTGTAGTTACAATGTTTAGGTTGCCAACTAAGCATCTTACTTGTTTGTTTCATGTTACTGGCCAGAAATTTTGCAAAATAACACAGTTGATTATCAAAGTCAAACTCTCTATCTAGGTGGACGGGCCAGTGTTCTGTTAAATTGTTGTCTGCAACTTCTTTCAATTTGGACTTGTTTAAAAATCTTGCCTGGTAATGAATTAATCCTATCTTTTTTTCCTCCAGATTTAATTTGTATGAGTGGACAGGCACTTGTCTGGCAAACAGAAATATGAATAGAGATACTGCACAGGCATTAAAACCATATGCCTATACCTGAAGTACACTTAACCCATCACCAGGCATCAAACTTTTTGTTTTGAAATGGGTTAAACAGCTTCTGAGAAGATTTTCAAAGTTTTTCTCTATGCACCATAATAGCACAGAACAAAAAATATTGCAAAACACACTTAGGAGTCGCCCAATGATAATTCTTGTGGAATTTGGTTCAACTCCATCTCGTGGTTTCTGAGTAAAAGGCTTTCAAATTTTTCAATATATATCATTTATTATATACATATAAAAGATTTGGATTAAAATCTGGCTATCTAATACAACTCTACAGAAAAAAATGCGTATTCCGTGTGTACCAAAAAAACGTAGCTGTCAAGTACTGTTAAACACGAACAACTTTTTTGTGTATTGAGGTTCGGGTTTTTTTTTCATAAAATTGGTTATCTCTTTATCATTTAAGAGAAATTTCTCAATGTCATGTCCTATAAGATATGTAATAAAAGAAATATTACAACAGTGGCTTTTTCTATTTGTTGTTATTGTCAAATCGTGTGTTTCAAGCATGGTAACAACAAATAGAAAAAGACACTATTGTTATATTCCCTATAAATGGGAATTAGTCTGCACATGAAAGCCATGTTTTTATCCAAACAGATTTCCTTGAAGGAATCTATTAAAGGGTTACCCTAGGGTAGTTCCGGTGAAATTTGGTTAAAATCCATTCAGCAATTCCTAATTTTAATTTCATAATAGATTATTGAAATTAACCATGTTATATTTTTTAACCAATCAAAATTCTTTCAAGGAATCAGATATGGGATCACCTAACGCTCATTCCCTGTGAAATTTGGTTTGTTTGGATGGGGTTTAATGCCACTTTTAACAACTTTTCAGTCATATCACGGTGACTGGAGCACCTAACAATGGATTCCTGGTATTTCTCACACCAGGACTACCATTACATCCTTACCTAGCCTCAAGCTGCTATCCCACTTAGGTTTATGATTATCCACCAATTGGTGAGAGACAGAAATTATGTCGGAAAGGATATGTGCCGCTGCTTTGGATCGAACACATGACACCCAATGATTGAAGATTGGGAGTCTAATGCGCTGGGCTATGATGGCGACGTAAAATTTGGTTGAAATCAATTAAATAGTTTCTGTGGAGAATACATTTCAAAGAATAAGTTTATAAAGGCACAGACAGATGGACACATATCCAGATGCACAATGTAATGAAAATGGCCACAGTAGCCTTTGGACAGTAGACTTAAAAGTTGGTACATAGTAATAACATACATGGCATATGTACAAGATCAAATACAATAGAAGAAAATTTCACTTTTTTTAATCTATTTGTGAACACACAAATAAAATTGTAATATAATATAGTTTTTGTCCTCTTGGAGCCAATACCGAACAGTCATGACACCCCAATGGTTCGATTCCCGGCAGTTGCACATATCCTCTCCGACATTTGTCTCTCACATATGGATGGATAATCGTAAACTTATGTGGGATAGCAGCTGGTGGCTAGGAAAGGATATAATGGTAGTACTGGTGTAAGAATTCCTTACGATGCTCCAGCTGCCGTGATATGACTGAAAAATTGTTAAAAGTGGTGTAAAACCCAATCAAAGAAAACAAACCATAAAGGTATAATGACAAATGTTTCACATGACACTAGCACTCATCAAGAAGAACAACGGTGCCATGTTATGTTTAAATCCATCTATAAATGCAGAAGATATGCTCTGGACAAAATTCCCGACGGACGCACACACACACACTAACACCAAAGTGAAATTATGACAATATGTCTTGCTGACCGTACACAGGCTCGACAAAAAAACTTGAATTTTAAATGTATGGAAAACACACTCTGGTTGGTTAGTAATTGATCCGTTCTCTTTTTTAAATATTCGTTTTTCATAATTTCTATTTATTGAGGGATCATATATTGCTGGAAAAATTGATGATAATTGTATTACCTCTCCAGTCATCCAACTGCTATAGTCGCTCACCATGTACGAGACAAGATTAGCCAACTCCTGCAATTCACCAAGTCTACCTGTAGGTAATACATCCAGCATTCTATCTGTCCATTGACCTGTCGGGTCTAGTCGACTGAAGGCACCCTTGAAAACAAAATAAATTGTGGAAGAGTTACATGTATCTACTGTGGAAAGTAAAATTTTTCAATGAATAGGTTAGATTACATTTTGGCAATAATCCAAGGCCTATTCATTAACCCATTCCAACTCAAGCCCTCCTTTTTACGCCCCGCAATTAAAGAGCTTTGGAAAACATTGTGGAAAATGAAGAAATTGCTTGTATCAAGCAATTTCTTCATTATCCACAATGTTTTCTACCTAAAAAGACGAAAAAAATTAAAATTACATCAACTTGAAATTGTCGTCTGCAGCTCCTTTCAATTTGGACAGGTCTAAAATTTTGTTGTGTGGGAATGGGTTAAATGGATCCAGCCATAATACAGATAGTAGCTTATCAGACTCTCAATCATGTGGTCTTGGGTTCTATACCTAGTTGTGGCAAATATCCTTTCGAACATTTCTATCTGACCCATGGGTGGATAATCATTAACCTACATGGGATGAGCAGCTGGAGGCTCAGAAAGGATGCATTGGCAGTACTGGTATGAGAAATACCAGGAATCTATGGTTAAGAGCTCCAGCTTCCATGATATGACTGAAATACTGTTTAATGTGGAGTAACATCCCATTCAATTAATCAATCAGTAATCAAATGAATATAATGGAGGAAGTTTTGTTATTTCACAAGAAAAAAAAAGAGTATTTCACCAGACATATTTAAATTTACAGAGAGACAGAGAAACAGGCAGCAAAGCATTCCTTGCCTAGTTCCCTCACTCGATTTTGGAATGTGAGTATAAATACAACAGAAATACGAGCCTATGTGTGACATTTCAAACCATTTCGCAGGTGCATGACTTGCACACATTGAGCACCCTGGACAGCCATTCGGGGCAATAAGAATATTCGCTGATTGTTTAAAAAAGCTTTGGGTCAGTATATATCTACAGAACGCAGAGTGAAAACTCTGATCAGACTGTGCTGATGCACAGGCTGATCTGAGTCTTTACTTGGCACACATATGTAATGGTTTGAAATGTCACCAACATGCTCATATATGTATGTAAATACAGTTTCCTTAAATTCAATAAGCCGTTTCTAAGATGACTTTTCTGATTGATTGTTTTTATGGTGTAGCTGTAACTACCCTTAGGTTATATTGTGACAAAGTTCATCCATTCAAGTGCTTTCTGGTTATAAAAAGTTGGTATTTTGAAATACCTAGCAAAACCCATGCTACAAACAGCATGACTGGAATTTGAACAAACAGTATTTGACTCTTCTTCAGTCCCCTTAACCCATTCCCACACAGTAAAATTTTAGACTGGTTCAAATTGAAAGAGGTTGTAGATGACAATTTTAATTTTATGAAATTTTTGAATTTTCTTAATTTCTCAATAGAGATTTTTCAAGCAATTTCTTCATTTTACACAATGTTTTCCTAATTGTTTTTCTTCAGGGGCGTCCAAAACGTCACTGTAAGGGAATGGGTTAAGACAGAACCAAGAAAGGTTCCTCTGCGTCTTTTATAAACCTCTTACATACCTTGGTTTTGATTGGTCCTGGTTGAATACAATTATATCTGATTCCATATCTGCCCCATTCACTGGCAAGGGACCTATGATAGGAAATTAACCTTTACTGTATCGCAAAATTTGAGACCTGTCCAAATTCAGGTTTTGCAGATGATAATTTAAAGTAGACTTTATGTAACAAGCAATTTCTTCTTTTCTCACAATATTTTCTATCATATAGGATGGTTACTTTTTGAATTTTACTTACTTTTTGATGACGTCTGTTACCCCTTTGAATATGGACAAGTCTAATATAATTTGAAAACAAGAAAGGATTAACTAGGCTGTAGTTAGGTTTAAGTAGCCAAACAAACAAAAATACATAGCATAAATATCTGAGAACAAATTTCAATTCCAGTCTAAATGAATGGTTTAATTTGTCAGTTGACATTTTTTGATAAGTCATGACCCAACCTAGAAGTCTCAGGAATTGACGCTGGCCAATCAAGTAATCTAACACAGAAAATGTATTCTCTTATAGTGGCAGCTAAAAGAAACAAATATGTCAACCAGGGACATGTTGATCCTATCAAATCCTGGAACTTGAGCTAGGATGGTAACCTTGGAGCTATCTGAAAATTTGCATCAACCCATTCCAACACAATGGGATTTTAGACCAGTCCAAATTGAAAGGAGCTGCAGACGACAATTTCAAGTTGATTGAATTTTGAATTTTTTCGTCTTTTGGGATAGAAAACATTGTGGATAATGAAGAAATTGCTTGATCAAAGCAATTTCTTCATTTTCCACAATATTTTCCAAAGCATTTTTGTTGAGGGACGTAAAAAGGAGGAATTGAGTGGGAATGGGTTAAATGGCAAGTCGCAACAAATTAAATGAATACCCATAACTTTAGGTTTCATTGAGAAATAATGGGTTTACCATGGAGTTACACAATCTAATATAGACCTCTGCCAGTAAAAACCTCGCCGCATGCTTCTCATCGAAAAGAATCACCGTACTAACTTATAATTGACAGATCTCTGGCAAGGCCTGCTGAACTCTGATATAGCAGTTTGACTGCAATATCAAATGAGCCTGCGTGTGACATTTAAAACAGTTTCGCATGTCCGTGACTTGCACACATTGAGCACCCTGGACAGCCATTTGGGGCAAATTAGAACATTCGCTGATTGTTAAAAGAAGCTTTGGGTCAGTATCTTTCTACAGAGCACAGAGTGAAGACTCTGATCAGACTGTGCGGATGCACAGGCTGATCTGAGTCTTTACTTGGCACACATGTGTAATGGTTGGAAATGTCACGCACGCGCTCAAATGATATTTGTTTACTTAACCCATTCCCATACAAGAAATTTTTAGACTGTTCCAAATTCAAAGATGTTCCACACAACAATTTTAAGTTTATGACTTTTAAAAATCTTTGTCATTTTGGGTAGAAAACAATGTGAACAATGAATGAATTGCTTTTAACAGCATTTTTTTCATTTTCCACATTGTTTTTCTTGAGAGGTATGTAAGAGGTCAACATTTGCTTCAGGTCTAAATGAATGATCTTTTTTTTATCAACAGAGGCAATGTGCAAGACAAATGATGTTTAAAGCAATAATATAAGTGAATTATAAAAAAGATTGTTGGTAAGACTGGTCATTCGAAACCTCAATCTTGAAGTTTATAACAAAGAGCAGTACAAACAATTATGGGAGAAAGGGGGGGGGGGCTTGAATTTCTTTAAATTCAATGCAGTCTTGAATTTGGTTATGTGGTAAAGCCTTTCTCACTTACTTTGCAAGGGCTTCAACACCTGACTTTGCTGCGGCACTAGGTGACACAAATCCTGAACCACTCATTGCATAGATAGTTGTAATGGCTAAAAATACCCCACCTGTAGAATGAATCTCAAGAATGATAAATGAAAGTTTAAAACATTAAAAGACAACATAACTTGAGAATGGTCCAAATTGAAGGAGGCTGCAGTGAAAATTTGTTTCAAATGACTCATCTACTCATAATGGAGAACAGTTGTGACGAGTTATTTTGAAACCCATCCATAAATGCAGGAAATATGCACCGGACAAATGCTAGCAGGCTGACACACTAAATCCTGTGTTACACAACAACACACATTCAACAACTTGTCATGGTGACAACTATGTCTTGCTCACCACAAATGGGCAAGATAAAAATGATAAAATGTACATGGTTAATTGACCAATCGCGTCAGTCAATCAAGGAATATATCGAAAAATTAAATCATTCATTCATTCTGGAATTGAGATTTAAACACCAGCTGTTTGTGTGAAATATTTTTGTTGTTTGGTGACTTAAACATCATAACTACAGCCTATTTAAGTTGTACATGTAGTTACGATGTTTAGGTCATCAACAAACAATTCTACTTTTTTGTTCCATGCTACTGGCCATGTTGCAAAATAACACTGTTTAAAATCAAAGTGGGACTTCCTGTCGGAGTCAGTGGGCATGGCCAAAGGAGTAAGTGGACACGTCCAGCGATTGCTCAAATATTGAATTACATCTATGACTGTCTTACACTTGTCCAATCTTTAACCCTTTCCCGTTTCTGGAAATTTTAGACTAGTCCAAATTAAAAGAGGTTGCAGACGACAATGAAAACTGGATGCCATTTGAAATGAAACCATCCTATGTGGTAGAAAGCATTGTGGAAAAAGGAGAAATTGCTTGTAACAAGCAATTTCTTCTTTTTCCACAATGTTTTCTTGAGTAAAAAATCACAGGAACGTAAAATCCCGTATTTGAACTGGAAAGGGTTAAATGTAAACAATCTGTTCAAAGTAACTAATCTACAAAGAGTATAAGATGTATTGAACGATGAATATGAAAGTAACAGATCAAGTTTCATAATCTATACATATACATGTATTATCTTTCAGTTGTTGATTAAAAGAGCTGTTAAGTTATTTTGAATATGACCTTAATCCAATCCCACACATGCCCACTTTTTGATGCCCTTCAAGAAAAGAGCATTTGTAAATCATTACGGAAAATGAAGAAACAGCTAGTAACAAGCAATATCTTTATTTTCTTAATTTTTTTCCGTCAAAAAATTGTAAAATTTCATTTCATAAACTTAAAATTGTCGTTTTTAACTTCTTTGAATTTGGATCAGTCTAAAATTTTGTCTTCTGGATATGGTTTAATCTTGTTTATTTGTAAAGATGATATAATAGTATACCTTTCTTTTCTTCAATCATTCGCTTTCCAAATTCAAATGTAACAAAAGCTGTCCCATTCAGTACAATGTCAATTATTGTTGTCCATGCATTAGGTGACAGTCTCTCTGACGGAGAAATAAAATTCCCTGCAGCATTGTTAATCACAATATCTGGGAGCCCAAATTTTGCGACACACTCGTCAGCAGCGGCTTTTATGGCTGGTGGATCTCGAACATCTGCTTGAACAGCCAACACCTACATTACAGATAAAGTGACATATCTAAACCAATTACAATTAGATTGTCATGCTACAGATTAAGCCTGTTTGCACAAGAAAAACATTCAATGGAGAAAAGTGGCCTTGGTATTTTCTTATTAAATTTGGTAGGTTCTTTTTGAGGGGAAGACTTTGAAGACATACGTGTAAATGGTGCTCTCACTTGCAATCATCCTCATGAAATGTCATAATAGTTCCCATTATAATAGTTCCCAGTATTTTTCACTCAGATAAACCTAGACATAAAACTTTTTGCCTACGAATACAATAATCTACTTTTAAAATCAACTCAAAACTCAAATTACCTCATTTCCTGTTGCCTTTTGAATTTCTTCAGCTGTGTTTTTTATAACATCCACTTTTCTGCTACTAATAGCTACTTTGGCTCCAAGTTTGGACAGTGTTGTAGCCATCCCCTTGCCAAGTCCTGTCCCTCCTCCTGTGATGAAGGCTACTTTCCCATCAAAACAACCATCTGGTAACATTGGTGCATTGACAGCAGGAAAAAATTTGGAATGTTCCTTACTACAGTAGGCTCTGCTACATGGCGCCAACTGTAAAAGCGAACAAAGTTTTTATTTTGGAATGGGTTTAGGGCTGCTTTGAACAATTTTTCAGTAATATCACGGCCAGGTTCACTTATTAACCCTCGTCATGCTGAACCCGGAATATTACTGTTTTGGCAGGAGGTGTAGACCAAGATCAGCCTGCCAAGCATTTCAGCAAGGTAATTTATACAGCATGAAAAGGGACAAGGGCATCACCCATACTAGGCTGTGGCTCTGAAATGCCTTACCCAAGGATGTAATAAAGTGGCGCAATGAGGATTTGAACAAGCAATCCTCAAAATCTCTCAGACTATGAGTATGTGCCCTAACCCTTGAGCCAAGCAGGACCCCTTTACATAGTTTAACCCATTACCAAACCACGCTGCTTTTAGACACCCTTCAAGAAAAAGGTCAAAGAAAACCGTGTGAAAAATGTAGAAATTGCTTGTCACCGAGCATTCTGAATTTTCCACATTGTTTTCTACCAAGACATTGAAATTGTTGTCTGCAACTTCTTTGAATTTGGACCAGTCTAAGTTTTTGTCATCTGGTAAAGAGTTAATGTGATCTGTCATGTGACAGTAAAAGGGACCACATAGTAAATGGGAAAAGTATCAATCCTGAACAGACTGTACACATTGTGCAATATGATCAGGGTCAAAGCTTTTCGGTTTTGGCAGAATTTGTGGATGTAGAGCCACTACTCCACCTGACTTACTACATTATTCAATTTTAACCCAATCCCACTCAGTGACGCTTTTAGACGCCCCCAAGAAAAAGAGCTTTGAAAAGCATTGTAGAAAATGAAGAAATTGTTTGTGACAAGCAATTTCTTCATTTTCCACAATGTTTTCTTCACAGAAAATCGAAAAAATCCAAAATTTGATAAATTTTAAAATGTCATCTGTTACTTCTTTCAATTTAGGCTAGTCAAAAATTTTGCCGTCTGGTAATGGGTTAAACGTGTAATTTTGATTGGCATTTACTGAATCCAATCTCTTTTTCAAGTACATGTATGTTTAATAATGAATGAATGCTATTCTTAGAATTTCAAGTAACTAGGGTTGTGTTTGTCAAAAACTTACAGGAGAGCCCTTTGAATTTTCACACATGACTTGTAATCTAAATATTTTTGGTTTTAAACACTCATTTTATTCCTTTTATACCCTATGCAAGATTTTTATATTTTTATTTTTAGCGTATATAGTTTTAAACCACGAGGAACAAATCTTAGACCATAGGGACCAAAACAAATAATCCAGTATTTTCAATTGCATAGTTATATTCAATAGCTGCTCGTGAAGTGGTTACAAACCGAACACGAGGGTAAAATGAGTACCTCTCCTCCTCTTATACCCTATAAATCACAATATTGCGGTGTTTGCCAGCTCAATTTTTCAAGGTGTAAATTATGATCCCCTTTATTACAAGCAATTTCTCCTTTCAGTAAACATTTTCCTCAGTATAATTTGGAAGGGGAGTAAAAATTGGGGATTGTGTGTAAATGGATTAACCAATTACCAAAGGACAAAGTTTTGAGGCTAGTCCAAATTGACAGCCTACACTAGAGTACAAGTGACCAAAAATTGAAAGATATGTGTCAAATAAGGTTGAACACATTGTCAGATAAGGAAAAATTGAGATTAACAAACAATTTGTATGTCATTATCTTGAGCCAAAGAGTTTTTTTGTTGTTTTTTTTGATTGGAGCCTTTTTACCCCAAAATGTGGGATTATCCGTTAATCCATTAACCAATTACCAGACCACAGAATTTTAGACTGACCGGTCCAAATTCAAAGATGTTGCAGAGTACATTTCAAGATTTCTTTAAATTGAAAAATAACCATAAAAAGGGGGAAACATCGTGAGAAACATTGTGAGAAAAGGAGGAATTACTTGTTGTAAATTACTTTTCCCACAATTGTTTCCATACTGGCATCCCTTGCTCAATGCATAAAAATGCAGGATTGTGTGGTAATAGTTTAATGGTGCTCCATTTCAAAACATCCATGACATGTGTTTAAAATGTCTAAAACATGGGTGATATAAAAATATCTTTTTCAAGACCTTCATGGTATTTTGATGTTTCCGTAAGAGAATCTTTTGTTCATTTGCATAAAAAGTGCAGGACTTTGTGTTAATCATCATGGTTCAAAGGTGTTTAGTGTAGCTCTTTACAACCCCTTTTACAACACCTGATTAAGATTAAGCTTAGGGCTTTAAAGTATAACATATAAAAGAAAATAGTTCATTATAATATTCTTCTTGCCATGTGATGGAAGATATTTTTTCTAGCCATGTGATAAAAACTAAGTTGTTAAAATTCAATTTGCCTTAGATTTTGCATTTGATTCATGAATAAGAAAATGTCACATTTTCTCATTAATGTGAGTAATGCTTATCAATTGGATCGAATCTATTTTCTTTTTCCTGATAGAAAATAGTCAAGTAGGGTAGGTACAAAGGACTAAGATTGGGCCATTCTTCACTTAAGGCCTACTTGGGTAGGTATCAAAAGATCACTTCTGACCAGCTGGGTAAAAAGTCAGCCTGATTAGTTCAGTTGGTAGAGCACTTGCATCCATACCCAAAGATCACAGGTTCGAGACATGGGCTGACCCTATCAACTAACAAACTAATTTTCTTTCTGATGAGACGTTAAACCAAGGCCCGAGTGTCGGTGCTATCCATCGAGCATGTTAAAGAACCAGTGAAGCTCTCAGCAGTTTCGTCATGTTTCCTTGCACTATTCCTTGTAACAACTAGCCATCTTCCGATGGCGTTGCTCATATGGGCATGTGCTATATGGTAGCAATGATAATACACACAGACAGGTGAAGGAGTTCAAGTAAGTGATGAAGTAAGTGGTCAGCATCTTACTGGTCAGCATTTTATACCCAATGGCAAGCCATTTACCATGTAAGCAGTCAGCTTTTTACACTTACCCGGCCTACTTCCGAATCCCGGAGAAAAAAAACAAACACATAGCTGTATGACAATTGAAATATTACATGCCCTACCACATTCCAATGTCTTTCAGATTTGAGATTTCACCGTAAATCCTTTTTTAAATTGCCCTTTTACAGTGATTGACATTTGTGACAGAAAAAAAACGGTACGAGATATATTGGGGACGTAATATCAATCTATATCGTGACCCGCTATTTTGCCGGTTCATCTGTTCGATATATGGTCTTTTTCTAATTGGGTGAAAATTAAATAATGTTTATTTTTACCTTTCCAACATCCTTGAAAAGTTTCAGACCTAATTTTGAAAGTGACATGCTATCCAGATAGTTTTGATTTTCTCGTGCACAAGTTCTGTAAACTTGACTGATTGTACCCGGCTCGGAAATAAAATCAAAGCACTTGAGGTCTTGAAAAACGCCTTATTAAAATATATTTATTTACATGTCGTTATACTTTCCGCAGAACTCCCCGGGACGCATCATATAAACTAATATGGCATGTAAAGTCACAAAAATGAAATGGAATTTAAAGATCAATGTTTTTGTGCCTTTTTAGCTAGCAAAACGTCAGCATTGATAGCTTTAGTTAACAGACAAAATTTTGAGATCGTCTCAAAGATCAACGAGTGCAAACTGCTACTGGAGGCTTAACCACTAAATCCATTGAATGCATACGCCATAAAAGTAATTCTTATGTATTTCAGGAATATTGCAAACGCTATTTGTAATGTAGAGAAATCTTTCAAAGGCATGCTATTTAATCCATTCTTGAACTCAATTCCTCTTTTAAAGCATCTGAAAAAAAGATTTGGAAAACATTGTGGACAATGAAGAAATTGCTTATAACAAGGAATTTCTTCATTGTCCGAAATATTTTCTTCCCAACAAGGGAAAGATTTTCTAAATATTAATTAATTAACTAACCTGAAATTGTCGTTTTCATATTCTTAAAATTTGAACTAGTCTAAGATTGTATCATGATAACCTTTGGCATAGAAGATTGTTAAAAAAAACTATGCTTTGCTAACTTTGCCATTTTAATTGACCAATCGCTAACCCCGCCTACTTACTCCATTTGCCACGCCCAACGCCACCAACGGGAAGTCCCGCTTCGATTTTAAACGGCATTATTTGGAAAATTTATGGTCAGTACAATGGTCTCCGTGGTCGAGAGGTAGAGCGTCGGCTTCCCGATCAAGAGGTCCTGAGTTCGATTCCCGGGAGCGGCTATCGATCTTGGTTCTATCATTGGCCCACACTTTCGTCGCGAGTACTGGTGCATTTTCCAGGAAGCAGAATCGAGAGGGATTAATCTAAGTTGGAAGAACTTGTTTCCCAATCGATGTAAAATAAATAGGTTTAAACCAGTACAATGCAACGAAAAAAAAAGGATAGTTGGTTGGCGACCTAAACGTCGTATCTTGAACTTGGTTGGTGGACTGGTTATTTGATCGATAGACGTGATTGGTCAATTAATTTCACTATACATGTATTTTACTTTTTATTGCTATAACAGAAGACTTCGTGACACATATAATATGGTGTCGTATTGTATGATATGTCTAAATAAGAAGTAATTTATATTACGCGAAACTTTATTTCACTTATTCCTTGACACTTTTCGGATTGAGAATTCGTTTCAATCAAATGATGAGTAAAATTTTAAACAAAATAGTTCTGTAGTGTTCACAAATAACACAGAGAAAGAAACACCACGGGCTATTTATTAGTCACGGTGCGATTACTGCAAATTGTTATTATAGATTAGTTAGACCTGACTTTAAAATTCACATTATTTTTGTTTAAACTGTTCAGTCCCGAACAAACGAACAGTTAATTTTAAAATAAGATGAAAATATTGTGGATAATGAAGAAATTGCTTGTCAGAAAGCTTTTCCATTGTATGGTTGAACAAGAGTGTATTCAGTTAAGTTAAAACAGGCACCTTTAGTTATGTTTTGGAAGGAATCCTCTCTAATTTCAAAAGGAGTGAACCTTCTGTATGACCCTACAAACATGTTGTAAACGATTACAGAAAGTATGACATTTGTGAACTTATTGCATTAAAAAATCTGTGCCAAGTAGAATTAACTAACGCCCCTTTCCGTTTTCCGCTATGTTTCGGATCTCTTAACTCGTGAGGATGTGTCCTACCATAAGGCCCACTTTTTCGTGTTTAAAACAGATCCACCCAAATTTCAAAAAGGACAGTCCTTTTAACGACCCACGCTACGTGTAAAGTCTTTCATCAGTGTTTTAGCTTCCTATAAGTTATGAAATTGATTACAACTCATTTCCCCGTTTTTTCGTAGGAAGCCTTTTACATTCCAAAAGAAAAAATTAATATGACCTTACAAACATTATGTGAATAATATTTTTGGAGTTAATCGCTTATACTAGAATGATTTCACAAGGCATCTTTTGTCATGTTCTCTAACCGATTCTCCCCTATTTCAATGGAACAATCCTCACGGCCCTTCATATAGCCCTATAAGTTGCTAGATTCTCGTAATATTTATGGACATTATAGCATAATAAGGTTTGGGACCGTTCTACTAGCCCCCCTTTATCCGTGTTTTCTATCAGAACCCCTCGGATATTTGGACTTTATTGTGTAAACAAGTTCTTCAATCACCAGAGCTTATATGGGCATAATTTTGACCCGTTATGCGAAAGCGTCTCCTTTGGTGAATTTATCCAGTCTTCCATTCTAACACCAAAATAATCTACAATGGTGGACGGTTGTTAGGTAGGGAAGCAACTTAGCATCATTTTTGTACAATTTCGGAAGAGCTTCAAATTAATCGATCTCGTCTGTCAATCAAGGAATCAATTCGATAATATAGACCAGAAGTGGACTTTGAACTCGAATATTAGCCGACATTAATGTGACGCGCTTTTGCTGATTTTGGGATTCAAACGTCGTAATTACAGCTGAAACAAACTGTAGTTACGACGTTTAGGTCGCTAACCAACAATTTTACTTTTTTGTTGTTACACGTTACTGAGCGAGAGTTGTGCTTAATAACGCCGTTTGACATGGGAGCGGAATGGAGCATCGATCCGGAAATTAGATACAAAATATTTCTTACAGAAATGTGAGCCAGTTGTGATTAAAGGTGAAAAGGATGTTTCTAGATATCAGGTCATACAAATTAAGTTCATTGTAAGATACAGTGTCTAAAGCGACATTCCCTTTGAGATTTATGCCAAAACATTCATAACGGAGAAACGTCGCAAAGCATCAGCATTTTGTCACGCCAGTAGCACAATAACCTTCGATTTTCGTGACCCAAAAACAATAGGGCACTTCCTTGGATCATTGGCAATAAATGCATGACGCTTCATGGCTGTATGACAACTGGTTGTAGAGTTAGAGGATGGACACGAAAAAGTCTACGGGTGGACGCACGGACGGACAGACAGGCTGAAACCATTATACCCCGTCTTCTTAGTAGGTTGAGACTTAATTGCTAGTTCCGCGAACCACTCTATGTGACTCATTCTTTTCTCTGGAGAAATGGGTAAAGGATTCTAACAACACTAGTATCTTTTAATTTCTGACGTCATTGGTAGAAAAATGCGAACATTCAAAATATTTGCTTCTTAACCCATTACGACAAAAAGTTTAACTGAAAGGAGTTGCAGACAAGAGAACCACGCTGGTATTAAATATACCACCCAAGGAAATGGCATAATGACCGTGACACGGCGACTCAAATGTATGGTTGTCCAAGACAAAATATATATATTCTGATTAATTTTCATTTTAGCTAAGGAACATGATTTTCAAAATTTTCACCAAATACCATGTGTAGGACATAAGCCCTATCCATAAGAGTCATTTTTTCTAAGGAACCAATTTGTATGAAGGAATCTGGTGAAATCTGATTAAGTACACTTATTATCATAGAAACTAATTACTCACTGGTTTATTGTGATTTTTCTAACTTTTAAACAACAACTGATTTTTATGCCCCTGTCATGTAATGGCAGAATGGCATATAAAGTTGCGTTATTCCTTCTTTGAGTGTGTTAATGTGTATGTCCTGTCAATCATGTCCTGAGTATATCTTCTAAATCTATAGATGTATTCAACATAAGTTCAAACAATTGTTCCCCTTGACTAGTTCTAGTGCCTTTTGAAAAGTTTGTTTGGGTAAGTCAAAGGTCACAGCTGAAGGTCAAGTTACAAAATTTACCTTGTCCGGGCTAAAAATTTTACAATTGTTTCACAGGAAAGGTTATTTCAGGATGTTCCATGTTTTCATGAGTTGAGTATATACAGTATTTTCTTAAGCAACTACTTAATGAAAAAGTTGCTGAATACAAAAATGAATACTGATTTCCATGAAACAACTAACATTTGAAACCAAAAGTTGGTTGTCACTTGGTGCAATAGAGAAAAGTAGCTAAATAGAACAACAAAATATTTTTTTTTGTATATATACATGTTTTTGATAAGTTTAATGTATATAAATGCAAAATGTTGTCTTATGTAAGTACCATTGCAATTTTGGTCTCAATGAATCATTTGACTGGTCAATCAACAATTTGATCAATAAAAGCAATAAATCAGTTATTTCATCTGGTAAAGAAAGGAAAGGAACACCCAACTACAGATTAAATGTTTAATTTAAACTTCATAATTTGCAATTGTCAATTTTTCACAAAATTGTTGATACAGATATCTAATTAAAACAAGAAACTCTTTCTCTTTGACTTGCATTTGACTTGAAGGTTACACAAGAAAATAAATTTGAACAACTAAAAGAGCATTGTGAACTGTTTTCCTTTTTCTCCCCTTTTTCTTTCTTCTTTCCTAACAATTTAGAATGAATTTTAAACACATTTTGCATTTAACCATTTCCCGTTCAATCCCTGGTTTTTACGTCCCTGTGTTTTTATACTTGTAGCAAGCAATTTCTTCTTTTTCCACAATATTTTCTAACCTACTGAATGGTTATTTTTCATATAGAATCAACTTTATATTGTTGTCTTCAAAACCTTTGAATTTGGACTGGTCTAAAATTTTGAAAAACAGGAAGGGGTTAAATTAATTGTGACCACTTGTTCCTGTAAACAACGGTTAAAATCAACCAATAAGCTGCATGGAAAGAGTCTTCAGAAATTTCACATTATTCCTATTAACTCAAATCCACAAAATCCTACTTTTTAATGTCCCTGAAGAAAAAGTTTTGAAAACATTTGGGAAAATGTAGAAATTACTTGTTATAAGCTATTTCTTCATTATCTACTATGTTTTTAATATCCAAGAGAAAAGATTTCTAAAATTTCATTGACTGAAAATCGTTGTCTGCTACTTCTTTGAATTGGACCAAGCTAAAATTATGTCATTGGGTAATGGGTGAATGGAAATTAGCACCGTCAAAAAAAAGCAAGTGGGTAAGGCTAGTGATCAATCAATTATCTATGACAATTTTCAATAGTTCTCCTCTAATAATGTCTAATTAAACTCAACTGTTTGACATTATTTTTACAATTTCAGAATTTTAATGAGAAAGTTACTGAATCAATAGCTAGATAAATTCATTCAAGTAAAACAATATCAACATTAGTTGAAATACTGGTATATGACCCGTCATATATATAAGAGGGCCATTTGCTCACCTTAGACAAATGATCTTTTCTTTTCAAGGATTGTGATACAAAAGCCATGTTACCATTCTTTATTCTTACATGGACCTGACATGATCCCCTCACTCCTGTTGCTCTACATCCAGGGGTCCAAGAGTCATCATTTTAGCAATTTTCATGGACGCTTTTGGCCTTAACCTATTCACATATAACAAATTTTAGTCTAGTCCAAATTCAAAGATAATGCAGATGACATATTTCAATTGATGAAATTTTAGATTTCTTTTAATTTTGGGGCTGAAAACATTGTGGATAATGAAGAAATTGCTTGTAACAAGCAATTTCATCATTTACCACAATGTTTTACAAAGTATTTTTTCCTTAGGGCGTCGAAAAGCATCATTGTATGGGAATGGATTATGCGTCAGGAGAAGACAATTACTTCTGCTGCAACAGCAACTAGATTTTTCAAAGGATTATGATTCTTTTCATTATTTTGAAAGAGGACTACTTCAGGATTATTCTTCCTATATTTGGTTCAATTTGACCCTGGAATTCCAGAAGAAATATCATTTAACCCATTCCAGAATGATCATGCCTTTTTACACCCCTAATGAAAAAAGCTTTGGAAAAATGTGGACAATGAAGAAATTACTTGAAATAGGCAATTTCTTTTATTTTACGCAATGTTTTTCAAAACTGTTTCTTGCAGGGCGTTAAAAAGCAGGACACATATTTGAAGAGATTGGATCCATTGTAACAAGCTATTTTTCATTTTCAGCAATGTTTTTATGTTTTTCAAAGCTTTTTTTTTCTTGCAGAGTCAAAAGGTCAGCTGGAGGGGCATAAATTTTCATAGTTGTTCCATTTCTAAAATCCATCAAGCTATTACATTGTTTTGCTCTTTTAATTAATCCATTCCCACACAATCCTTTTTTTATGACCCCCCCCCCCCCAAGCTTACAAATTTGGAACACTTTTGGGAAATGAAGAAATTGCTTGTTACAAGAAGCAATTTCTTCATCATTATTAATGTATTCCACCTGAAAAGCCAAAGAATTTTGAAACTCTAGTAGTTAGAAATTGTCTTTTGTAACTTCTTTAAATTTTGATCTGGTCCAGTTTTGTTGTGTGGTGATGGTGAAATAATGATGGCATTTTAGACAAATAATGTTAGTAATTCAACAGTTTGACTCTGAAAGAAAGTCTCTCCATTATTCACTTAATTTCACTTCATCAAATTCACAACAACACTTTTTTGCTGGCAATACTATCTGTCTGCTTTCATTTGTCTGTCAGAAAGTGTTATTTTCTCCCCTGGTTTAAAAGATGGCATGCCCAGATATGGGCAACTGGAACAACGGAAAGCATCTCCAAGATAACACTGAAAATAGACAAATCACTAACATTTTAGCTGTGTTGAGTCTCTCACTTTGATTGAAGTTCCATTTTATATGGATTTTTTCCAAATGTTCACATATGCATAGAAAAGGTGCACTGAATTTTAACCGAATATCCATTGATCATAAATTTTGACAAGCAGTTGAAAAATTACAATCATTTTCCTCTTTTCTGACCATGTTTTTACTCTATATACCGGTAGCTCTTGTTTTTCACATCAAAATAACTTTAAAATGTCGTTTGCAACTTATTTCAATTTGAGTTAGTCTAAAATTTTGTTGTGTGGTAATGGTTCAATCAAATACTACTCTTACAAGTCTTGGGTATATATATAAACCCTTTCCTGTTTTGCAAAATTTTTGACCCGCCCAAATTCAAAGGTTTTGCAGACGAAAATTCAAAGTACATTTATTTTGAAAAATAAGCATTTAGTAGGGTAGAAAATATTGTAGACAAAAAAGAAATTGCTTGTTACAAGCAATTTCTTCTTTGTCTGAAATGTTTTCTCAATAATAAAATCAAAGGGACGTAAAAACCAGGGATTGAACATGAAAGGGGTAAAACATTTCTTCTTTTACCACTATATTTTCTTCCCTAATAAATGATTATTTTTCAAATAAATTGTAAATTGTTGTCTCAAAACCTTTGAATTTGGACAGGTTTAAAATTTCGCAAAACAGTACAGGGTTAAGCCAGAATTGAAGGATAGGCGTCAACATTTACTGAACTGACAATACAGTTCAACTTGGGGAAAAAACAACATTTTGTGTACAACATGTCCTTACCGACATTAAACAATATGCCTATTGTTGGTTGGCAACCTAAACATTCTTACTACAGCTTGATCAAGAAAAACATACAAAAATGCTTAACACGAATTTAGGAGTTCATAGTTCAATTCCGGTCTAAATGAATGATTTGATTGGCCAATGTATGTATTCAAATGTCTAATGATTAATTGTTTAGGTTTTTATGTCCTAATGAACAAGTATGGTAATATCAAGAAGGGGCCTTGCTTTAATGTCTAACCCAAATGACCGGAAAAGCAGTGAATAGATCCTGGCACCCTAACACTTGAGTCTAGTATGATACCACAAGACCAAATCTGCTCCATAGTTTTCTAAGATACAAGATAATATTACAGAGCTCAAAATAAGAAGGAAGACAAATCAACAGTTATTTCTCTTTCAAAACTAAGATAATAAGTACCCTTTAGAATCAGCTTGACCAGACGATTCCAATGAGTGCCCACAATATAGGATTTAACCCATTACTGCACCAAAAAATTAAGATTGAAAGAATTGGCAGACAAGAATATTTTGTTGATGAAATTTCAAGAATCTCTGTCTTTTTGGGTAAAAAACTTTGTGGATAATGAAGAAATTGCTTGTAACAAGCAATTTCTTCATTTTCCACATTGTTTTCCAAATTTTTAATTGTTTGGGGTGTCAAAAGGTGTCATTGTGTGTGATTTGGTTAATGGATGTATAATGAAATTTTATATATTGAAATCATATTTGCTAGCACTCTCTGGAGCTCTTGTATTAGTTGGTTGCTATGGACAAATGTCAACTGAAGGATCCCCGAATCCGCTCGCAGACTCCTACAGGAAGTTAGACTTAGATTTGAACATCATTATTTTGCAAAATTTATGGTCCATAAAAGCGATCAAAAGTTTTTCCCACAAAGTTTCCCATGATCATAATTCTTCATGGCAACAAAAACTGGTATTGTATGGTAACGGGTTAAAGAGCCAAGTCAAACTCACACTTCCGCATGCTGATGTGACAGACTTTTTGACAGATTTCTCTTTTGTTTTCAAAGCAGCTTCATTGTCAAGCTCCTCGGCCAGTCCACATGTACAATTCTTACAGGCTTTCTTCTTCTTTGTTGGTCCTGTCCCACAATCAGCTATCAAAATAAACATTAAACGTTTCTGTACCATCCCTGCTTTTAATGTCCATGTGATTTCATATGTAAAAAAATATTGTCAAAAAAGAAGAAATAGCTTGTGACAAACAATTTCTTCTTTTCTCACGAGATTTTCTATCACAAAGGGCGGTTTCATTTCAAATTGCACTCAATTTCGATTGTCATATCTAACGTCTTTTAGTCTGTAATTTCAAAAAACAGGAAGGGGATCAACAATTATTTGACTTTTCCAAATTACAAGAAGTTGCTGATTACGTTTAAAAAAATTTCTATCTCAAATTACAAGATTTTTTTAAATTCAACTTTTCTAAATATATTGTCTGCAATTCCTTTCAAAACAGAGCATTCTAAAAAACGTTGTTAGAATTGGTAAATGTTTTCACAATAACTGCCCATGACTTGTGCCTATGCCAACACCAATGTAATGACAATAGCTTGACTTTTCCTTCAAAACAGCCAAGCTAAAAATACTAGAAGGTTGTCCAGGCTAACACAATCTCTTGACCTCTGACCTATCTGAAAATTTGTTCCAAATGGCACATCTACTCATTATGGAGAACAATTGTAGCTATTTTGATATCCATTCATAAACATTGGAGAAACATGTATGCCCTGGAGAAATTTTGACAGTCTGACACACTAACACCCTAACATGCATACAACAACTTGTCATAGGGACAACTATGTCAACTCACTTCAAGGGGGCTTGACAAAAATTGTCTAGTTTGTTAATTCTTACCTTTCAGTGAGGCTGGATCAGGTCGTTTTAAATCTTCTTCATCCAACAGTTCATCATCATCAACAAGGTCAATATCATCGTCACCCATATCCATAGCAGACAGTGTCCATACTTTAGCCGTTTGTTCACTTACTACAGGTGTCTCTACAAATATTACATATGAAATTGATGGATTGCTGGCTACGCACAATGAACTCTGACATTAAAGTTTGACAGGGGAAATTAACCCTTTCCTTTTTTTTTATAGAATTTTAGACTTGTCCAAATTGAAAGAAGTTGCACACGACGATTTAATCTTGATGAAATTTTAGATTTTTTCAACTTTCTAGGTAGATACAGTGAGGATCATTTCCTTTAAATTTAGTTGAAATCCATCAACAGGTTTCTCAAAAGATTTTTCAAAATAAGCTCCACTAAGTCATGTTTTCATCCAATCAAATTGATGGAAGAAATATCAAAAAGGGTTTCAAAAGGATGATTCCTGTGAATTTTGACTGAAATCAATATACTGGTTTCTGAGCAAAAATTTTTTTTAAGTTTTCACTATATACCATATATGGAAATAAGCCCAACCTATTAAAGCCACATTTTTCACCCAATCAAAATTCTTTTAAATAATCTGATAAAGAGTCACCAAAAGATCTTTCCTGTGAAATTTGGTTAAAATCCATCTACTGGTTTCACGGAAAAAGATTTTCAAAGCTTTAACCATATATGGAAATAAGCCTTGCCTATTAAAGCAATTTTTTTCTTTCGATTAAAATTCTTTGAAGGAATTTGATAAAGAGTCATCTAAGGATCATTTCTATGAAATTTGGTTGAAATTCAACTACTGGTTTCTGAGAAGAAGATTTTAAAAGCTTTTATAATAAATGCAAATTAGTCCAGCCCGTTAAAGCCATATTTTTCATCTGATCAAAATTCTTTGAAGGAATCTGATAAAGGGTCACCAAAGGATCATTTCTATCAATTTTTGGTTGAATTCTGAACTTCTATTTTCTACCATCTTCTGTATTTCTAAGGAGAAGACTTTTTAAGTAAAAGTCTACAGACCGACGCACGACGAGCACCACACTATGACAATAGCCCGCTGGCTTTCAGCCAGTAGAGCTAAAGATGATTAACATAAACTTTTGGTCTAAATGACAGATTTGAATTGTCAATCAAAATGTTTGACATCCAACAGCAATCTGTCAAATACCAAGTCACGACAACAAAAACCTACCTTTCCTCTTTCCAAAGTTTAACTTCAATTGTGTTGAGGATCCGACTTCATAGTTGGGCTTACAAGCTGTAACTTGGACCAATGATACTGTGTTTGTGTTTAATTCCTTTACTAGCTCTGCTTTGGAATCATCTGACAGTGATAGGACCAATGGCTATAGAATACAAACAGAATACAAGTTATTTATAGAATACAAACAGAATACTTATTATTTATAGAATACAAACAGAGTAAAACAGAGTACTAATATATTAATAAGGGCCAATGGCTACAGAATACAAACAGAATACTAGTTATTTATAGAATACAAAATACAAACATAATAGTTGTCTATAAGGGCCACTGGCTAAAGAATACAAATAGAAAACTATCAATTTATAGAATACAAATAGAATACTACTAATTTATAGGAAATAAATAGAAAACTATTACAGAGCTTTGTTTTCAACAGTGTAAGGAAGTTAAAATGTAAACAGACCAAATTTAGAACACCTCATTGGAAACACTGTACGTAGCAACAAAACTTTTGACTTCATTGATTGCTTATTAGTAAAGGTGAGCAGAGATCTTGGGGTCACAGGTTTAACCCATTACCAGACAACAGAATTTTAGAATGTTCTCAACCAAAAGGCTGGCGTAGTTGGAAATTGAACCAAGTCTGGCAATTTGGACTGGCATAAAATTTCATCATCTGGTAATGGGTAAGTGGGAAAGACACTTAACCCATTACTATGAAATCCAACATTTTATGCGTAAAAGGAACATAAATATATGTACTGAAAACATTATGACACTAGAGTCGCTTGAGCACCAGCAATGCTCCTCAGGCCTGATTGTACTGATTAAGCAAAGATGTTTTCAGGAATCATATTCACCCAGTGTGGCAAATAAATCTTGTCAATGAAATCTTTCAATATTTCAACCTTTTCTTCAATTCACTTACTAAGTCAGATGAAAGAGGTATGCACAAACTTTAAAAAAAAAAATCACTGGATACCATACATGGACATAAGCCACAACCGAAAAAGCCATATTTTAAAAAAAAATAATAGATAGAATCTGAAAAAGAGTCACCAGATGATCATTCCAGTGAAATATGGTTGAAATCCATCAACTGGTTTTGCAGAAAAGGTTTTCAAAGCTTTCACCATATATCAAAATAAGCCCCGCCTATTAAAGCCATGTTTTCATCCAATCAAAATTCTTTGCAGGAATCTGATAAAGGGTCTCCCAAGGATGAATTCAGTGAAATTTTGTTGAAATCCATCAACTGGTTTCTGAGAAGATTTTCAAAGGTTTCACCATATATGGAAATAAGCACCACCCATTAAAGCCATGTTTTTCATCAAATCAAAGTTCTTTGAAGGAATCTGATAAAGTGTCACACAAGGATCATTTCTGTGAAATTTGGTTGAATTCTGTTTAGTAATTTCTGAGAAGTTTTTTAAAGTAAAAGTTTAGGGACGGACAGACGCATGCATGGAAGGATGCATGATTGACACAACGCCATGACTAAAGCTCCCTGGCTTTAGGCAGTGGAGCTAAAAAGAAGAAATTACTTGTAATAAGCAATTTCTTCTTTTCTTACACTGTTTTATACTTGATATGGCACTTACTTTTTAGCTTTCACCCCTTTCCAAATGAAAAATTGGTCCAAATTAAAAGAAGTTGTTGATGACAAACTTAACTTAATGAAATAAAAAAAATGTTTGTCTTCTGAGGTAGAAATACAATGGAAAATGAAGAAATTGCTTGTTACAAGCAATTTTTTCATAATCAACCACATTCTCTCAACCTAAATTCTTGAAGGGTGTATAAATGTGGGACTGTGTAGGAATGGCTTAAAACCAACTCTATTTTGCTGTCTTTCAATTAGGCCCAGTCTAAAATTTTGTAATTTAGGAATGGGTCAAAAGACGGCCCAGGTCTACCCAACTATAAAATGTGTATGCCTTCCAGGGATAAGAAAATATCTAGATGGAGTTTTTGACTTTTCAAATTGAAAAATTTGCTTACAAAATACAACATGTGGAATTTTCAGTAGTTAACAACATCCTCCCCAGAAGAAGACCAACAATAAAGTTTTACTCACCCCTGATATGTTTATAAACCCAGACAGTTTAAGCGTAGAGGTTATTTTTGAAGTAGACTTTTGTTTTCCTTCATCACTTGAATCTGTAATCACTTCACCGATGTACATTTTACCATTGGGCTTCAACATACGACAAATTTCCCCGAGAATTTCTGCATCATGGACTTTAGGATTCGGCTGGAGAACTCCAGATACAGCGACATCAAAAGAGGAATTCGGATGTTCAGCTACAAAATCAGAAAATAGCAACACTCGTGTTATAACAATGACCATAGAAAATTTATTAGTATATCCAAATATCCTTATTACTGGTGATTAACAACCCATTCCTATACAACCACACTTTTTAAGTCCCTCAAGAAAAAGGCTTGGAAAAATATTGTGGAATAGAGGCACTTTTGTGCCTGATTATCTCCCCTGGCCTAAACTTACTTATCATATAGATAAATAAGATTTGTTAGGCCTAAGAGACAACACATGTAAGGAAGAATTACTTCTATTTCATTTACATTTACATTTCTGAAAAGAAGACTTTAAAAGTTTTCTCTATATATAATACATGTATATGGAATTGACCCCTTTCTATAAAAGCAACGCTTTTTATACAATAAAATTTCTTTGAAAGAATCTGATAATGGGTTGATCTTTCATGCTAAATTTGGTTGAAATTCATCAGCTGGTTTCTGAAAAAGATTTTCAGTTTCCACCACTATACACCACATAAAGTATAGACACAATATAACGGTATAGACACAAGCCCACACAAATGCACACACAATGGACAAGATACCGAGATAATAGCTCATTGGCTTTCAGCAAGTGGAGCTAAAAATGAGAAAACTAGAATTTCCAAGTGATTTCTTTATTATCCACAATTTTTTTTCTAATCCAAAAGACCAAGATTTTTAAAATCACATCAACTGAAAATTGCTTAAGTATCCGGGACCCATATTGTACTTCCAGTCAAAGTAAATGTCATGATTTGATTGTTGGTTTGATTTCTTTTTTCACAGTGGCAATCCATGTATAAGACTTGCAAGTCTGAAACTTTGTCATCAGTAAAATGTTTGAAGACATGAAGACAACCAATTTGTGAGATAATACGTAGCCATGAGATAGAGTATAGACTAGTTAAATTCTCCTAGCAAATGGATAAAAACAATTTTGATAAGAACAAATGCCAAGTAACTTCAAGAAACTACATGAGATAAAGAATCCTTTCCTTTTCCAGGGGTTGACATTAACACAAGTCCTTGGGCTCAAGATTTGTAAGAGGACCATCAGAACTTTTACGTATAGGGTCCTTTAGGCCCAAAGTTTTCTTATTCAAAACCAATCAATATTAATCTCCCCATTTTGTCATAGGTATCTAAATTTTTTTGCCATAGATATCTAATTGGGGAAACAATGTTGGAAAAGAAGAAATTACTTGTAACAAGCAACTTCTTTTCTCACACTTTTTCTTACCAACATTTTGCTTTCAATCAAACACACTACATAAATGTACAGTTAACCCTTCTCATGCTGTATTAATTACCTTACCGAATTGCTGTTAAATCAAAGGGCTGAAAGCTCTGATATAATTTGTTCAAAAATCAATATTTCTCTTAGAAATCAACTTCACAAACAAGTCTGGCAGGAAAAGTACATGCAGGAGGTGTAGACTGAGATCAGACTGCACTTATGTGCAGGCTGATCTTAGTCTACACCTCCTGCCAAGACCAGAATTTTCCAGGTTCAGCATGACAAGGGTTAATCTCATAATGCTTGAACTTTTATATTGCAAAAAATGACAACATATTTTGCAGACCTTCAATCACAGTGAGCAGCCTGTAAGAACTGGAACCAACTACATGTACATGTGTAGTCCTATGGGCTAGTGACAAATTTCACTTAGGGGCAAAGCCTGCTAACCCCCAAAACTAGTTAAAAACAAGAGCATTGCCTATAAAGCTTTATGTTTAGCAGTTGGGTGCTGGGTAGTAATAAAATTTGTAAGTAAACTGGGGTCATAATTCATACACGAATGCATGTAACATTACCTTCCTTGATAGAAAAGATCTTTCTTGTGACTGTGAACATACATTCCTCATCGATATTGCAGGTACAGATACATTCAAAAAACTGTTTAAGTTAACCCATTTACACTCCATCCTACGTTTTTACACCCCTGTCGATAAGGATAAGGAAAATCATCAACTGCAGCTTCATTGAATTTGGACCATTCTAAAATTCATCAAGTGGGAATAGGTTAAAAAATAGAGATGAATACAATATTTACCCATTTTAAGTCGTTCAATGTGTTCCATCTGGACTCGACCTTTTGTCACTTTCTGTTTTAATTCCGACACTGATTCTTGAAAGTCTTCGGTTGGGCTGATTCCGGACCACAGCACCAAGACCTCATGTTCTGGCTTTATCTCTATGTTGTCCATTTCTACTACACAAATAGAAATCTTTCCATTTACCCATTACCAGACGATAATGATTTAGACTGGTCTAAATTGAAAGGAGTTGCAGAAGACAATTTAAAGTTTCTGAAATTTTAGATTTTTTCAACTTTATGGATAAAAAACATAATGTAAAATCAAGAAATTGCTTGCAACAAGCAAGTTCTTCTTTTCTCAAAATGATTTCCCAATTGTCTTTCTTGAGTGGCATCATCTTGTTGGAATGGGTCATTTAGCAAAAATTCCTTCACTGACCTATTTGAAGGATTCAGACAATTGACAGATCAGTTTTGTCAATCCAAAAGTTAATTGGCAAATCACTCATTTAGACCAGAAGTGAATTTTTGAACTCAAGACTTTTATCTAAAGCATTTGGTTTGTTTGGCCACATAAATGTTGTAACTACATTACATCTTAATCAAGCTGAAGTGACAACATTTACTTCACCAAACAGTAATTTGCCATTTAATTCATGCCCCTAAACACATATTTTACAAAATAATGTCGCTTACAACCTCTGTCAAAATCCTCAGTCATGCTTGAGGTTGTTAGGCATGGCAAGCAAGTTTCTAATATACTTGTCCCGTATGATAGAGGATATAGAAAATAGTTCTCAGTGTGAATAATTAAGTGTCAACATTTTTTATCCTTGTATTGTATCTTCATTTTCCTTCTTTTTTTCTTTTGGCAGAGAGAAAAAGTTGGTGCAAGCTTTGGTTTGCAAAGATTTCTAAACAAAACATATTAACTCATTACCGGATGACAAATTTAAGGCTGGTCCAAATTCAATGAAGTTGATGACTCCTACTGTCTTCCAAAGCTTTTATCATGGGGGAATCAAAGAGCATTATTGTGTGGGAGTAGTGTTAACCCATAACAAGAAAATGAGATTCCAGTCTGGTCAAAATTTTGTTTCTTTTGTATATAAATGACCTTCCAAATAACATCACATCCCAAGTTTGTTTGTTTGCAGATGACACTGCGGTTTACTTAGCTATAAACAACAGGCAAGACTGTTTGACCCTACAAAAAGATCTAGACAAGTTAATGCAGTGGGAGAAAAAGTGGGAAATGGAGTTTAACCCCAGCAAATGCATTGTCCTAAATGATACTAAAAAGAAGAAAAAGATTTCCTTTGATTACAGGATACATGGACAAGTATTAGAGACTGTGGACAATGCCAAATACCAAGGAGTTACAATATCTGGAGATCTTTCCTGGAACAAACATCAAATGCTAATAAAACTTTAGGTTTTCTCCCCAGAAACATCCAGACCAAAAATAAGAAGTTCAGAGAAATAGCGTATAAAACTTTAGTGAGACCCCAGGTAGAATACACATCAACAGTTTGGAGCCCCTACACAAAAGTCTATATCAATAAAGTGGAAAAAGTACAACGTAGAGCGGCAATATGGGTTCAAAATAATTTCTCTTATTATGAAAGTGATACCTGCATGCTTTGTTTGTTTGTTTGAATGGGGTTTTACCCCGCTTTCAAAAATCTTTCAGTTATATCGCGGCGGCTGGAGCACCTAACAATGGAATCCCGGTATTTCTCACACCAGTACCACCATTACATCCTTTCCTAGCCTCCAGCTGCTATCCCACATAGGTCTACGATTATCTACCCATTGGTGAAAGACAAATAGTCGGAAAGGATGATTGCCGCCATCGGGGATCGAACCCGGGACCTCTAGATTGACAGTCAGACGCGCTACCAACTGCGCTTTAATGGCGGCTTCGTTACCTGCATGCAGAAGGAGCTTGGTTGGGAAACTCTTCAATAAAGACGAGACATTTCCAGAGTCACCATGTTTTATAAAATCTTTAATAATTTTGTTGCAGTGCCAGTACCAGCTTATCTCGAAAGACCAGTGAGGACCACCCGACATATGCACACAGCATCTTTCAGACAGATCCATACAAATGCAGCCTACTTTAAATATTCTTTTTTTCCCTACACAGTGATACTATGGAACAGCCTACCAGAAACAATTGTACAGCAACCTGCAGGGCTCTGCAGACTCCCAGAATTTGGGGAGAAGTCACTTCTCACTAGTCTGAGAATTGGGAGAAGTTCTTCAAAATGGGGAGAAGTGGTGAGACTTTCAGGAGAAGTGGATTGCGTTAAAAATTAAGTTTATGCACGTATTCCTCATTTCTATCAGAAAATAAAATAGCTTTACAACCAAGTAGTTGCATTTTATACTATGTAGCATGCAATAAACATAGAAAATACTGCTTATCCTTTCAGTCCTCAATAAAGATCTTATTCCTGTGAACAAATACTTTTGTATTTTTCTTTTTTTAGGTTTGAGAATTCAAGAGTTTGATTCTGAATTTATTTTTTTTTAATATTTCATAGTAGATTCATATATGATAAAAAAAGTCAACTTAAAAAGAAAATGCAAATAGTGTATAGGCAGTCTGAATGAAATGAGTAGTGTTTCAATTTGAAGCAGAAAATGAGAAAAGATTTTATTGTAAGGTCCTCTGTGATTAAGTCAGTTATAGTGTGTAAAGGGTAAGGGTTGCTGCTCAGTACACAAAACCAGACTCTGTACATGCAGAGGTTTAAAGTTAACACAGGATAATATGCTCCATTATATAGGATTACATGTAATTTAAAGGAATTATTACCAACACAAGTAAGTGAAATTTAGTTTTGGGATAGAATGTATCATAACAAGAATCTCAGGAAAAGATCGTAGCAGCCTTTAAATTGTTTGCCATAATTTTCTTATCTTGTTACAATAAATCAGATAACTAAAATTGAAGGATTCTAATGAAAAATGAGTTTACTCTACGTAGATTTTCGGCAGAATTATTTTTCATCAAGATTTCAAATTTTTTTTAAAAAAAAAAAAAATGACTTCTGGTAAATGACACGGCGTCCGTAAATGTTGGCCATTATTCTCATTATGTGAAAGTAAGCAACAAATTTCGTAGACTGATGATAACTTAATTTACAGAAATCATTAAAACTTAAGAAGGGAAAGGATTTTAAATAAAGATTTCTAGTGCCGAGAGTATACACAGCATTGCCAAAACCAATCAGCGTAGGTGTGAATGAAGCAAGCATGTTGACTATTAGCTGCCAGAACATACCCCTATTTCTGATAATCTGCTGGCCTCGCGACTACAGTATCGATACACGCTTGATTTACGATCAAAGGGCTTCCGACCGACAGTTGTATAATTGCACACTGTCCCCTACTTTTATTGTCACTGGGCCAGATTTGGTTATCACCTATCGTATCCAGGCGACTTCCCGAAAATTCCAGACGACTTCGACTTCGCTTTGATCAGCAAATCAGACGAAGTTTTATGAAACCAGGCAACTTTTTCGCCTGAGTCGCCCACTCTGCAGAGCTCTGAACCTGATATTGCAGCGTTCTAAAAGAGTCTCGATTCTTTTCAGATAGCGAGCTGTACCTGAATGACCAAAAATATGTTTTATCAGCTCTTTTAAACTAACACTCACAATACTTTTAAAATTTGCTCCCTAACCAATGACTAACAGTTTCTATTCCAGCAGAGACGCGCACCTGCCAGTAATACCCGAAAGGGGAGTTGGGCAGTATATATAGATAGAAATTGAAAGAAGGTGCAGACGGCAGTGATCTGCTATGGTTATGGAAACAATGACCCCATGGTCTAAAGAAGTGGGAAATTTTACAAAATTGATGGATCACCAGAATCTACCTAGCAAGGCTTTGGAACTAAGGAAGACTTTGTCCCAATGGTTTTAAAAATCTGGGGAATATGTTTATATTTGACCTCATGATTGAAAGTCAAACCCATTTCAATAAGTACCCAAATCATTGGTTTTACATGATAACTAAAACATTTTGATTGTAATCACTGTCTCCATTCTGGGCAATGTTCTAAAGGTGTGTGTACCAGATTATGTCACACAATATAAATTTCTACTAGACACCAAATTTTATTTCATTCAAACAGATATTATATAGAATGATGGAAGAAATGTCCTTAATCTATAATGTTTTACATATTGATTCATTGGTCCTCTTCTTCGTGAAAGAAATAATTTAATTTTACCTTTACCAACTTGTTTATTGTGTTCATTCAAATGACCTTCACCTTCAACCAATGAAAGTAGAATCAAAGTACTAGGATATCATAAAAAATTAAAACAGAAAAGACAGTTTTGGTAATGATTTGCATAAGAATCGTGCATCTATCGAAACAGTGTTGATCAATATCTATTAAAGTCATCAAGCAATATCAAATATCCACCGGAAGTTTCTATTCCATGAAAATGAATTGTCATCGCTATTGAGCACGATACAAAATGGCAGCCTCCTTGAATTAGATTTGTTATAAACACGAAAAAAGATTGTTTCAAGATGTTTATTTCTACAAATAAAAACCACGTCAAGTTCAAAGATTATATTCTCATCTACGTGAGTGCATTTGCCGTTTATTTCATGGATCAAACGATTGAAACTTTTCATCTGTTTATTCGATACCAGGTTATTTCGTACATGGAGTGTAAATAAATCGACTTTTCTTGACAATAGCTAATCCCTGAAATGACATATTGATATTTGAAAACTTATGAATTATTTAATAGGAAAATGAACTATTTAGTTTGTAATAACATAACAAATTTGTCTGTTTCATGTCCAGAATCTCCCTCTGCTCTGCAGGTTTATGTAGGCCTTGTGAAATAATGCACCTACTGAAACCCTTTGTTGCTGTAGTATATTGGAACCTACAATAGCCCAAATGATCCAATAAGCACTGGTATTGTCCTAATCTTGTATGAAATAGCACAGGCATATTTAACAAGTGATTATGAATGATTTTTTTCTGTAAAACAATACAAAAATATATCCAGGATGAAATTAGGTTTGCCACCCTAAGCAGACAAAAGAAATTGTGAGGTAATGAAAGTTGTAGTAAGCATAGAGAATTGTCATATCTCAAGATCTGTCTAGAATTGATTTATATGCCCCTGCATCAATAGATCGGGGGCATATTGTTTTACCGGTGTCCTTCTGTCTGTCTGTCTGCAAAAGTTAACCCGCTGATATTCCTTTGACTTCATCCCTCATTAAGTTGCAATGCTAATATTTGGTATGTAGATAGGTCTCAACAAGGCACAACTGGGGAAGGTCATTTCATCAAGTTCAAGGTAAAAATTTTGACCCTTTTCCCTAAAACTTTACTCAAAAACTTAACCTGCCAACTAAACATTTTCCTATAACTTCATCCCTAATTATGTTACAATGCTAATATTAGGTATGTAGATAGGTCTCAACAAGGCACAACTGGGGAAGGTCATTTCATCAAGTTCAAGGTCAAAATTTTAACCCTTTTCCCTAAAACTTTATTCAAAAACTTAACGTGCCAACTAAACATTTTTCTATAACTTCATCCCTAATTAAGTTACAATGCTAATGTTTGGTATGTAGATAGGTTTCAACAAGGCGCAACTGGGGAAGGTCATTTCATCAAGGTCAAGGTCCAAATTTTAATCCTTTTCCCTAAAACTTTACTCAAAAACTTAACCTGCCAACTAAACATTTTTCTATAACTTCATCCCTAATTAAGTTACAATGCTAATATTTGGTATGTAGATAGGTCTAAATAAGGGGAATTAATTTTAATCCTTTTCCCTAAAACAAATAAAAAAAAAAAAAAAAAAAAAAAAAAAAACACCCGTTTCTAAAAAAATCCTGTTTCGGGGGCATGATGTTTCACAAACACATCTTGTTTTTGTAAATTTTTTGAAAAATAACTAGATCCTAGATTGTTGACATGTACCTTGTACCAGTTTGAGGTTGGATACTTTTGATCCACTTCCATTTCGACCCATGTAACTGGCATTTGTTAATGAATTATGAAAATGAAGTTAAATCTATGTCAGATGCTTTCTTAAAGAAAATAATCACAATTTGTTCATGCACAGAATTAGGCGTAGTGAAATTAACTAGTTTTGCACCTCCTGTTTCAAATTAGAAAAGTATCTAATGAACTCTATTCTAATTAAAACCTCTCATCTGTTAAGATGTGCCATGCCTATGTAAATAATTTGGTCCAAAAACCAGTACTTCAACTTTGAATCAGATGTCCAGGATGTAAACAAATATGGTTGTGGATGTTCAGTGTGACTAGGTACATCAATGATATAACAAATAGCATTTGTAATCTCATTCATGAGGAATAATTATTTGGGTAGCATAGTAAGTTAAGTTTTGCCCAATGTTGGCTTACTGATATCCAAACTTTCTGGGTAAGTCTTATTTGCTGTACTTGGATTCTCCGAGAATACATTATTGTAATTCAATAAAAGAAAATTAGCAGTGTAAAATGTAGCAATCAAATTCCAATTGACACTGGATGACTGGTCATGCCGACTGATCTTCTACAAGGCATTTGGACTTTGATATCAATGAGCATGCTAAAAGCCTACTCCTACCTTTATAGATTGAGTTAGACACAGTTGTTCTTCATCAAGAATTGATGAGCATTTTGAAACTAAACCAGGGATAGATTTAAGGGCACAGGTCAAGGTCAAATTTTGAAATCAATGAGCAGTACCTGTTTTGATGGGGGATCTCAGTTCAATAAAGTAACCTTTCTTTCTCATTTCTAGCCATGTGTAAGTGTGGGGAATGTGGCCCAGCTGACAGCAGACTTGCTTATATCAACTCTTACAATGCACAGAGCTGGGTTTATACAACACCCTAGTATTATACCATTAGTTGGAGGAGATCCTTTTGCCCATCCAGAGGCGACAAATTGTAAAATAGTGACATGTTGTGAAGGTGTGTAGAAATGTATAATCCCACTAATTACGAGACAACCAAACTTTGTTGTGGTACAAATCACAAAACAATAAAAGAAATTGGCTGAATTCAAAGCTTACTGATTTTAACCCCTGGCAATTCTTGCAGGGGGGGTCTTTCTAAGGATCAAAATAGGATATTATGAACTTTCAGATTGTTCAAAACAACAATAAACCCCTTTCAAACAAATAACTTAACCATTTTCTGCAATGTTTTCATCACTCAAACAAAGATTTTTAAATTTGAAACTATTGTCTGTGACATCTTTCAGTTTTTACCAAGCTATACTTTTGCAGTCTTTCAATAAATCAATGAAGTCAGTCCGATTAGCTCAGTTGGTATAGCACTTGACTTCAAACTTCAAGATCTCAGGTTCCAGCCCTGGGCTGACCATATCAACTAAAAAAACTAATTGTCTTTTAGATGAGTCATTAAACCAAGGTTCCATGTGATGGTGCTATCCATCAAGCATCTTAAAGAACCAGTCAGAGTTCTCAGCAGTTTCGTCCTGTATCCTTGCACAATCCCCAGTAACAACTAACCGTCATCTGGGGACGTAGCTCACATGGGCATTAGCTGCGATATCGTAGCCCTTTTTCTGATAATCTGCTGGTGAGCAGATTATCAGAAAGAGGGCTACGATATCGCAACTAATATGGGCATGTGCTATGGTAGCAACAATAAATAAATGGAAACACACACATTAATCTTAAATTTGACTGAACCGTATCATAGTCTTTATTACTTTTTCTTTTTCAGTGTACGAAAGTTTGGAGCATAATTTAGTTATAATTCAACAAAGATCGCCATTTGTAAAGGTGAGACAGCTATGATTTCTTGTTTGTGTACTTCTTTCTTTCCTTTTTCAATTTGAACCCCACTGTAAAAGTTAACCCTTGTCATGCTGAATAAATTCCTCTACAGAATTTCATTAAACTCACTTTAGGATTAATTCATTTAATTGAAAAAAATTGTCGTATTAACAACTCTGACTCAAAAGGCACAATTGTCAAGTACATGTATGTGGTAAAGACTGCACACATGAACTACAAGGGGCCACAAATATTTGTCACTTAAGGTATTGAGGTAATGAGGTTAAGATAATGGTCACTTAACCCTTTTCTGTACAAACCTGGAATTTGACTTACCTTGGATTCTATACTTGAAAAAACATAGTTGGAAAAGAAGAAATTGCTTGTAACAAGCAATTTCTTCTTTTCAAACAATATTTTCTACAGACTGGGTTGGTTACTCTTCAATTTGCACTCGATTTTACTTCTTGTCTGCAACTTCTTTCAAATTGGACAAGTCTAAAATTTCAAAAACGGGAAAGGGTTAATGCAGTTTTTGTTGAGCCCGCTTGCAGTGAGCAAGATATAGTTGTCACTATGACAAGTCAGTGTATGTGCGCTAGTCCGTCCGTCCGTCCGAATTTGTCCAGATAATTACTCCTACATTTGAGGATGGATTTCAAAATAACTTCGCACAATTATTCTCCATCATGAGTAGATGTGCCATTTGAAAGAATTTTTGGGATAGTTCTAATGTCAAGGTCACAACTCAAAATCAAACACTAAAATTGTGTTTGTCTGGACAATTACTCCTTCATTTGATGATGGATTTCATAATAACTTGGCACAATTATTCTCCATCTTGAGTAGATGTGCCATTTGAAAGAATCTTTGGGATAGCTTCAAGTTCAAGGTCAAAGCTCAAGGTCAAACACTAAAATTGATGTTCAAGGTCAAGTTGATGGTCAAAACTTTGTGGGCTCAACAGCAGTTGTCCTGGGACAACCATCTAGTCTTGATAAGCTAGAAGAATTGGTTTGATTGCAAAAACAATTGATTGCAGACCTAATCCCTATGTTTTCTAAACTCATTAGAATCGTTTTAATGAGACAATTCCAATGATCTCAAATAACAAAGAATTAGGTTACCGTAATTTCAGAATAAATATGTCGATTTTTTTTTTTTGACTTTTATTATGGTAAGGGTAATTTTGATAGTAGTCACTTGATAAAAGTACACATGTAGATGTATAATATAGATGGTTGTTTGATAGCCTATAGCTCAAGGAAGATTAACTGGATTAGAATGTACAGTGAAATCCTTTGAATTGCAACCCTGATTAATCCTTTCCTGTACAACCCGGGGATTTTGCGTCCCTGTAATTTTTATACATGTACTTGAGAAAACATTGTGTAAAAAGAAGAAATTGCTTGTTGTTAGCAATTTCTTCTTTTCCCCACAATATTTTCTACCTCATAGGATGGTTTCATTTCAAATTGCATCTAGTTTTTATTGTCGTCTACAATTTCTTTGAATTTGGACCAGTCTAAAATTTCCAAAAACAGGAAAGGGTTAAAGCAATTCACTCCTTGATTGCAGCTGGCTTTATGCACAATCATTTGACAGAAAAAAAAAATCCTTCGAATACCAACTTCTTCTGGTTATATGCTACAAGAATCTTGATAAATTTCAGTTGCAACTAATAGGATTCCATTTAACCCATAACTAGACGACCAAATTTTAGACTGGTCCAAATTGAAAGGTGCACACAAAAATTTAAAGTTAATTAAATCTGATGATTTTTGTCCCTTTGTTTAGAAAACATGAGAAAAATAATTATTACAAGCATTATTTTCATTTTCAGAAATGTTTTATTAACTCACTTATCAATAAGCGGGATTGTGTGAGAATGGGTTCATGTAAGTCTTACTATAGTCTGTTTTACTACACAGGGAAAGAGAGGTCTATTTAAGAAATGGTTAGTAGACTGGATTAAAGAGAATGAATTTAAACGAGTCGTCATTGGAACAAGTAGTTTTGCAGAGGAAAGGCTTGATCGACAGATAGAGGGGTATGTCATGATATCGTATAAATATTGTAACAGCAATTTTATCCATCACGTCTTTGCTGAATGTTCCAAAAACACGTACATTTGTACATGTATCGCTGATAGGTCATTTGCAGTGACAGGACCAAAGTGGTGGAATGGACTGCCAAACCATCTAAGACAAATTCAACAAGAATCTGTCTTTAGACGATCTCTTAAGACTTATCTGTTTTCAAAGTTTTACTGATATGATATGTAAATGATGTACTGATAGCTTTGTTCAGTGAAACAGAATGCCTCCTTGGCAGTTTTTGCGCTATAAAAATGTCATTGTATTGTATTGTATTGTATCACTAGACAAGAAAATCTTAGACTGGTTCAAATTTAAATGAAATGCAGACTAAGTTTTCACATCCATTATACCAGACAACAAAGTCTTGCACTTTTCAAAATTGAAAGAAGTGGTACCAAACATTTTAGAAAAGTGTTGAAAAATGAGGGCAAAAATACAAGGATGCATTGAAAGCTTTTTTTACATTTGGATGGTAACAATAGGTGAAACAGAAAAAAATTGGTCAAATAGGGTGAACAATATTGTGGCTAAAGGAGACATTACTTGAATGATGGTATGACGCCTTGTCATAAATAATAGCAATGGACATATCAGGGCTCTGGAAATCCGATAAATTGCCGGTCTGGACCGAATTTTGAATTGCCAGACCGATTGGAATCCCATAAATAACACTAAAATCGGTCCGGAATTTCATCAAATTTCATGTTGAAATATTTATAAACTCGCCCACCATCTATCAAAATCAACTTGAAACCCAAATAATCAAGGGTTTCACACATTACCTGCAGATTAAGGGATTAACAAAAGAGCAAAAAAACAATAATTAATTTACCCGCCGGCCAGTCAAGTGCCCATCCGCACATGGACCTAATTTGCAGTTAGCTATAGTTTCACGCTTGACCCGTCTAGGGGTATCGAGTTTGGTAAACTATTTGCAATAGAGAATTGGTTTGACTTACACACGTCCGAAGTCTCATCAAAATGAACATCTAAAACTGCACCAAATTCAATATTGGTGTTTTTCTTAACAATATCTTTTTAACACATCTTGTTATTTCATATCTTCAGACCACAGTTCAGATTTTTAGCTTCACCACATATAGAAGAAACCTATGGTGAGATGTTCAGAAATTTTTATGAGTGGGAGGAGTTAGAGAGAAGACAATCATTTCCAGCGCCCTCTGTATTAGAAGCCAGTGACAACAAAGGGGGAGAACTCTATGTTCCTGGTGGGGGAATAGCTAAATCACTATTTGAATCATTGTAAGTCAATGTCCTTGATCTAAATTGCATAACTCTAAATGACAAATTTCACTCCTCCATATGCCTTTACCCATTACAGGACAACAGAGTTTTAAGACTTGTCCAAATTCAAAGAGGTTGCAGACAACATTTCAAAGAATGGTTAAATTTAAAAAAATAAGTTCCATAAAGGGCGGAAAACATTGTAAGAAAAGGAACACATTGCTTGTAACAAGCGATTTCTCCTTTTCGCACTCCTTTCCTAAGGCAAATTCCTTCAATGTCTATAAAATCGGGATCATGATATAAAGGGTTAATAACGTTTTCTGGATTTTCATTTTGCTCATTCACTTTGCACATGATTGAAATTTTAGAATTAAAGATAAACTATGACTGCCATTTTGACCAATTTCCACAAGTTTTAGACTCATGCTCATAGAATATTATTGAAGTGGAGAAAAATTGTATTTTCTTTGCGCATTTTTTCAACATTTGTACTACTACTTGGCACAAACCTACAACATGACATCATTTAATCATAACTTTTTTTATATTTGCACACCATGTTTTCCAAATTGCTTTTCTTGAGGCACGTGCATATGCATCATTGTGTATAAATGGGTTAAAGTTTAAATATGCATGTACTTCTTCAGGAGCCCAGATGTGCCCTGTATAGTGTTTATCATGTTTTGTTCAGAAGGGGACAATATTCCAGAGGCTGTAGAACTAGCCAATAGAATGAACCGGTGGCTTAACTTGATTATGTTTCATGTAAGTATTGATTTGTTCTGTTCTCATAGAAATAACAGGATCTAGTTTTAGCATTTCTTTTTACTTGATTTATTTATTTATTGAGTAAAGAAGAGTTAAAATTTAGAAGATTGTTCCTGAAACGAGCAGTGTTGGTAGCACATCGTACTCTAAATCATGAGGTCCAGGGTTCTATTCCTGGTCAAGGCAAATATTCTTCAGGTCATTTGTCTCCTATCAATGGATAGATAATTGTAAACTTAGGTGGGATAGCAGCTAAAGGCACAGAAAGGATGTTGTGCTAGTACTGGTGTGAGAAATACCAAGAATTCATGGTTAGGTTTTTCAGCTGCCCTGATATGATTGAAATACTAATAAAAGTGGTGTTCTAAAGACAAGTTGTTCTGTAAAACATCTGGATGAAAAGAGAAACTACTGTTAACAAGTAATGTCTCCTCTTCTTGAGATGTTTTCTATCCTATTTTGCAGCTACCTTTTATGCCCATCAAAAAGCTTTGGAAAACAATGTGTAAAATGAATCACTTGTATCAAGCAATTTCTCCATTATCCACAATGTTTTATATCCAAAATGATGAAAAAATGAAAATGCTATCACCTTGTAATTGTCGTCTGCAGCATACTTGTCTAAAACTTTGTCATTTTGGAATGGGTTTATATGTGACAGAATAACTTGATGATTTTTTTCTTTTCTTTTCAGTCCAGGTCTATTGTAGATGCCAACGAGGCTGCCATCATCAAATATTCCAACTGGAAAACACCGGTATCATGGAAATTGTTCTTTGGATCAAGATATGATCAGACCTTGTTTCATTGATCTTCATTTTTTAATAATTTCTGGAGAAAACCCGAGTTATTGCTATGGCTAGGTCACCGTCTGCACTGTTGTCCAAAATTTTGAAATTTTGTAATAATTTAATTTTCAGTTTCATCTATCAAAAATGAGTGTCCTGATTGGTCGAAAGAATTTATTCATAACACCATGAACAAAATTTTGAGCATGCAACGATTTTGTATGCTTATGCACAAAATAGTCCCATACAAAAAGGTATCAAAATTTGTAAAGCTTTTGTATTTTTCGCTCGATGCTATTAAATTATAAGAAATGAAGAGAAAATTTTTGTTTTCATGGAGGTATGAACTGAAAAACCTAATCACACAATGTATGAATCCGTTTCGCATATTCATACAGTGTGATTAGTTTTTTCGGTTCATACTTCCACAAAAGCAAAAAATATTCTCTTCATCTCTTAATTATTGTACTGAATACATTCACTTGAAACTACAAATATATGTTCTCTATCAAAACAGCAATTTATACAAACAAGGAGGGATAACTTTGAATGCATTTTTGAATGAATCATCCTTCTTTTACGACCTAGAAATTTTTCCCACTATCGAGCACTTGAATAGCTGAGCATTGGCATCGGCATGTGGTGCTCTTGTTTATTCATTTTTGTAACAATTTTTTATTAAATGATATGCTTTTAAACATATGTGTGTATTTGTTGTGTCTACCTGTACGAGAATTTTATGAGAAATGCACCTAAATGCACCTAAAAGAAGGTTAGTTACATGTATGTTGCATGATTGTGCAAGGTAAAAACAATAGAGAGCTGCCCATAAAGATATGACAACTTTGGTTGGAGAGGATTTGGTCTTGTGGTCATTGTCAGGTATCGCTCTTTTTATCCCGCTATTCTCTAGTCATTTGGATGAGACAGGCCTGTCTCCATAATGACCTTAGTTGCGAGTTGGATGTGAAACTCCAAATGATTAGCACATTCCCACTCAGTGACACTGTCAGACGCCCCTAAGGATAAAAAGCTTTCAAAAACATTATTGAAAATGAAGCAATTGCTTGTTTCAAGCAATTTCTTCATTATCCAGAATGTTTTCTACCCAATAGTACATAAAATTCGAAATTTCACTAGTTTTAAAAGGGCTAAAATTTTGCCATCTGGTAATGGGTTAAGGTTTTATGTGTAAAGCACTATCTCAAGGGACCTGTATAATGCGTCAACTACAAAAAAACAATTTGGTCAGCCCAGGGATCAGACCCTCCAACCTAGAAGTATGAAATACAAAAAACAGTTTGGTCAGCCCAGGGATCACACCCCAAACCTAGAAGTATGAAATACAAAAAACAGTTTGGTCAGCCCAGGGATCACACCCCCCAACCTAGAAGTATGAAATACAAAAAACAGTTTGGTCAGCCCAGGGATCACACCCTCAACCTAGAAGTATGAAATACAAAAAACAGTTTGGTCAGCCCAGGGATCACACCCCCCTACCTAGAAGTATGAAATACAAAAAACAGTTTGGTCAGCCCAGGGATCACACCCTCAACCTAGAAGTATGAAATACAAAAAACAGTTTGGTCAGCCCAGGGTTCACACCCTCAACCTAGAAGTATGAAATACAAAAAACAGTTTGGTCAGCCCAGGGATCACATCCCCCAACCTAGAAGTATGAAATACAAAAAACATTTTGGTCAGCCCAGGGATCAGACCCTCCAACCTAGAAGTATGAAATACAAAAAACAGTTTGGTCAGCCCAGGGATCACACCCTCAACCTAGAAGTATGAAATACAAAAAACAGTTTGGTCAGCCCAGGGATCACACCCCCCAACCTAGAAGTATGAAATACAAAAAACAGTTTGGTCAGCCCAGGGATCACACCCTCAACCAAGAAGTATGAAATACAAAAAACAGTTTGGTCAGCCCAGGGTTCACACCCTCAACCTAGAAGAATGAAATACAAAAAACAGTTTGGTCAGCCCAGGGATCACACCCTCAACCTAGAAGGATGAAATACAAAAAACAGTTTGGTCAGCCCAGGGTTCACACCCTCAACCTAGAAGTATGAAATACAAAAAACAGTTTGGTCAGCCCAGGGTTCACACCCAAAACCTAGAAGTATGAAATACAAAAAACAGTTTGGTCAGCCCAGGGATCACACCCCAAACCTAGAAGTATGAAATACAAAAAACAGTTTGGTCAGCCCAGGGATCACACCCCAAACCTAGAAGTATGAAATACAAAAAACAGTTTGGTCAGCCCAGGGATCACACCCTCAGCCTGGTAGTATGAAATACAAAAAACAGTTTGTTCAGGCCAGGGATCACACCCCCAAACCTAGAAGTATGAAATACAAAAAACAGTTTGGTCAGCCCAGGGATCACACCCCAAGGATCACACCCCAAACCTAGAAGTATGAAATACAAAAAACAGTTTGGTCAGCCCAGGGTTCACACCCCCCAACCTAGAAGTATGAAATACAAAAAACAGTTTGGTCAGCCCAGGGATCACACCCTCAACCTAGAAGAATGAAATACAAAAAACAGTTTGGTCAGCCCAGGGATCACATCCCCCAACCTAGAAGTATGAAATACAAAAAACATTTTGGTCAGCCCAGGGATCACACCCTCAACCTAGAAGTATGAAATACAAAAAACAGTTTGGTCAGCCCAGGGATCACACCCTCAACCTAGAAGTATGAAATACAAAAAACAGTTTGGTCAGCCCAGGGATCACACCCCCCAACCTAGAAGTATGAAATACAAAAAACAGTTTGGTCAGCCCAGGGATCACACCCTCAACCTAGAAGTATGAAATACAAAAAACAGTTTGGTCAGCCCAGGGTTCACACCCTCAACCTAGAAGAATGAAATACAAAAAACAGTTTGGTCAGCCCTGGGATCACACCCTCAACCTAGAAAGATGAAATACAAAAAACAGTTTGGTCAGCCCAGGGTTCACACCCTCAACCTAGAAGTATGAAATACAAAAAACAGTTTGGTCAGCCCAGGGTTCACACCCAAAACCTAGAAGTATGAAATACAAAAACAGTTTGGTCAGCCCAGGGATCACACCCTCAACCTAGAAGTATGAAATACAAAAAACAGTTTGGTCAGCCCAGGGTTCACACCCTCAACCTAGAAGTATGAAATACAAAAAACAGTTTGGTCAGCCCAGGGTTCACACCCAAAACCTAGAAGTATGAAATACAAAAACAGTTTGGTCAGCCCAGGGATCACACCCTCAACCTAGTAGTATGAAATACAAAAAACAGTTTGGTCAGCCCAGGGATCACACCCTCAACCTAGAAGTATGAAATATCGGAGCTAATTAACTGATCACTGTCCCCGCAGGCCAAGCCTACTGACTCCGACAAGAAGTTTCAGTTCGATATTAACCCTTTCCCGTTCTTCAAAATTTTAGACCAGTCCAATTTGAAAGAAGTTGCAGACAACAATCAAAAGATGGTGCAAATTGAAAAGTAACGACCCTACAGATTAGAAAATATTGTGGGAAAAGAAGAATTGCGTGTGACAAGCAATTTCTTATTTTCCCACAATGTTTTCTCAAGTATTAATTCACAGGGACATGAAAACAAGGGATTGTACAGGAAAAGGTTAAACTGCATTATTTTGTCTATTTTGTCTATTTTATGGCCAGTAACATATAACCACCCCCCCCCCCCAAAAAAAAGAAAATACTTGGTTGCCAAACTAAATGTGATAACTACAGCTTGAATAAGCTGTAGTTACAACTTTTAGGTCACCAAACCAACAGAAATGTTTCATATGAATGTCAACCAATTTTGGAGTTCAAAGTGTCTTTCCAACAATTGTCTCTCACCAATGGGTTGATAATCGTAAACCTAAGTGGGATAGCAGCTGGAGGCTAGGAAAGGATGTAGTGGTAGTACTGGTGTGAGAAATACCAGGAATCCATTGTTAGGTGCTCCAGCCGCCGCGATATGACTGAAATACTGTTTAAAGCGGCGTTAAACCCCATTTAATCAATCAACCATTGATTTTCTGATTGACAGACCCAATTGGTCCATTATATCCACTCAACTTTGTTGAGGAGGGGGGTGTGTGTGTGTTATAGTAACAGGGTGTTTGCGTGTCCATCCTTCCATCGTATTTGTGTAGCCTGTTTGCAGGTCATATTTTCATGCAATGTCTTTCAATAAGTGTGTTTGTAAACTGATGAACTCTGTTGATTTTAGGTCAGATTATGTTTCGGGCCTTTCTCTACATCTTGTCTCCTACTGTCACTTTGTTTCTTACAGAATACAACATTTTTTGGCTGAGGTGTTTTTGGTGAAAACCCAGGTTATTGATATCACCTACATGTCTTCTGCTTCTGTGTGCAAAAATTATGACATTTTGTAATATCTCTGTTATTTTAAAATCAGCTGGTGGTATAAAACAATGTCCAATCCCTATATCACCGTCTGATCTTTATCAACATTTTCGTTCATTATTGAACATTAACGAAGCAAACGGAAGCCCAAACTCTGCTTTTTTAGAGAAATATACTGTTTTAAACGATTGTACAGAATTAAACTTACCTATAACGGAGAGTGAAATAACCAGAAGTATAAAAAGTATAAAGCTTAATAAATCTCCAGGACCGGATGGTTTACCTGCAGAATATTATATTCATACATTAAATACAATTTTACCTTTCCTGGTAAAACTTTTTAATGAGATATTTGACAACTATAGTTTCCCACAGCAATGGGGTAAGAGCATCATAATGCCCATCCATAAGAAAGGTTGCAAAACCGACCCCAACAATTATCGCGGGATATCTCTGATAGATTCTATTTGTAAAATTTTTGTTTCTATTCTAAACTATAGGTTGACAAAATGGTGCGAAATGTTTAATGTTATAGAAGAATCACAAGCAGGTTTTCGAGAGAATTACTCAACATTTGATAATATTTTTACTCTTATGTCCCTTGCTCAAAAATATCTTTCAAAGAAACGCGGTAGATTTTACTGTATATTTATCGACTTTGCTAAAGCCTTTGACACAATACGACACGATAAATTATGGAATGCTTTACAAAGAAAGGGTATTAATGGAAAGTTCTTACGCATTTTGCAGTCAATGTATTCTAATTTGAAATCTTGTGTAAAAATCGATCACAATCTAACTCCATTTCTCGACTGTTCAGTAGGTACGCGTCAGGGATGTATTGGATCGCCTCAGATTTTTAATTTGTTTGTAAATGATTTAATCCAGTATGTGAATGATAAATGTGAGCATGGAATATTTGTATCAAACGACATCAATGAATTAAACGCCTTACTTTTTGCAGACGACGTCTCAAGCTTTGCCGAAACTATTATACAGTTACAAAAAAGAATAAACCTAATAGGTCAGTTTAGCGATGGCGTTGGTTTACAAATTAATCATGATAAATCAAAAATAATTGTATTCCGAAATGGCGGACCTCTTAAACAAACCGAAAAATGGACACACATATATGAAGAAATTGAAGTTGTTTCTTGTTATAAATATCTCGGTGTATGGTTTACAAGTTCACTTTCTTGGTCCAAAACACACCAAATGCTATCATTTCAAGCCACTAAAGCTATGAATTATATTTTAAAACTACGTAAGGAATTTGGACTGGTTGATAGTAAGGATCTGTTCAAAATATTTGATGCTACAGTTAAACCTATTCTATGTTACGGGTCTCAAATTTGGGGGTACCAGTATATTACTCAAATAGAAAAGATACAAGCCAAATTTTGCAAAAGAATATGTTATCTTTCTTATAAAACAAGTGATTTTTTAGCATTAGGTGAATGTGGAAGATTGCCTCTATGTATTACTTATATCCCCTTCTGTATTAAGTATTGGATACATTTAATTCGAATGAACAATGCACGCTTTCCCAAACAATGCTATTATATGCTTTATCAGCTAGATGAATCTGGAAGGAAAACTTGGGCTAGTAACATAAAGCATTTACTATTTACCTATGGCTTCGGATATGTTTGGATAACTCAGGATGTTGGAAACGATCAAACTTTTCTAAAACTTTTCACTCAACGTATTAAAGATTGTTATTCCCAGAAATGGTATTCTTCTATTAATGAATCGCCAAAAGCTATTCACTATCGGCATTTTAAATCTTTACTTACTCCTGAATTCTATATAAATACTGATTTGAATTACCTACTGAAGAAAACATTATCAAATTTTAGATGTTCTTCCCACGATTTGATGATCGAGAAGGGAAGACATTTATCAATTGATAGAGAACAGAGATTTTGCAGATTTTGCGAACATCAAAACATATACGTAATAGAAGACGAATTCCATTTCTTTTTTGAATGTAAAAATTATGAGTATATCAGAGAAATTTATTTTGAAGAAAGCTGGTTAAATATCAGAAACCATGAAAATTTCTATTCTATATTACAATGTAATAACAAAAGTTCAATTATCAATATAGCAAAATATCTCCTGAATGCATTTCAACTCCGAAGAGAATTATTACAAGAATTATCCTAAGATCTGTTAATGTGTCTGTGCAGAACTGCTGTAAGTGCAAATACATTATATATGCACTTGTCGCAGTCTTGCACAAACCCACTAAGTGTTACAAACTGAACTATATTTGACTATTATTTCAATTGTACAATCTGCTATTGTATATTTACATGCTTATTGTAATTCACTCTATATGAATGTTGTATTTTGTAAATTGTATTTTGGGCCGGTGGCCTACATACTTGAATAAATTATGTTATGTTATGTTATTGTTGTGCCTGCATTCAGTCAGTGAGACATAGTTGTCACAATCAATCATGTCCGTGTATGTTAGTTATATAATGTGTTGGCGTGTCAATTCAACCCTATTTGTCCAGAGCACATCTCCTACATTGATGGAATGGTTTTCCAAACAAAAAGGCATGATTTTTCTTGATCATACATTAAAGGTCACAGCTCAAGTTTTAAATCAAGCTTGTCCATAAAAGCTATATCCATATAAGGATGGTTTTAAAAATAAGTTGGCACAATTGTTCCCTATCATGAGTAGATGTACCATTTGAAAAACTTTTTTGAAAAGCTCTAAAGTCAAGGTCTGATATTCGGTGGGCTCAACATGTTGTCTTTGGACAACTTTCTAGTTAAAAGCGATACTGACTGGAAACTGTGAATACATGACCACTATCAAAAAAGCATTCTATATCAGCAAGGGGTATTTTAAAAATGAAATGAGTTTAGAGGCCATTATCTTTTGTGGGAATTTTCATAATTTTGTTTATATGATTTGTTTGAATGGGGTTTTACGCCGCTTTCAACAATCTTTCAGTTATATCGCGGCGGCTGGAGCACCTAACAATGGAATCCTGGTATTTCTCACACCAGTACTACCATTACATCCTTTCCTAGCCTCCAGCTGCTATCCCACATAGGTCTACGATTATCGACCCATTAGTGAGAGACAAATAGTCGGAAAGGATGAGTATTGCCGTCGGGGATCGAACCCGGGACTTCTAGATTGACAGTCCGACGCGCTACCAACTGCGCTATGACGGCGGCTTTTTATTTATATGAACATTTCCACTTGGTAAATTTCATAATTAGAGCTATTAATGACAATTTTGGGATACATTTATGGATTTACATTCACTTTGCGCAGCTTAAAAAATATTCGTACTAAAGTGATTCACCTCAAATTTTCTTAAATTATCTTATATACAATTGGCATGAGTGTAAAATCTGAAATAAATTATTGAAAAATTTAATTTTCTAAGTATTTCAAAGATATTAAAAAAAGTCAAAGTTTTTACTAAACATCAAGAAGTAGAAGACGACAAGGTTCTGGCAATACCTTGAGTTTTCTTCAAAAAAAGCCACGCTGAAAAATTTTGATTTAAGAGAATATTTTTGTGTAGTCATACATAAGAGTGATTAGGTTTTTCTGATGGTACCTCCATTAAAAAACAAGAGGACCATGATGATCCTAGATCGCTTACCTGAACTGTCTGCTTTTAAAAAAAAGCAATTAGAGACAAATAACTATAATCAGTTTCATGAAGATAGAGGCAAAACTGTGACTTCTATATTGTAAACAAAGAAATTGTCATTATGGCCCCTTTTCCTGTGTAAAACTATAGAACCTTCCCATAATCTATAAGGTTCATCTCTATGACCTTACAAGTATCCTGACCAAGTTACATGACCATGAGCCAAAATTATGACCTCTAGAGCGTTAATAAAGAAATTTTCACTAAGGCCCCTTTTCCTGTGTTTTCCAAAAGTACCTTCCTATAATCAATAGGGTTCATTATTGTGACTAAACAATTATTCTGGCCAATTTTCATGAAGATTGAGCCTTAATTGTGGCCCCTAGACTTTAACCCATTCCCACTCAATCCCTCCTTTTTACGCCCCTCAAGAAAAAAGCTTTGGAAAAATTGTGGAAAATGAAGAAATTGCTTGGATCAAGCAAATTATTCATTATCAACAATGTTTTCTATCCAAAAAGACGAAAAAAATCAAAATTCCATCAACTTGATATTGTCGTCTGCAGCTTCTTTCAACTTGGATCAGTCTAAAATTTTGCTGTGTTGGAATGGGTTAAACAAAGAAATTGTCATTAAGGCCTCTTTTCCTGTGTTTTCCGATAAAACCTTTCCATTATCAATGGGTTAATCCTTATGACCTAACAATTATTATGACCAAGTTTCATGGAGATTGAGCCTCTAGTGTGTAAACAAAGAAATTATCATTTAGGCCCCTTTTCCTGTGTTTTCCAATAGAATCCTCCAATAATGGATAGGGTTCATCCTCATGATCAAACAATTATTCTGACCAAGTTTCATGACGATTGGGCCAAAATTGTGGCCTCTAGACTGTAAACAAAGAAATATTCATTAAGGCCCTTTTCCTGTGTTTTGGGAAAGATCCTTCTAATAATCAATAGGGTTCATCTATATGACCTAATAATTATTCTGGCAAAGTTTCATGAAGATAAAGCCATATTTGTGGCCTCTAGAGTGTAAACAAAGAAATTGTCATAAAGGCCCCTTTTCCTGTGTTTTCAAATAGAATACTCCCATAATCAATAGGGTTCATCCTCATGACCTACAATTATTCTGACCAAGTTTCATGAAGATTGGGTCAAAACTGTGGCCTCTAGAGTGTCAACACTTCAATTGTTGACGCTGCACGAGGAACGCTGCACAATGGATGACAGACATTCAACGATCACAAAAGCTCACCATGAGCACGCTGTGCTCAGGTGAGCGAAAACTCTTTATTTTTAGCTCTACTTGCCAAAGGCCACTAGAGCTATAGTGATAGCTTTTTCCGCTCTGGCATCCGTGCGTCTGTCGTCCGTCCGTTAAACTTTTCCTTGTTTACGCGATAGAGTCCACAGTTTTCCTCAGATTCCCTTCAAACTTTCACAGAATGATTGTACCATCATAAGGATCACTCCTTTCGAAATAGGGTCAGATCCGTCAAGAAACATGGGAAAAGGGGCCTAAATAAAACTTAATTAAAAAATCCTCGTTTACGCGATAAAGTCCACAGATTTCATCTGATTCTCTTCAAACTTTCACGGAATGATTGTACCATCATAAGGATCGTTCCTTTCGAAAATGGGTATGATTCGTCAAGAAACACGGGAAAAGGGGCCTTATGAAAATATAATTAAAAATTCAATTAAAAATCCTCGTTTACCCGACAGAGTCCACAGTTTTCACCGGATTTTCTTTAAACTTTGTCAGAATGATTGTACAATCATAAGGATCGTTCCTTTCAAAAATGGGTCTGATCCATCTGGAAACACGGGAAAAGGGGCCTTATGAAAATTTAATTAAAAAATCCTTCTTAACACTCTAGAGTCCACAGTTTTCATCAGATTCCCTTCAAACTTTCACAGAATGATTGTACCAACATAAGGATCATTCCTTTTGAAATTTGGTATGATCCGTCAAGAAACACAGGAAAAGGGGCCTTATGAAAAATTTGATTAAAAATTCCATTAAAAATCCTCGTTTACCCGATAGAGTCCACAGTTCTCATCGGATTCTCTTCAAACTTTCTCAGAATGATTGTACCATCATAAGGATCGTTCCTTTCGAAAATGGGTATGATCCGTCTAGAAACACGGGAAAAGGGGCCTTATGAAAATTTAATTAAAAAATCCTCAATTACACTCTAGAGTCCAGAGTTTACATCAGATTCAATTCAAACTTTCACAGAATGATTGTACCATCATAAGGATCGTTCCTTTCGAAATTGGGTCAGATCCGTCAAGAAACATGGGAAAAGGGGGCTTATTAAAACTCAATCAAAAAATCCTCGTTTAGGCGATAGAGTCCAGTTTTCATCAGATTCTCTTCAAACTCTCACAGAATGATTGAACCATCATAAGGATTGTTTCTTTGGAAATTGGGTATGATCCTTCAAGAAACATGGGAAAAGGGGCCTTATGAAAATTCAATTAGAAATTCCATTAAAAAATCCTAGTTTACCAGATAGAGTCCACAGTTCTCATCGGATTCTCTTCAAACTTTCTCAGAATGATTGTACTATCATAAGGATCGTTCCTTTCGAAAATGGGTCTGATCTGTCAAGAAACACGAGAAAAGGGGCCTTATGAAAATTTACTTAAAAATCCTCGTTAACACTCTAGAGTCCACAGTTTTCATCAGATTGTATTTAAACTTTCACAGAATGATTGTACCATCATAAGGATTGTTCCTTTGGGAATTTGGTCAGATCAATTAGGAAACACGGGAAAAGGGGCCTTATGAAAATTTAATCGAAAAATCTTTTAAGAAACTCTCTTTAACACCGTGGAGTCATCAGTTTTCATCATTTTCACAGAATGATTGTACTATTATAAGGATTGTTCCTTTTGAAATTTGGTATCATCCGTCAAGAAACACAGGAAAAAGGGGTCTTATGAAAATTTTAATGAAAAATTCTGATTAAAAATCTAGAACAAACAATTTTCAACGGATTCTCTTCAAACTTTCACAGAATGATTGTACCATCATAAGGATTGTGCCTTTCGGAATCGGATGTGATTCTTCAAGATACATAGGAAAAGGGGCCTTATGAAAATTTAATTCAAAGATCTTTGTTAACACTCTAGAGTCCACAGTTTTCATCTGATTGACTTCAAACTTTCACAGATTGATTGTACCATCATAAGAATTGTTCCTTTAAAATTTGATATGATCAGTCAAGGACCACAGGGAAAAGGGGCCCGATAAAAACTTTATTGAAAAAGTCCTCGTAAACACAATAGAGTCCATAGTTTTCAACAAATTCTCTTCAAACATTCCGAGAATGATTATTACATTAAATGGATTGTTCCTTTCGGAAGTAGGTTTGATCCATCCAGTTTCATGGGAAAAGGGGGCCTATGAAAATTTAATAAAAAAATCTTAGTTAACACATCATGGCCCTAGATTTCACCTGATTGACTTCAAAATTTCACATGATGATTGTACCATCATAAGGATTGTTCCTTTCAAATTGGGTCTGATCCATTGAGAAACATAGGAAAAGGGGCCTTAGGAAAATTCAATTAAAAAAATCTTAATTAATGCTTGTAGGTCCACAGATGAGATGGGTTTGTCTTTATACTCAAACAGAATAATTATACTTTTCTTAGAAGAGTTCCCTTTGGAATTGGTACATATCCATCAAGTTACATGGGAAAAGGGGCTAAATGAAAATTCAATTAATAAAACCCTGTTAACACAATGAAGCCCACAGCTTTGATCAGATTTTTTTGAAACTTTCACGGATTGATTGGAAGGTCATAACTATCATTCTTTTCATAACAGGGTTTGAACTGTCAAGAAACACAGGGAAAGGGGCCTTATGAAAATTTCATTTATAAATCCTTGTTACCAAGTCCAGAGCTTTCATCGGATTTTCTTCAAACATTCACAGAATAATTGTACAATAATAATGATTGTTGATGTTTGCATTAGACCTGATCCGTCAAGTATCACAGGAAAAGGAGCATTATGAAATTTAATTTTAAAATCATTGTACCACAATAAAGTCAACAGTTTTCATCAGATTCTGTTAAAACTTTCACAGAATGATTATTCCATCATGAGGATTCTTTCTTTTCAAATTAGGCGTGATCTGTCTAGTATCATGGGAAAAGGGGCCTTTTGAGAATCTTATCTATAATCCTTGTAACCAAGTCCAGACATTTCATTGGATTTTATTCAAACCTTCGCAGAATCATTGTACAATTATCACGATTGTTGATGACATGAGACCTGATTCTTCAAGTATCACAGGAAAAGGAGCCTTATGAAAATTTTATTTTAAAAATTTTACACCAAGATAAAGTCTGCAGTTTTCATCAGATTCTGTTCAAACTTTCACAGAATGTTTGTACCATCAGTAGGATTGTTTCTTTCCAAATTGGGCCTGATCTGTCTAGTATCATAGGAAAAGGGGCTGTATGAATAATTATTACCAAATCCTCATAAACACAACAATGTCCTCAGTCTTTATCAGAATCTCTTCAAACTTTAATAGAATGATTGTACCATCATTTGGATTGTTCCTTTGTAAATTAGGCCTGATTGGTTAAGTGACACAAGAAAAGAGACCTTATAAAAATTTTATTACAAAACATCATTGTTACAATAAAGTCCTCAGTCTTTATCATTTTCTTCAAACTATCACTAGGATTGTTCCTTTGTACATGCGGTCTGATTTGTTAAGTTTCACGGAAAATGACGCCTTATGAAATTTTTTTTTACAGAAATTCTTGACACAATTCAGTCCACTGTTTTCATTGATTCTCTTTAACTTTTAAAGAATGATTGTACCTTCTTTAGAATTGTTCCTTTTGAAATTTGGTTTGTTCTGTAAAGTATCACGAGAAAAGGGGCCCTATGAAGATTTCACTATAAACTCATTAACACAATAAATTCCACAGAATACACAGATTGATTGTACCATCATTACAATTTTTGATTTTGACAGTGGATCTGATTATGGCAAGTGTCACATAAAAAGGGGCCTTATGAAAAACTTTTTTAAATATTCTGGTTAACACTATGATGTCCCTTGATTTCACCGGATTCACTTCAAAATGGGCCCCTACCGATATCCAGAATTACTCCACTTAGTTTTAGTATTAGAGTGACCTCCCTTAAATCTTTGGGTAGTTCCGGTGAAAAATTCGGTGATATCTGTATCGAAAACATTAACAGGTTGTTGCCAGCTCTTACTATGTGTCATCAATGTTGAAACCCTAGATAATCTAGAGACTACTTTATTCTAACAGCTGAGCTTAAGTTTTATAGCTAAGAGACATTTTACGTGTTTATAATCGTAAATGATATGGTCTAAGAAGGGTGAGCAGCTGGTGGCTCAGATGAAATGTCAGTTATGCTTAGTAACTGATTTAATGTTGAAAATGGTGTTTAACCGATAACCGGAGGGCAAAATATGAGACTGTGCCAAATTTAAAGGAGTTGCACATGACAACTTTAATTTTATGAATTTGTATATATTTTCATCTTTCTTGGCAGAAAACATTCTGCAAAATGAAGAAATTGCTTGTTACAAGCAATTTTGTCAATTTGGACAATGTTTTCCCAATTATTTTTCTTAAGGGGCGCCTAAGAGCGTCATTGAGTTGGAATGGGTTATCCAATTTAATTCAATCAACCTGCACAAGCTTTAGCATCTGATATTAGATGTGTGCATTTATTTATGTTTTTTCATATGAAATTTATTCTGGTTAACCCTGATTCATACGTCCCTGTGGCTTTCAAATTGAGAATGCATCGTAGAAGGAATATGCTTGTTGCAATTTTTTCCTTTTCCACAGTATTTCTACCTTGCTGAATGTTTTTTTATACGCCCGTCGAAGACCGGACGTATTATGGGATCACCCGTGGTGTCCGGGCGGTGTCCACTTCTTTGTCCGGAGCATAACTCTGTCACCTTAAGTCCGATTGACTTTAAACTTGGTAGTTATATTCTTCTCATCAATACGGAGTGCAGTGCACAAGAACCATAACTTTATCTGGCTTATTTTTTGAGTTATTGCCCTTTGTTGTTTTTCATACTTGAATCTTGTCCGGAGTATATCTCTAAAAGTATAATAGCTAGAATCATGAAACTTCATGGATGGATTGATCTCACCAAGTGGGAGTGCAGTGTACAAGAACCATAACTATACCTTGTGTATATTTTGAGTTATTATCCTTTGTTGTTTTTCATACTTTGTTTGACAAAAAATATTCATTCAAAATAACCTCAGTTCTATTCAAACCCCCAGTTAATATTAAGCAGTGTGACGGCGTATCTTGTGACAATTTGGCACCTTTTTTTTTTTTTTTTTTTTTTTAATTTATTGTTTTATATATCATTTCATGTATTTAAGTATTTGAGAAAAAGTGAGAAATAAAAAAGTGGAAATATAAAAGAGATATCCGTAAGAAGTGTTACAAAGATCAAACTAAGACAATCTTTTTTAATGTTTTAATCCATTTAGTTGATACCAAATTCTTATTACTATATTGAGATATCATTCAATGACATATATGATACAATGTATATATACTAAATATTCAAATCTTTTTGTTGTAAAAAAGTGATCTTAAACATTTTTTTTTCAGATTTTTCTTACTTAAACATTTTTTTCCAATTCTCTTTTAAATGAGAAACTTTTCAAAATAGATTTCCTTTACCTCTTGCATTTATAATCCTATTTAAAATGTGCAAACTCGTAATTTCCTTAGAATTGGATGGAATAGCAAACGACTTCCTCTGTTACTTGTAATAAGGGGTTATCGGGTGAAAATCAAAAGCAAATAACCGATCATTATCAGATATATCCAGTGTATATCCAGTGTATATCCAAAATACCACCCGTGGTCTATTACGCATTCAGAGATACTGATCAGAAGCGTGTAAGTTACTTGGATTAAAACAGCAGTTTACGAGAGGACATTGTTTACTTTTAAATTTGATTTACCATTTAACCCTTTACAGAAAAAAAATCTCAGTACGAAAGAGGATACGAACGAAATTTAATAGCCATGTGTACCGAAAATAATGGAGCCTTCAGTGGAGAAAATCAGCGTAAAAAGTACCTGGTACTATATTGCAATATTGTTATTCTTGGTTGTTGTTGTGTGGTTTCCTTGTTTAAATATGTATTTTCAAGTTAAAGAAGTAAACCCAATGATTTCCTACAAAGGACGCCTTTGCTTCATTTTTTCGAAAAGTAAAATATGATTCAAAATGTGTAAGTTACTTGGATTAAAACAGGAGTTTATTGACGGACATCGATAATTCTTAAGATTAACTTACCATTTAAACCTTTGTCGATAAAAAAAAAACTCAGAACGAAATAGGATACAGACGAAATATTAAAATCCATTTGTATCAAAAATAACGGATTGCTCAGATTTGGAGAAATTCCTTGTAAAAATACTCCTTTTATCGCAATACTTTTGTTCCCCTTGTTGTTGTTTTGTCTGTTTGCATGTTTCAATAGATATTCTCAAGCCAAGGAAATAAAAGCAACAATTCACCATGAAGGACACTTTTGCTAATTTTGTTTCGAAAATGAGAAGTAGAATATGAAAACTGGGTGAAACTCGGACGGGAAGACGATTATAACGTGTCAACGTAAATAAAAACTACCAAAACATTTTCATATTCGATAAGTATTACAAAAGTACTCAATATTCTTAAGTGTGGAATACCGAAAAAATAATTAATTCTCTCCAAAACAGACGCTTTTAGTCTCGGCCCTTATATACTCTTTGTTGAAATTTAAACCGGAACTACCCAGTAGAATCAAAGGAGTTAATTAAAGGGCAATTTTCGGGAGAACTCCGTATATCGGTAGGGGCCCATTTCACAGAATGATTGTACAATCACTTAAATGGTTCTTTTCAGTACTGGGTACAATCCATCAAGTAATGAATTCCCAATATTTCATCAGATTCACTTTTAACTTTCACAGAATGATAAAACCAACAGTAAAATATCACGGGAAAAGGGGCCTTATGAGAACTTGAATTTAATATCTTTGTTAACACAATAAAGTCAACAGTTTTATTGGATTCTCTTCAAAGATGCATGGAATAATTGTGGCATTCGAAACACAGGAAAAGGGGCCTTACAGATTATCATTCAAAACATTCTTGTGTATGTGATGAAGATCACAATCATTATCAAATTGTTTTTTAAATTTCACAGGACAATTGTAGGGTTGTAAGGAAAGTTCCTTTTGGAATGAAATTGATCCATCAGAAAACACAGGAAAAGGGGCCTTATTGATTTTCATTCAAAACAATCCTGTTTATGTGATAAAGTCCACAATTATTGTCAGATTCTGATGAAATATTCACAGAATGATTGTAGGGTCATAAGGTAACTTTCTTTTGGAAATGGAGTGGATCTGTCATGAAACATGGGAAAAGGGGCCTTGAGGATTGTTGCTTAAAATGATAAATGGGATAAAGCCCTTTTTTTTTCTTTATGCATTCTTCTTTGAGCAATTAACTTCCTTAAATAGATTTCTTTAACGGAAAACTTGATAGCCAGTAGAGCGTCTCAGGCCCTCATGGGCCTCTTGTTTATAATTAAGTAGCATTGAGTGAAAAAAATTAAAACTTTACAAATTTGATTCTTTTTTGTATGGAACTATTTTGTGCAGAAGCTAACAAAACAGCTGGGTGCTCAAATTTTGATCATGGTGGTATGAATATTTTTTTGACCAATCAGAATGCCCGTTTTTTGATGGACAAAACTAACAAAAGGACCATGATGGTCCTGAATTGTCTGCTGTAAAAAAGAATGCAACTAGAGACAAATAACTATAACCAGTTGCATGAAGATTGAGCCAATACTGTGACTTCTATATTGTAAACAAAGAAATTGTCGTTATGGCCCCTTTTCCTATGTTATCAAAAAGAACCTTCCCATAATCTATAAGGTTCATCTTTAAGACCTAACAATTATCCTGACCAAGTTTCATGACAATTGAGCAAATATTGTGGCCTCTAGAGCGTTAACAAAGAAATTGTCATTAAGGCCCCTTTTCCTGTGTTTTTGAAAAGAATCCTCCCATAATCAATAGGGTTCATCCTTGTGACCAAAGAATTATTTTGACCAAGTTTCATGAAGATTAAGTGAACATTGAGGCCTCTAGAGTGTAAACAAAGAAATTGTCATTAAGGCTTGTGTTTTCCAAAAGAACCTTCCAAAAATCGTAAGAGTTCATCTTTATGACCTACAAAATGACCTAACAATTAATCTGGCAAAGTTTCATGAAGATTGGGTCAAAACTGTGACCTCTAGAGTGTAAACACTTCAATTGTTGACGACACATGACGGATGACAGACATTCAATGATCACAAAGGCTCACCATGAGCACTTTGCTCAGGCGAGCTAAAAATCAAATTATTTTGTGGTAAACCGTAAACAGATGAAATCAAGTATATTTATATAGCTAAGAAACTTTATTCATATTTGAGTACATCATTCACTTTTAAATAACACTTTCATAATAAAATTGCAAAAATGTACAGATAAAAAGGATGAAATTAGAGAATAAAACAATCAATAGATAATTAAATGACAAAATCATAATACGATGTAAACAGTGATTTTGATTATTTTCGAAATAAGAAATATGAATCAAAGAGATGAAAAATAACAGAAATTATGACCTGTCAAGCAAAAGGGAACTTTCTATTAACAGCAAGAAATGTCAACAAACCAGGAAGGGAGATTAGGCCAGCTATCCAGGTTTTTATTAAGCATATTTCTACTCTTTTTAACCCATTACCAGATGACAGAATATTAGACTAGTCCAAGCAGAAAGGAGTTACAGAGGACAATTCATATAATATGATTTTTTTTCTATTTTTTCAACTTTCTGGGTAGAAAACATTGTGGAAAATGAAGAATTTCATCATTTCAAAAAATGTTTTCCCACTTGTTTTTCTTGAGGGGCATCACAAAACGTCATTGTGTGGAAATGGGTTAACTGTTGTCATTCTGAACCTGGAAAATTTCTGCAATGGCAGGAGGAATAAACTAAGATCAACCTGCACAATTGTGCAGTCTGATCTTAGTCTAAGCCTCCTGTTGCTTATAGAAATACTAAAATAAAAGTATTAACACAGAAATATCCTGGCCTTCCAGCGCTTTCAGCTTTTAATGTAATTCTGACGCAGGAATTTATTTGGCTAAACCTTGTACAAAATATCAGATTGCTCCGAAATGTGCGAGGTTTGATAAATAATCACAAAACATGTTTAAATCAGCAAAATCATTAGCTCTTTCCTGTTTTAGAAAATTTTAGACCTCTCCAAAATCAAAGGTTTTGCAGTCAACAATTTAAAGTCTATTTTATTTGAAAAATAATCATTCAGTAGTGAAGAAATATTGTGGACAAAGAAATTGCTTGTGACAAGCAATTTCTTCTTTTTCTACAATGTTTTTTTCAAGTTTTAAAAACACAAGGACTTGAAAACCAAGGTTTGAAATTTGTTCTATAGAGCATTTATAAATTCTCTTAACCCTTTCCCATTTTTTGAAATTTCAAACTGTTCCAAATTGAAAGAGGTTGCAGACAACAATAGAAATTAGATGCAATTTGAAGTAAAACCATCCTACATCGTAGAAAATATTGTGGGAAAAGAAGAATGTTTTCTCGTGTATAAAATCAGTGACGTAGAATCCTGGGTTTGTACAGGAAAGGATTAACATATACAAGATGAAGTCCCTTTTTGCAGAACATATCACAAAAGATAGAAAAATAATAAAGATGTTACCATTTACACAGACACACATACACAAATAGATGGGTAGTAGTTACACAAAAAAGCTCCAAATTAAAAAGTCAGAGAGTAAGGAACGTATTACCAGTTAATGAGACAAATGACTCATCATGTAAAAAGGTACCATCTTAGAAATAATTGATTTAGAAATAGGTCATATTGAACATTGATTGATTGATTGGGGTTTAACGCCACTTTCAACAGTATTTCAGTTATAACGCGGCAGCTGGAGCACTTAACAATGGATTCCTGGTATTCCTCACACCATTACTACCACTACATCCTTTCCTAGCCTCCAGCTGCTATCCCACTTAGGCTTAGGATTATCCACCCATTGGTGAGAGACAAATGTCGGAAAGGATATGTGCCGCTGCCAGGGATCATACTGAACATGGGCCAATGCTTTGTACTTCAACAGCTAGATAGAATGACTATTCTATATTCAGAAAATTTTTGGTAAAAATTCACAAATATCTAACCTGGTCAGTCTGCCGGGTTTGTGCAGTCAAAATAAGAGTCAAATGGTCCCTTTTTAGTGACGGGTCACAAATGAATAATTCTTGACAGACTTACAATGTGAGACTCTTCCAAATTCAAAGAAGACAATAATAATTTTAAAGTGATGAAAATTTGTATTACGAGCAATTTATTCATTTCCTGAAAATGTTTCCCTTTTTTTCTATTACTTTTAATGATTATAAAAAAAAGGAAGGTTTGTGCTATAACTGTGAATCGCAGTTGTCTATTAGATCAATCGACCATTCAAAGCATTCATTTAGACCTGAAATGAACTTTGAACTCTGCCTGACAATTATGTGAAGCCTTTTGTTGGCTTGGCCATTTAAATGTCATAACTAAAACTTATTCTAGCTGTAGTTATGACGCTTCAGTAGCCTACCAACCATTTACTTTATGTTACATGTTACTGGCCATAGATTTTACAAAACAATGTCAGTAACTTTTTAAGTAAAAAATCCTGTCAGCTTAGGGGCATGGCCAGCGATCCATTAGTAGGCAAGTTAAATAAACAGGCAAGAAGACAAACAAGAGCAAAGCCTACGGGTGCCTTCGGTCGGCTGTTGGGTGCTGGATGGACAAAATGCATCTAGAGTTATCCCTTGATAGTATAGCTTGCTCTTTTGATAGTGAACAAGTATGCCAAGTTTCAAGTGAATGCCTTTGGTAGAACAAGAGATATCACAAAATGTCAAAGTTTTTGCACAACAATGATGACAACAACACGAAGGCTATCGCAATACCTGTGGTTTTCTCAAAAACAGCCGAGCTAAAAAGTAAACCCTGACAACATCACTTTGTATTATATATGGTTGATAGCAAAGTTGATTTCATGGTCCCGAGGGTCCTTTTGTATGGAATAGTCATTGTATATAACAATACATGTATTTGGATAAAACAATTCATTTCTTGGGTCATGAGAACTGGAGTTAACAGCAGTGAAGAGACAAGATCAAATTACTGAGACTTGCTGTCAATCAAAGAGGTCTACAATTCAAACTTTTTTGTTAAATGAGCCTGTGCGTGACATTTCCAACCATTTCGCATGTGCATGACTCACACACATTGGGCATCCTGGACAGCCATTCGGGGTAATTAGAACATTCACTGATTGTTTAAAGAAGCTTTGGGTCAGTATCTATCTACAGAGCGCAGAGTGAAGACTCTGATCAGACTGTGCGGACGCACAGGCTGATCAGAGTCTTTACTTGGCGCACATGTGTAATGGTTGGAAATGTCACGCATGCGCTCAAATGTTAATGGACATAAATTTTGTAAAATGACGCTGTTTAATACAGAAGTGGAACTTCCTGTGGAGTTAAGTGGGTTGGGCTAGCATTCTGTCAATTTAATTAACAACAACCCCCCCCCCCCCGAGCACTCCACCTGGATGCCAACACTAATTATTGAAGAGTTTGTCAATGGATAAAAGTAAAGAAAAGGGGCATAATTTGTTCATAACTACATTTAGAGCCATTCCCTAGTTGGTATAGATTGCTCTTGATAGTGAACAAAAATACCAAGTTTTGAGTGAATGTGTTCTGTAATACAAGAGTTATTACAAAATATCAAAGTTTTTGGAAGACGCTGACGACAATCTAATTATTGTAATACCTCAGGTTTTCTCCAAAAACAGCAGAGCTAAAATCAAAACAGAAGAACTAGAGATATAGCTTTAGTTGTTCATGAAATGTAAACTTTATTGAGTCAATTGTTAAACAATATCATCTTTAATACAACTTTTTAATACAACTAGAGTTGCTTGAGGGCCAGTATCATTCAACAGGCCTGAATATACTTAGGTTACACAAATTGTGTTTTAAAGAACTCAAATAAAACTGAATCATCTTTTTTAAAGGTTTCATCATATATGGAAATTAGCCATGTTTTTCATCTGATCAAAATTCTCTGAAGATATCTGAAAAAGGGTCAACCAAGGATCATTCCTGTAAAACTTAGTTGAAATCCTTCAACTGGTTTATGAGAAGAAGATTTTTAAAGGGTTCAACAGATATGGAAATTAGCCCTGCCCATTTACGTCATGTTTTTCATCTGATCAAAATTCTAAGAAGGAATCTGATAAAGGGTCACCAAATAATCATTCCTGTATAATTAATTTGAAAACCATCCACTAATTTCTGAGAAGATTTTAAAAGGTTTCACCTTATGGAAATTAGCCCTGCACAATAAAGCCATGTTTTTCATCCGATCAAGATTCTTTGAAGGAATCTGATAAAGGGTCACTCAATGGTTATCCCTGTAAAATATAGTTAAAATCCATCTACTGGTTTCTGAGCAGAAGATTTCTCCATAAATGGAAATTAGCCCCGCACATTAGTCATCTTTTCATCCGATCAAAATTCTTTGAAGGAATCTTATAAAAGGTCACCCAAGGATCATTTCTGTGAAATTTGGTTGAATTCTGTTCAGTCCTTTGTGAGGAGAAGTTTGTTAAAGTAAAAGTTTAAGGACGACGGACACAACGCCAGGACAAAAGCTCACTGTCGCTGGCTTTCAGCCAGTGGAGCTAAAAATGAGACATTTTACAAAATTTAAGTAAAACATTTTAAGTAAAAAATCACAAGAAACTTTTGCATGTCTTGTTGTCAAAGATTTAATTTTATTAGCAGCTTTAGGCTGCATTCCATATTTCTGAATACTTTGGTGTCGTCAGTTTCTGTCAAATTCTAGCCTTTTCGACTTAAAAAATTGTTTTATTTTGGAACAGTGGAATCCTCTTAATTGAAACCCTGCTAATAGCAATTAACTGTTTAACCCCTTCCAAATAAGCAAAATTTTAGACTGGTCCAAATTGAAAGAAGCTGCAGACGACAATTTCAAATTGATGGAATTTTGAATTTTTTTGTCTTTTTGGTTAGAAAACATTGTGGATAATGAAGAAATTGCTTGATACAAGCAATTTCTTCATTTTCCACAATGTTTTCCAAAGCTTTTTATTCGAGGGGCGTAAAAAGGAGGGATTGAGTTGGAATGGGTTAATTGCAAATCACATTTTGCAAATATTAGATTTATATAACAAACAGCTCCTTTTATTAGAAACTTCAGGTTTATTGCAAAAAAGCAAATTGGTGTTGCGATTAAAGGATTCCAGTCAAAAAATTGTCAAATAAATCATTAAACTTCAAGCAAAACAGTATTCATGGGAAAATATTCATGTTTGTTCATACAGGTAGATCAATTATAAAACAGAACAAATGATGTGTACATGTCATTTTAATATCCTTAATACAAATAGTTATTGCAAATTGCATTAAAATACATTAAAAGTAATGAATCCTTTAAAATATCTTTTTGGTTACTTTTTCTGTCAGTGTAACATAATTCAACCCTTGTCATGCTGAACCTAGAATATTCCTGTTTTAGCAAGAGGTATAGACAAAGATCAGCCTGCACATATGTGTAGTCTGATCTTTGTCTACGCCACCTGTTTGTCCATTTTAGACCGGAATTGCATATTTGATAAATTTCAAAAGAAATATTGACCCCATATCTAGTGCTTCCAGTGATGTTAGTACTCTGAAGTACTTTATTCAGCATGACAAGAGTTAATCCTTGTCATGCTGAACCCAGAATATTCCGGTTTCGGCAGGAGGTGTTGACTAAAATCAGACTGCACTTTTGTATAGGCTGATCTTAGTCTATACCTCCTGCGTTTACTTTTCCTGCCAGAGATGCTTATGAAGTTAATTTCTAAAAAAAATATTGATTCTTTAACAACAAGTTCTATCAGTGCTTTCAGCCCTTTAATTTGACAGCAATTTAATAAAGTAATTTATACAGCATGACAAGAGTTAAGTTACCTTTTCTTTACAACACTCTTTGTGAATCCAATTTTTAATTGTGGCTTAACAAATTACAGGTTTTACGATAGATTGAATGTGACGAATTCTCAAAATTTTGTTACAATATAGTTAGGGTATACACATTGCAACTGTTAATTACTACCCTATCATTAGGTAATGGTAATTGTCATAGACATTTTATGCAGGCATGTATAATACACAAGTGCTGCCATATTAGGTATACCTAACAGTGCTTCAGTTTAAATGGCAAATTTTTGACATAGGAATATTTCAGAATGACATTTCAAAAAACAGCCAGGCTAAAATTGATGTTTGAAATTTGCAATCCTGAAACTGACAGCCCTGAATGCTGTTGAAAAATTATGTTGTTATGAGATTAAGGTCTTTTTGAGTTCTAATAACGCAACCAAGTTCACTTTCTGCATTATGCGTATTTATTTGAATGAATAGGACAATGGTCAATAGCGGCTGTCAATCAGGGAATATATCGTCTAATCAAATAATTCTTTTAGCCAAGAATTGAGATTCAAACTGACATTTGCCGCCATTTGTTTAAAACATTTTAGTTGTTTGGCGACTTAAACATCGTACTTACAGCTTTTTCAAGCTGTAGTTACAACATTTAGATCGCCAACCAACTTTTCTATCTTGTTACATGCTACTGGCAATAAATATTTCAAAATAATGCTGTTTAAAATCAAAGTGGAACTTCCTCTCCAAGTCAGTGGGCGTGGCCAAAGGAATAAGAGGGTGGGGCTAGCGTAGTGATTGGTCAATTCTCTGATCTACCAAAAGAACACAATCCAGATCCCTTACCAACACCACTTTCACTTGACAAATAACAGTGGTAATTTTGCACAATCTGACCCTTTTTGGCAACTTGTTTACCTATTATCTCAAAATTCCACATTTTGACCATCTGAACGAAGACAGGTTTGAATAAAAAGAAAAGGATGAATTTGTTATTACAAGCAATTTCTCCTCCAAAGTCCTTTCACCCACTTGAATTTTCTTTCTTACATGTACTTTGAATAATACTTTGCAACTTTTATTTTAAACCTGTCTAAAATTTTTACTAGTAATGGATTAAAAAGCAAGAAACCTTAAATGAAAAAGCACATTATCTTTTGTATGCTGTTTAAAAGAATTAAACAGATGCTCATAATAATAAATAAAAACAAAACTTAGGCCTTAACCTTTGAAGATTTCTTTCCTAATTTACCAACCTTTTCTTTATACCAATTTCCAATTTTTCCTGACTCTTGCCTAGTTTACTAATTTCCCTGACCAGTTTAAAAAAAGACTTTCTGCTGAATGTTTTCCCAAAGCCTCGATTCTATGATAAGTCTTCTGTTTTACAGCTTACTATGAGATTTGTAAAAAAAACTTTCAAGAAAACTTGCGGTTAACTACAATGCCATCAGTTGAACTATAACAGCAAAATCTAAATCACATTCATGGTTATCCTTGATTCTGAAAAATGATATTAGTCGAAAATAATCAAGAACATCACACCTTACCGGCAACAATTCTGCCCTTTCCTTTACAATGATCCACCGGACACATGGAAACAAACAATTTCTTCATTTTCCACCTTTTCCTTAGCTTTTTTCTTCAGGGGCATAAAAAAAGCTTTATTGTGTGATAAAGGTGGCAAATCAAGTGTGTTTGACTGTATTCAACAATGTCTCTTATCTCTTTTTAATATAGATCTGGTCATTAAAAGATCAGAGAGCCATTGAACATAAAGCCATCACCTGAGTCAACTAGACTATCAGTGAACCATTGAATGTGATAAATACCTCCATCAGCTGCATGTCACAAAAAAACCCATTTTTTCACTGGAATAAAGCTTTTTTCCAACAAGCCATAACTTAAAGAAGAGTAAATGGATCATAACAAAAATATATATATATATCTCCTGTTGATATTGAAAATACATATGAATTTTTAATCAAGTCCATTTAGTTGTTTAAGGGTAAAAGAGCCTACAAGATTTTTAAACCAAAGGTCGTGAATCCGAGAAATATTAATGTAATGTAACCAAAATATCATGAGCACATTTTTGCTTGATACTCAGTGCCTGCAAAAAATCTGATTTTATTCCAACCTATAGTTTAGGAGAAAATGCCCAGATAAGAAAAAGCTACAGACCAACCAACCAACAAGCTGACTCCTGTAAACCCCCTAAACACATATATTCAACATGGGGTACTTTTTTTTAACAAATTGTGTAGAGTAACCAAATGATACCCCATTCAATATATGAAACCTTCAGGCTTCTTGATTTATCACCAACATTTACTTTGATTGAACAGGCAAACCAACCAACAGCCTGAAATGAGCAAAGCAACATACCCCACTTTATTGAAGGGGACATAATTCATGAAAAATAAAGATATTTCATTTACCTTAAAGTCATTTTCCATGAAAAATTCATCTTAATGCAGTGGATTAACTCAATAGCATACCTTTGGTCGGTCTAAAATTTTAACAAGAATATGGACAAAATATGCCTTCCATTTTCTTACCAAATTTGATAGATGGTTCCAATTGACATTGCCACTGTCAAAAGTAGCCTGAATTGTAACTGGTTGCAGAGATTGTTCGGAAAGTAGATGAACTTATTCATATATATCAATTTGAAAACAAGACAAACTAGAAATTGTCGCAAAGCGGACTAATACCCCCCAACAGCGCTTGTCAATATACAAGTGCTATCCGCCAAAGGGCCTTAACAAAAAATGGACTTTTTAATTAAAAGGCCATAAATCAATCAAATATGTACAATGCGCTTATGGTGGCTGAGAAATTGAGCGGACACAATTATTCACCAAAGGGCCATAACTCCAGCAAAAGTCAATGGACCACAACCAAAATAGAATATGCACATATCTGCTTGATACTGATTATATTAGTGAAGTTTGAATAAAATCAGTCCATTAGTTGCTGAGAAATTGAGTGAACACGAATAAGCTTCAGACAGACGAACAGACAGATGAACCGACTGACAAGCTGATTCCTATATCGAGGTATAATAAGTTCTTTCATGTTAGATCAAAAATTATTTCAACCCATTTCCACAAAATCCCCCCTTTTCACAATCCTAAAGAAAAAGAGCTTTGGAAAGCAGTGTCGAAAATGAAGAAATTGCTTGTAACAAGCAATTTCTTCATTATTCAAAATGGTTTGTACCAAAAGGACAGATAAAATGAAAATACCATAAACTTAATTGTTGACTGAAACTTCATATGATTTGGACCAGTCTAATTTCTTTTTTGTTTGGTAATTGGTTAATTAATTCATACAACAAATGGCTTTATATATTCAACACCTTGGCAAGGGATTACCAAAATTCTACGTGGACATAAAACTATTTGCACTGTCTGATAATTGGGCCCTCAATCGTAGTCTTTGATCAGTCCTAAAACTAGGTGACATTGGCGCTGTCAGAGGTTTTTGACTACCCTGTAGCGCAACTGATTTATAATGTTTGATTGGTTGTGCTTTAGGCACAGCTTCCCGTCGGATCCTTTCAAGTTCTGCTTGCTCCTCCGCTTCTTTCATCTTCATTTCCTGCTTCCGAATGTTGTCCATTTCATCTTGTTTTGCTTTCTTGTGCATTTGGAAGGCTTCCCATTTCACACATCTTTTAGCAGTATTCATTTCAAACTCACTAAATTCTGAAGGAAATCGAAGGAAAAGATTTTAAAAATTATCAATTCGATATAGCAGAAGTGCAATCAATTATGAGTGAAATTAGAAATATTTAACCAAATACCTAACAATGCAACATCTTGATGCATCCTGGAAAAATAACAGTAAGAATCATTGTTTCAAAAGAAAAAAATGCATGTAACAACTTTGTTTGAAAATGTTTGAGGCTTTAAAGTTTGTGGTATTAATGTCAAGCTTTGTCAAATTAACCCATTCCAAAACAACAAATTTTTAGACTGGTCCAAATTGAAAGAAGTTTTCAAGTTGATGGAATCTTATTTTTTTGTCTTTTTGGTTAGAAAACATTGTGGATAATGAAGAAATTGCTTGATACAAGCAATTTCTTCATTTTCCATATTGTTTTCCAAAGCTCTTTTATTGAGGGGCATAAAAAGGAGGGCTTGAGTGGGAATGGGTTAACAGGGATTTGAATTCAAATCACTCATACCATCACAGGCTTTCATAAAACATTAACTCTTGTCCTACTTAGCCTGGAATATTTCTGTTCCAGCAGGAGGTATAGACAAAGATCAGCCTGCAAGAATGTGAAGTCTGATCTTAGTCTGCACCACCTGTTTGTCCCCATATGCAAAAGTTGTTTAAAGAATTGAAATAGTAAATGGCAAAAAGTGCTTACAACACTTTCTGTCTGTTTACATTAATGCCATTCTGAACAAGTCATGTCGGACATGGCCATCCCCCTGCAGTAAAAGCTTGATAGTAAACTGAAGCCAGTTAGATATAGGCTTTTTGTGCACTGCATGTCTTCTCAATGAGTTTGATAAGAGCTATTATACTTTCAGAGATATGCTCAGGACAAAATCTTAGTCTTTAAACAACAAAGGGCAATAACTCCAAAATTATGAAAGCAAGAGTTGTGCACTGCACTTCTCCTCAATGAGATCTATCCACCTATGAAGTATTTATACTCTAGGGGATATGCTCAGGACAAGCTGAATGATGGACGGACACCATAACTTAATCCCCTTTGCCGAAAAGGTAGGGTATAAAAAAAGAATTTATCCAGCATTTAAAGAGTTAAAACATTTTTTTTGATTGATTGAATGGGGTTCAACACCATTTTAAACAATATTTCAGACATATTGTGGCCGCTGAAGCACCTTACCATGGATTCCTAGTATTTCTCACACCATTACTACCACTACATCCTTTCCAAGCCTCAAGCTGCTAATCCCCCCTAGGTTTATGTCAGAAAAGATATTTGCCGCAACCGGGTGAAAAGAGGAAATTATTGAGAACTTGAAAGAAATAAGATATGTTTGTGAAACACAATGCCCCCGCAACAGGACTTAAGTATGAAAAGGGCTGTTGACTTGATGGAGATGTATCCTCATGCCAAATATGAGCATTGTATCTGTAATAGGCTGGTGGTAATTGGCAATGTTAAATTTTTTGGTTAAGTTTTACAGACAGACAGACCAACAGATGGAAAGACTGAATGACAGACAGACAGATGATAAACAATATGCCCCTGATCTTTTGATGCGGGGCATAAAAATATCTCAGTTACACATTTTTATCCCATGATGATTTCACTTCAATTGACATCAACAATAAATCACTGAATACAATCACTGGATTTTTATTCTTACACTTGATGTAGTACTTGCAACCCATTCCCGATCAAGCCCAATTTTTTACGCCCCTCCTGAACCCAGTTCAAGAAACCAGATGTGTTTGTGAAACACAATGCCCCCTCAACAGACCTTAACTGTGAATAGTATTGTTGATTTGACAGAGATGTATCATCATGCCAAATATGAGCATTGTATCTTGAATAGGCTGGTAGTAATAGTTGATTTGTATGCGAGTTTTAATAGAGTATTTTAGTGAAAGCGACAAGGAATTTTTTTTTTTTTCGTTTTACCTTGGTATGTGACCTTGACCTTATCACATGACCTTGACATGAGGAGATGCATATCATGGAGATGCATCATCATGCCAAATATGAGTATTGTATCTTGAATAGGCTGGTGGTAATTGGCAATGTTAAGTTTTTGGTTAAGTGTTGCAGACAGAAAGACCAACAGACGGAAAGACTGAATGATGGACAGACAGACGGACAACGGTGAAACAATATGCCCCTCATCTTTCGATGCGGGACCATAAAAATTGATTGGTACAAGCAATCTCTTCATTTTTCACATTGGTTTTTACCCATAAAGACAGACATTTGAAATAGTACCAACTTAAAAATGTCATTTGCAACTTTTTTGAATTTGGACAAGCCTAATATTTTGTCATCTGGTAATGGGTTACGGATTGACAGTGTACTTAATTATACCTGTTGTATGCTTGTGTGTTTTTGCAGGAACAAAAGGATCAGACTCTAAAACACGGGGCTCTCGAGCTTTAAACTTGGACTTTTCTCTCTGTTGACGGAATTCCTCTTCAATCTGTAAAAAAAGTTTTCTAAACACAATCCACTCGAAATATGTCACAAGACATGGATGCTTGTCAATATCTTTCAATTGTGACCTCAAACTTATCCAAAAGAGCTTTACACATGACACTAGTACTTAACAAGGGTAACATCTTTGCCCAGTCATTTTGAAATCCAGTAATAAATAAGCTCCATACAAGAATTGGACACACACGCACCCACATAGGCACAGGTAACCTCTATATACCTGGCAGGGGCATAAAAATTACATGAAGCAACAAGATATCATTTTTTAAATATTTATTGGCCATGTAATTGTTTTCAGAAATTGGCCTTTATAGTTTGACCTTGAACATGTCAGATGACCTTGACCTTGGGAGATGCACATTGATGAGAAGTTACACACTTTTCTTCTATCTAAAATTGTCACCAAAATCCTGATTAAAGGTTACAAAGAGGAAATTTCTAATTTTAAGACATAGATCAATTTCTCTATGTAAAATATAGATTTTGTTATCATATATTGATCTTGCGTGAAAAATGAATACATATATTTTAAAAGTAAATAGGACACAAAATATGATTTTATTGAGAGAAAAATTCTAAAACCTTATCACTTAACACTTGAGTTGCATAGCAAAATGATGTAGTCAGTCTCCATGATCCTGAGATGATGTCAGTAGTGTGAAATGAACAAAAGCTACATCTACCAAAACTGTGACTTAACCATTTTGCTAATCTCACTGGTTTTCTGTGAACTCCTTTTTATGTCCCTCAAGAAAAAAGCTTTTGAAAACATTGTGGAAAAAGAAGAAATTGCTAGCAATTCCTTCATTATCCACAATGTTTTCTATCCAAAAGGACAAAAAAAAATCATCTAATTTCCATCAACTTGGAATTGTTGTCTGTAACTTCTTTCCGTTTAGACCAGTCAAAAATTTATTCGTATGGGATTTGGTTTAACCCTGTCCCGTTCAAATACAGGATTTTACGCTCCTGTGATTTTATACTCAAGAAAACATTGTGGAAAAAGAAGAAATTGCTTGTAACAAGCAATTTCTCCTTTTTCCACAATATTTTCTACCACATAGGATGGTTTCATTTCAAATGGCATCCAGTTTTCAATGTCGTCTGCAAACTCTTACAATTTTGACCAGTCTAAAACTTTGCCATCTTGGAATGGGTTAAAAAAAAACAAAAATTACCTCATTACTCCACTGTTCCGCCTTCTTCATTCCCCTTGTCTCTGTACCAAGGTTAAAGGGTTGTGGAACTGTTGGTGCTTTCTTTTTCTTCTCTGGTAGTTGTGTATCAAAGTCCGGGAGAGGATTAGCATGGAAATCTCTTAACTGAAATTTCGAGTTCAATAAACCACTTACAAGAGAACCAAAGTGCAACCAATACAAATTGAAAGAACTTGCTGACAATAAAAAATAAAAGTGCATTAATAATGAACAAGAGGACCATGATGGTCCTATATCGCTCCCCTGAGTATGATGGCTCAAGGCTTTATGAGATAATATACAAAATAACAAAGCTCTACACCTAATCCTTTTGGAGAAGAAGATATTTTAAGGATTTTCTCCTTTAATCCTAGGTTTAGTGAAGATCCAACCATATTGAGCTAATTTCAAGAGTACGGTAATTCTTTGAAGAACTTAAGTAGAGGGTCAACAGTCATTAATCCATACCAAATATCAAAGCTCTGGGCCTAATGGTTTAGAAGGAGAACATTTTCTATGATATCGTAATTTCTGGGATTGCACAAAAAAGCGCTTATTTTCAGAATACACTAATTCTATGAAGTATTTTAGTACAGGGTCAATAGGTATTATAACACACTAAATATTAAAGCCCTTGGCCTTATGGTTGGGAGAAGAAGACTTTTAAAGATTTCCTTCTTTATTTCTATGTAAAATCAGGGATAAAAAAAAATAGGGCTAATTTTCAGAATACAGTTTATTCAATGAAGTATTTTGGTAGATTATCATAGATGATGATTTATACAAAACATCAAAGCTCTAGGATTATGGTTTGGGAGAAGAAGACAGCAACAATAAATTACTGAATACAATCACTGGAATTCTATGAAGTATTTTGGTAGAGGGTCAATAGATGATAATTCATACAAAATATCAAAGTTCTAGGCCTTATGGTTTAGAAGGAGATATCTTAAGATTTCTTTCTTTAATTCTATGTAAAATCAGGGATGGCCAAGAAAAGGGCTAATTATCAGATTACCGTAATTCTTTGAATTGTTTTGGTAGAGGGTCAATAGATGATGATGTATACCAAATATCAAAGCTCTAGACCTTATGGTTTCGGAGAAGAAGATTTTTAAAGTTTGCCTTCTTTATTTCTATGTAAAATCAGGGTTCGCCCAAAAAAGGGCTAATTTTCAGAATACGGTAATTCTTTGAAGTATTTGGTAGGGGGTCAATAGATGATGATTTGTACAATATCAAAGCTCTAGGTATTATGGCTTGGGAGGAGAAGATTTTTTAAGTTTTTTCACTCCGTTGCCATGGCAACCAGAGTTCTTCATGGATTTCAATTCTTTGAAGTATTTTGAAAGAGCATGACCTAAGAACCATTTATGTGAATTTTTGTTGAAATTCCATGGTTAGTTTAGGAGAAGATTTTTTTGTAATTGTGAAAGGACGGATGATGACCGATCACAATAGCTCACCCAGAGCACTTCGTGCTCAGGTCTAACCATTGTTATGTTTTTGTTTTTATGCCCTTGCATCGAAAGATCAGGGGCATATTGATTTATCGTTGTCCGTCTGTCATGTCTGCGCAAAATTTAACCAAACAAGATGTGTTTGTGAAACACAATGCCCCTGCTGTACATGAGGGTTTTTGGTGCTTGACCTTGGTATGTGACCTTCATCTTATCACCTGACCTTGACATGAGGAGATGCATATTATGGAGATGTATCATCACGCCAAATATGAGCATTGTATCTTGAATAGGCTCTTAGTAATTGGCAAGTTTCATGGTTAAGTTTTGCAGACAGACAGACGACAGACAGAGAGAAGACAGACAGACAGATAGACGGACAACGGTAAAACAATATGCCCCTGATCTTTCGATGTCGGGGCATAAAAACTTAACATTGCCAATTACTACCAGCCTATTCTAGATACAATGCTCATATTTGGCATGATGATAGATCTCCATAATACGCATCTCCTGGTGTCAAGGTCAAGCTAATGTGATAAGGTCAAAGTCACATCCAAAGGTCAAATGCAAAAAACCCCAACACCTCATGTGTGGTTGGGGCATTGTGTTTCACAAACACATCTTGTTTTTTTTACAAAAATATTGAAATTTCAGCATAGATACACAATGTGTTGGACAGCTATGATATTCTAGGGCTCAACTTCAGAAATAAATTAAAGACAGTCTTGTATTTAATTACTAAAGTTAAGCTCCAGAGGGTCTATGCGACTCACATCTGACAGTTCTAAGAGTCTCAGGCAGGCAATACCTGCATCCATTTTAACCATGAAAAGAGGTGTTAGAAAAACAAGTGGTAGTACTAGTATCAACATTTTTTTGTACTAGCCAGTTCTTCTTTTGCAATGAAATTTTTTCTGGTAATAATTATCTTGTCAATGGATTGCAGGGTTCGTGCTGTCGGTCAAAATTGTCACCAAATGTGACATAAGTTCTTTAGCTAAGTTTTTTTCATTTTGCAAAAGTGTATGGAGCAGTTTTATAAATACATAAATATGTTTGCGATTTATCTCTGGAAATAAAATCCCAGGGCTAATTGTCTGTACTTGCTCAAATCTTGTCAATCAAGTCATTTATATCAACGATTTCGACACAATAGAAACACTTTGCCAAACTGAATTACTGTTTTGATTGATCGGTAACTCGGGTGAATGAAATGCGCTCATTGGTTAATGGGCCTTATTTATTTTTGCTCTTAGGGTATGATTTACTTAAATTTGACAAATTTCTGAAGTGGCAACACCTCATTTGATACCCTTGAACTGACCAATTGCAGTAGTCAATGAAAGAAATAATGATCAATCAAATCATTTAACCCATTCCATCTCAATCCCTCCTTTTTACGCCCCTCAAGTAAAAAGTTTGGAAAACATTGTGGAAAATGAAGAAATTTGCTTGTATCAAGCAATTTCTTCATTATCCACAATGTTTTCTATCCAAAAAGACGAAAAAATTCAAAATTCCATCAACTTAAAATTGTCGTCTGCAGCTTCTTTCAAATTGGACCAGTCTAAAAGTTTGCTGTGTTGGAATGGGTTAATCATACTGGCCACCTTTTGTCTTCACCTAATAAATACAAACACCAATCCTTATTCAATTTGGGCTAATTTCTGTATATTATTTTTCATGCATCCCCCCCTTTTTTTACCAAAGAATCTCTTTTCAAAATACTGGAAGCACTGATTGAAGAGGACTAAGATCATGTTGATTGTATGAAACAGCTACATAAAAAAGCTCACTTTCATATTTGATATATGCATATGGTTTATTATACACATACAAAACCAATATGTAGTTTTAAAATGGTTGATATTGGCACAAGCTTCCCTCCATTTTTCCCCAACTTCCCTCCTTATTGGCCCAAACTTTATCAAATTTTTCAACCCACACAAACTTACCCCTTGAATGGATGGGAAAGGGTAAACCTATTCCTAAACAAATGCTGATTTTCTAATAACCCTCATCTTGAGGGGCATCAAAAAGTGTCATTATGTGGGAAGGGTTTCATAGAATGGAACTGAATAAGAAATAATACAGGCCCAAAGGATCTGCAACATATAAACTGCTGATAATCCTTCAATTCTCCCGCCCTGTGTTGGAGGACTGGTAATAGTGTAAATTCTTGTTGACAGCCTGGTTTTGATCTCGTGGGTACTTACCCTGGCCTCATCCTCTAGAGCTTGTTCAATCTTCCTCGCTTTCTGCTCTGCTTTTGCCCTTTCCCTCTCTTCAAACCCAAATGGAGCCGGCTCAGTACATTTATGCTGGTATTGAGGTTGAAATGGAACTCCAAAATGGGGTACAGCTCGTATTCTCTGTGACTGCTTCTCTTCCTGAAATGGATTTATTATAAACTAAGCACTAAAACAGCAAGCAGGTAATTTTTTGGCCTAAATTCCATAACCCATTCCAACACAGCAAAATTTTAGACAGGTCCAAATTGAAAGAAGCTGCAGACGACAATTTCAAGTTGATGGAAATTTGAATTTTTTCCATCTTTTTGGATAGAAAACATTGTGGATAATGAAGAAATTGCTTGATACAAGCAATTTCTTCATTTTCCACAATGTTTTCCAAAGCTTTCTTCTTGAGGGGCGTAAAAAGGAGGGATTGAGTTGGAATGGGATAAGCACCATGTAGAACTGCTAGTTGAACATCCATGCTATGTTTTAAGTGTATGCTATTTATGGTTGCTGAGAAATTGTTGCGACAAATATTGGTTATAGATGGATAGAAGCATAGACAGATGGATAGAGCTTAACAAGTATACAGTTTAAACTCTCCTTCTAAAAAAGGTCAAAATAAGGTAGAATATTTATCCTCTCTTATACATACATTGCATGGTATTTAAAGTTGCTTTTAATGTGTAAGAAATTTTACTCCTACATGTAATCATCTTATAGTAAAAATGAAATAATTCATACTATGCATTTATAAATATTTTCACTTTGCCGCAAATCAAAGGCCCCTACCTTTTCCTTATTTTCCATTAAAGGTACTCTTGCTCGATGTTTCAAAGCAAAAGCTGGTGATTCTGGTACGGTCAGTGCCATCTTTTTAGGCTCATGGACACCCTGTAACAATATGAATACAGTTTTGAAAGTGAAAAACTTCTCTATTTACAAAAGTACAGTCAGATGTATTTTCTGTAAGTCAGGAAGTCCGCAAATGAAGTAATTCATTCATACTGGAAGTTGTCTTTGAACTCCAACATTGTAGGGCTGACCATCGGCTTAGAAAAACAATATCGCGATAGTTTTACTATCGCAGTAATGATATTATGATACTATCATCAGAAATTAATCGTGATATGTCATGATACTATCAGTATATGTTACTTTGTTTATTTTCTATGTTAATCCCGACTTTGTTTTCACAATCTCTAATTTGCAGCCATGTTAGACGACAAAAATAAGTAAAACAGAATAACTCAATTAGTGTGCTGATCATCATAATTAATCCAATATCATATATGATTGTCTTATTTTTATTTTTTTGACAATTCTAGCAATGAGAATTCATAAAACATTGATAACAAGTCTTAGCTAAATGTGGTTTTGGATTTTTGAGGACCTTTACACTTCATAAAAGAAAAGCTATGAATTAATTCCTAAACAAAAACAGAGTACAGAAGAAACAAACGTGCCTATCACTAAAAATATAGACAAGAGGCCCAGTGAGCCTTAACGGTCACCTGAGTAAAAGAGCACCAAGACAAGTGATTTTGTTTGAAAGAATTAGAAAAAGGTTTGGTTTATTTCCCCTCAGTAGTTCTTGAGAAGAAGATGAAAATGTTTAAAAGTTACCAAAAATGACCCCCTCTTGGTCCCCATTTTAGGCACCCCTGACCTCAAGCCTTTTAATTTTCACAAATCTGTATAATCAGTACCCAATGATGCTTTTCACCAAGTTAGTTTGAAATTGGCTTAGTACTTCATCAGAAGAAGGTGAAAATGTGAATTTTTTAACATGATGAACTTTGACCTCTGGGTGTGGCCCCATACATGACCCCAGGGACATGAATTTTACAATTTATAATATACCTGTCCTAGTTGTCATGCACACAGAATATTTAAGCTCTGGCATTAACGGTTTATTAGAAGAAGATTTTTAAAGAAGTACCAAAAATTACCCCTTTTTGGCCCCTATTTGGGCCCCTATGACCCCCAAAACCCCTATTTTCACAAACTTGAATTGGCATCCCCCAATGATGCTTTCAACCAAGTTTGGTTGAAATCCGCCCAGAAGTTCTTGAGAAGAAGATGAAATATTTAAAAATTACCAAAAATGACCCCCTTTTGGTCCCCATTTTAGGGCCCCCTGACCCCACAGCCTTTTAATTTTCACAAATCTGAATAACCATTACCAAATGATGCTTTTCACCAAGTTTGTTTGAAATTGGCTTTGTACTTCATCAGAAGAAGATGAAAATGTGAATTTTTTAACATCATGAACTTTGACCTCTGGGTGTGGCCCCATACATGACCCAAGGGACATGAATTTCACAATTTATAATAAACCTGTCCTAGTTGTCATGCACACAAAATATTTAAGCTCTGGCATTAACGGTTTATTAGAAGAAGATTTTTAAAGAAGTACCAAAAATTACCCCTTTTTGGCCCCTATTTGGGCCCCTATGACCCCCCAGAACCCCTATTTTCACAAACTTGAATTGGCATCCCCCAATGATGCTTTCTACCAAGTTTGGTTGAAATCCGCCCAGTAGTTCTTGAGAAGAAGATGAAAATGTTTAAAAGTTAACGGACGACGGACGACGGACAAACGATGATTGCAATAGGTCACCATGACCATTCGGTCAGGTGACCTAAAAATGAAAGTAGGATAAGTTAAACTGAAAACTAGTTCTCTCTCTATCTCTCTCTTTTTATTTTAACCTAAGAGACCAAGAAAACATTGAATTTCTGTTCAAGTAAGCTTTGAAACTATTGAAACTATTGATATTTGAACAAACCATCCCAACAGTTATTGATGTCAGGGAATTGCAATCGATACATTGTTATTGTGACTGTCACTATGACAATACATTTACGTCTCTTTCAGATATGTTCACAAGATACAATTTTCAAAATTATTAACCTACTATGAGGGCTTCTAGCGCTTTCAGCCCCTTGATTTTAATGCAATTTTGTAGGGGATTTATTCAGTATAATGAGGATTAACCCAATACCACACACATTTTTTTAGACTGGTTCTAATTGAATAAAGATGCAGGCAACAATTCCAAGTTGTTAAAATTGAAAAAATCTTCGTGTTTTGGAGCAGAAAACATTATGGATAATGAAGAAACTGAGATAAAAACAGTTCATCCCCCTTTTTTAAAGTCAAAGTTTTAAGTTTGCTTCAATACTGGATATATTACCCTTACCCAATGCAGTCTTAACAACATCATACAGTGAGAATTTTACCTTAATGAAAACTATAATTATCATTAATTTGAATCACAACCCCTACCAGCACATTGTCACTGAAGTAGCACAGTTGACCTTTGACCTATTTTATCCAGTTACAAAAGGGCATCACCTTGGGTCATGGATAATATTTGCATGAAACAGCAAAGTCCTATATCAAATGGCTTATAGGCTAGAACACAGAAATGTTTTCAGTCAAAGTTCAATTGTGACCTTGACCTGTGTGACCCCAAAAACAAGGCGACCTCCTTGGATCATTGGTAACAATTGTATGAAGGTATATGTTTGTAGGTCAATTGGTTCTTGAGTTAGAGAGTGGAAATGAAACAGATAAATAGATAAAGGAACGGACAGACAGATATGGTGAAGGCAATATGTCCCCGAGGGGGAAAGGGGTTTGGGGTGGGGGGTAGATAAATTAAAATATAAAACACTCACAACCACTCCTTCCAAGATCTTCTTGTTTAAAGGCTGGGCGTGAAACTCATACTGCTCCTCCTGGGTATTTTCATCCTTCTTAAAAGCCTTATTGTTGCATGACAACTGAAAACCTTCAGGCACTGTAGGGGTCTTTTTAGGACCCTTCTTCATATTTGGCTTGGCAAAGATTTTGGGGTTCACTGGGTTAGCTTTAATCTGATGTCTGAAATGGTACAACAGATTCTTGTGAATCTTCACTGAAGAGGGTATTTATCAGGATATTTATCAGCTCTTATACTGGTCCTCAGGGCCTTGACCTGTGAATTTTAACCCTAATCATGCTGAACCACAAACATTCCTGTCATAGTGGGCTACACATACATTCAGTCTGATCCTAGTCTACACAACCTGTTTGTCCCTTTTAAACTTGTCTTTACCACTGGTTTGTCCCTTCAAAGCTAGAGTTGCTTATAAAATTAATTTTTGAAACAAATAGGGACTCCAAACAATCCCTTTTGTGTTTTTAGCCTGTTTAAGGTTAAATCCACAGCAAGGAATTAATCAAGCATGAAAATTGCCTGCTGATTTATACAACTTTTTTGTCAATGGAAATTTGGGACTCACTTTTTCACTTCCTCCAACTCTTTCTCCTCAAGTTCCTCCCTAGATGGTGCTGTTACTGCCCTCGCTCTAGATCTGGTCTCAAAATGTGGAGTTTTTGGTATTGTCATACCCTGATTAGGGGGTGATCGTGACCTTCCTCTAATTTGAGGCGCAGCTAGAAAAATATGTCATAAAGTCTCAATAAATTGATTTGAAAATTTGTTTGGTTATCCTCTACATATTTAGATGTAATCAAAAAGAAATGCTTGGACACTTAGACTTTTGTTTTTCCAGTATTTGACCCTACAGGTTGAAACATTTGATCAAAGGCAGATATTTTCCATTTGTCCCTAGACAAGTTAGACATAAGTTTCTACTTTTCCAGAATTAAACATAATTGTCTGCAAAATAGTTAAAGAGATAAATTTGGGAAAACATTGACTTCATTAAACACAGTATTTTCTACACTTCAATTAAAACATTACGGTCATTTTGAGATCTTTTTTTTATACCATTCCAAGATATGCTATAGCAATTTCTTGTCCCTAGACAAGTATCCTTGAAAAAAATCACTTGTCCCCAAGTAAAGGGTAATTGGACAAGTTGGGCATGGGAATTCAATACACTTACACAATGGTGCCTACCTTTAGGTTTAGACCGGAATCTATCTGGAGTTGCATTGAACTGGGCCAGTTTCTGTGCCATGGATTCATATTTCTCTGCTTGTTTTGCGTCAAGATCAGGTAGCTTTCTTTTCTTCTGACTGGCAAAGTGGAATGGCTCTGGTACAGTTGGCCCAGCTTTCACAGGACCCGAGGTCTAAATAGAATGTCAATTGAGTTATCAGGACATATGAAGCAGGGGTGTATAATTCCACTTGTCCACTTGTATTGACGAGTAATATTTGTTTCTTAGGGCAAGGTAAAAAAATACAATGGTCTCCCCCAAAAGGGAAAGTGCATTTTAAAACAAGATTATATAAAATTTGTTATCTCAAAACTCAAAATGAACACAGATACTTCCCTAAATCCAAAAACATAAGTTAAACTATGATGACCAATGATGTGGGATGTTTATTTCTTTTATGCATGCACATCTCTAAGTGCTTGACAGGTTCTCTCTTCAAAGTGTGCAATAGACTAGGAAATTAGGAGGACCTCAAATCAGACCTATTTTTCTTTACAACATTATCAAGGTATTCCAGTCAAGATATCGTAATGTTAATCATGTAACACCATCTACCTATTTTATAGCGTCACTGTTTGTTGCCAACCAAACTTTTAAAATTTGTCAGTCACAATGCATTGCTATTCAGTTAGAACATAGGGCTGCCCTGATGACCAGAGGACAGTATCGAAGTGTGTTCTATAGAGAAAACAAAAAAAGGAATGATTTACAGAAACGATATGTCTTTAAATGTAGAAAGTACAACATTCAACAAGCTTGGTTGGATTAATTTTCATTGGCCGACAAAGATGACCAAGAATTATTCTGTAAAGTCAGTGGAAAATATCCTTACCTGGCCCATACAAAATCTACTCTTTATATTGGTACCTCAATAAATCACAAAACAAGCAATTTCTTCATTTATTACAATCTTTTCAAAAGCTCTTTTCTTGTGAGGAGTAAAAGACAGGATTGAACGGGACTTGATTAAAGTGTTATCAGCTTGAACTTAATGTGTTGTCTGCTGTTTTAATCACATGATAACGGCTTAGATGTGTTGACTTCTATCTTGTTAGTTTTTAACATTTTCCAAATTTGACCAAATTTCATGTGAATTTCCCAAAGTGAAAGGCTAGGGCCTCTTCCCAATTTTTGGAAAAAAAAAAAAAATCCGGACATTTCATCAAAATCTGACAATAATCATAGGAGTAGTTGGGCAAACAAGTTTTTTAGACAGTTAATCTCCTTTTCCCATGATACAGCTATGATTCACAAAACGATAAACATGCAGTAGGACACATGAAGACAATCATTTGGTGACAATCTCATCAAAAACTGTCAAAAACTATAGAAGTTGTGCCCATAGGATAAAGTTAACATCTGCCCATCCAACTAGGATGCAGCTGGGTGGAGCCAAAGTGAGACCCCTGTGGGATTATTTTAACTTTAGTAAAGGGTCACCAGAAAATGCCACATGCAAAATTTGGAACCTCTAGTATTGAGTGGTTTTTATTATTCACTAAACTTGTTTTTGATTACATTTTGAATTTGAGTCAAATTCACATGAATCCACACCTGAAATGTTTGCTCAATTTTGGAATTTACTTCTAGAAGCACAGGTGCTGATGACTAATTTTATGGACAATTTTGATAATCCCCATGTCATAGCGGAATTTTACACTAGCTGATTGAATGACTAACAAAAGTGAAAACTTAATCACTGACTTCATATCTTTTTGTAAACAAACCTTTTTGTGGTGGGTCACAATATAAACTATTGAAGCTCCTTTCTTGAACTGTAGCTAGGCGTGTATTAATTGATCTTATATTTCAGTCATCATATTTATTTATACATTTAGTTCTGGCGTATGACTTTCTAATTAATTTGTTGTGTACATGTATTTTAGGGTGGGTGGATGGTATGGCTTTGACATTTTCTGAATGTGGTTAGGGTTAAGGTACTAAGGACTTCAAATATGCAATTATCAGAAATTTCAAGAACTAAAAGTCATGATCAATATATTTTTGTTCAACATTTGGATATATGAATAAGTAAAGTTCAAAGCAAATTCATGAAAAAAAGTGGATTTGATATATATCATAAGTCAAAAGAGAGTGAAGACCACAAAAGATCAAAAAATGTGTGATCCTTGAATTTTAAGCTAGATGAGAGAAATAAAATATACTAGAATTTTTACAACAAAATTGGTGCACAATAAACATTTAATGATACACCCAATTCAATCTTAAAGGGCAGTACCCAAACAAATTAGCTTAACACACTTTTCAGGGCAGTAAAAATCATTTAACCCATTCCCACACAACAATGTTTTAGACTGGTCCAAGTTGAAAGAAGCTGCAGACAACAATTGAAAGTTGTTGAAATTCTAAAAATCTTTGTGGCTAGAAAACATTGTGGACAATTAAGAAAGTCCTTGTAACAAGCAATTTCTTCATTTTCTACAATGTTTTCCAAAGCTGTTTTATCGAGGGGAGTTAAAAGGAGGGATTGACTAGGAATGGGTTAAATTTCAGGTTGAGTAGATGAAAAACATGTAGAATTCATTTGTACTTTTACTTTCTCAGTGCTTTGCTTTAGGGTCAGAATGCATCAATTAATGTAGATGATATGCTCACACAGAGAGACAGTAGTAACTCTTTATGCCAGCAACCGTAACCTTGTGGGGGCATAAAAATGTTATGTATTATACATTATGAGCAGCTTAATAAGGATTTTCACGAATTCTTCAAATATACAGATTAATGGTGTTTGTAAGTATATTGATACTTGTATTAAACCGTGTACATACCATCTCGCTTTTTTACACCGCTCAAAAAAAGGTTTTCGAAAACATTGTTGAATTATAAAATCTTAGATGAGTCCAAGTTCAACAAAGTTGCAGTGAACACTTTTTAATCAGTTGAAACTGACAGGGGTAGAAAACATTGTGGATAACTAAGAAATTTCCTTCTTGCAAACAATCTATTTATTTATGACAATGTTTTCCATGCTTTTTCCTTGAGTGGCGTTAAAAAAATGACATTGTGTAAGGATAGATTAATGATTTTCAATTTCAAAACTCACTGTTTGTTTCTCCTTGTTGGACCTCAAGATACTGGCAAAATCTTTAGCATCACCATCCTGTCTTGTTTCCATTCCATGCGTCTTAACTCTGCTATCTGTTCTGAAGTGAAACTCCTGAGGTTTTGTTGCTTCTTTATTTGGGTGATGCACCACTGTGGGACCTTTTCCTTGCATGGCCTGTTTGTAAGACTCTAGATGCTGTTTTCTTTTTTTGGCCATCTCCTGTTTATATTGAGCAATCTTGTCCAGTTCCATTTGTTCTGAATTCTTCAAAGGTTTCTGTATTGTATGCTTAATTGGTTTCCGCCTGTTGAGACAATAAACTTGGAAAACTAAGAAATGTGTGGCAGTGCTGCCTGTGCAAATTTTTTAACTTGATCTTCTGAAACCTTAACCTAGAACCTAAAAAAACTTATATGAGGGGTGATTGTAAAGTCTGGCCTAGGGCAGAAACCCACATCTTTTTACCCTTTTCTGTTCAATCATTTTTTTTACCTTGTCAGATAGCTCAGAAAAAATAAAATTGGTGGGCATGGGGGGTGGGGGTGGGTGTTTGACTGCTGCGTTAAAATTATGAACCATGCGCTGTAGGTACGAAGATACCTTGGGACGAATCAGCAGATGTTTGTGTTTTTATTTATTTTCGGGGTTTCCCGTTGTATTTCAGAGGGTTAATATTGATTGAAAAGGTAGCTCTGATTGGATTACTGTGCACTGTAAATTTCTTTTCGGTCATATCAGCCAATAAATAGCAAAAATAATAAAAACTAGAGCTGTCGCCCTCAAGGGCTGACGAGAATACCCCCCACACCGCTAAAAAGGCTTTTCTATGAAGGAGTAGAATTTGAAGCTGTTTAATCACATGCATGTCATGGTGGTTGAACATTGCCAACCCTCCACCTCTTTCTGATTTTGTGTTTGTTGCTAGAGTTGACTGATTAGGAAAGGTTGGTCAATATGAGCCTATGTTAAAGAAAACTGTGTGAGGAGATGATGACACAAAATTATATCCACGAAAAGTCAATATGAGCCTATGTTAAATTTTTGACCCGGGGGGGGGGGGGGGGGGGGTCAAACGGACGGACGGACAACCTGATTCCAGTATACCCCCCCATAACTTCGTTGTGGGGGGTATAATAACAAATTTGAGTTTGACGTAACGAAATACTCCTTCTGCATCATAAGCTTTCTGTTTTGTATCGCTGCGATGGCAGAAATAGAAAACAAAAATAATCTTAAGCTTCTTTGGCCAAAGAGAGCACAAACTGTATATTCAATATATTGTTTAAATGAGAAGAAAGCCCTTGAGATTAATTTTTGATGACAGAATCTTCTTCCAACCTATTACTGACCTGTTTGACTAAAATTCTGTTCAAAGTCTTATTCATGAGTTCAAATCCCTGCCATTAAGACATTTCAGAGCCCAAACTCGATATTGATGATACCCCGAAGGCACTTGACTACATCATGTTTGCTTTGATATGACTGACGGATTTTAAAGTAGCATTTAACACAATTTAAACAATAAGAAAATCTTACCTCATGAATGAGGGTGAACTGCCGACGGTTAATTCCCTAGGTTTTGATGGCACAGATCTGTCTGTAGACCCTGTCCTTCTATGTCCCGTTGATCTATCACTAGATAGACCACGTGAGTGATTCCTTGTCACTCTCTCAGCCGATTCAGGTCGGATGACACTGTTAAATGACATGCTTCTTTTAATTCCTCCATTTCTGGTCGGAATGCTACGTCTAGGCTTGTCATCTTCTTTCTGTTTCTTTGCTGTTGAACATGCCCTGTTGAATTGAAAATATACCTTCATTTACCCTATACTGTTTTCAAATTTTTTAGAATTGTCCAAATTCAAAGAGATAGCAGACGACATTATAGGGTAAGAACAATTCCAAAAGTACCATCCCATATTATGATAAGAAACTTTGTGGGAAAAGTCACAAGTAATTTCTTCTTTTTCCACAATGTTTTCTCGAGTATAATATCACATGGGACATAAAAACCTGGGACTGTACAGGAAAGGTTAAAACCACTGATTTATTTATTTAATCTTTGAGGTAAAAGAATAGAGTTCTTGTGACAAGTATTTTCTCTCAATGTTTTCTACCTGAAGTCACTTCTTTTTTAATTCAAGAAATTCAAAATGCTATCTGCTGCTTCTTTTCAATCTTTTTTTTCAAGAAGTTGCAGATAACAATTTTAAGTTGATCATGCCCACTGGGTTTTCATTTTGGGGGTATATGTACCCCTTATGTTTTGAAATGGGGGTACAAAGAAAAATCTTGGGGTACAGTGCAAACTTTACTTTCTGAGGTAAGGGTACACCATACAAATCAGAACCCTTTACCAAATGACAATGTTTTAGTTATATACATTGTAAATGATCAGTAAATTAGTGCCACATGTCATGTGCATGATTCAGATAAATTTAGAGCAAAAGATAGCAAACATGTTTTGGTTTTTTTTTTTGGGGGGGGGGGGTGAAAAGCTGATTTTAACAATTTACTTTTTTCTCAATTATTGGATTTTGGAAGGGTTGCATGGGATATGAGAGCATTCTGGTACAGAAAATATCAAATGTCCTTATAAATGTCAAATGGTCACCATTTGTGGAGAAATTTAATAGAATAGGTTTTGTTACTACATTTTGCAGAGAGCAAATGCATAGATAAAACAAATCTACAACGTTAAATAAATGGCTCCATTTTGTCACGCCAAACTTAGATGTACAACAGAACTCACAAGAGAAACTAATTTCAAAATCAAATCCTATAGTATGAGTTCTTGACACTTTCTCGCGAAAAACACGTAAATATCTTGCAGTTTGGTTTGATAAATAGGACAACTTTGGACTCACTTCAAAACAAACTGGTGAGGCCTCAGAATCCGCATTGTACTAACTTTTCCAACTGCTGGTTCCCCTATTCTCTATATAGATGAAAACCCACCAGAAAGTAGTAATGGTTCCCGACGCATGAAAGGTGAAATCACATGCTCCCGATGAGATTTTTTTTCTACTTTGCTTGCATTTTTGGGGTTTTTAGATGAAAAAATATGCACGTAGAGTTTCTCGTTTTATACGCTAATAATTTCAAATGCAAACGCCCGTAATGGCATTTTTATTTCTACATTCATTTTTTTTTTGTACGTTCATGCACATCTTTGTGTAAGAATTGTACGTGAGCCGACGTAATTGTACGTAAATTATGTACTGCAGTACGTGAATAGGTACCCTGAAGTTGATGACATTTTAAAAGTCTTTGAACTTTGGGTTAGAAAACATTGTGGATAATGAAGCAATTTCTTTTATTTTCCACACATTGTTTTCCAAAGCTTTCATACTGAGGGGCCTTTCTAAGCTTGAATATGTGGGAATGGGTTAACAGTATTTCAGTCATATTGTGTTGTCAGGAGCACCTAACCATGGATTCCTGGTATTTCACTCACCAGTACTGCCACTACATCCTTTCCAAGCCTCCAGCTGCTCATCCCACTTAGGTTTACCATTAACCATCCATTGGTGGGAGACAGATGCCAGAAAGGATATTTGCTTCAACCACGGATCAAACCCAGGATCATGAAAATCAAAGGGCTGAAGAGAATGGAAGTACTAACAGTAGGTTGATATCTCTTTTGAAAGTTTATCTTATAGACAACTACGATTAAAAGGGAAAAGCAGGTGGTGTAGAATTTTATCAGAGTGTAGATATATGCAGCCTGATATTTTCTCTATTTCTCCTGCCAAACTAGGAATATTCCAGGTTCAGAATGACAAGGGTTAACTGATAAATTTCTGTTTGAAATAAATGTTATAAAACTTTTGTTACAAATTAAGAAATATATTTCCTTTTTTTCTCTCTTGATTTTCTTGATTTGATGCATTTTACAATTCTACAGGAAAGTCAAAATGAAAACTTACCTATCCAAAGACCTGTTCTGTCTTTTTACTCCACTTTTTAGTAACACATCCTTCTTTACACTTCTAAAATTGAACAAATGTGAAAAGTGGGGTTATAGTTCAACATAAAAAAATAAGGGACTGGGGGGCTCAACAGTCAAATCATGAGGGTCATTTTAACCCATTTCCTCACAAGCCAGCATTTGACCTCAGTCATGAAAAAAGGTAAGGAAAACAATGTGGAAAATGAAGAAATTGCTCGTAACAAGCAATTTCTTCATTTCCCACATCTTTTTCTTCCCACAAAGACAGAAAAATGTTTTGAAAAAACTTTTAGTTATTGTTTGCAACTTCTGCCAAATTTGAACAATCTTAAATTTTGTCGTCTGGTAAGGCGTTAAAGGTTAATGAGTAACACACAAGCTTGACTTTGCTATCAGAAGAGGTATTTCGATGTAAATTATAATTTGTGAAACTGACCTTTGATATACACAACTAAGAATATCAAAGCACTTCTCTTGGTCATGGGAAACATGGTAAATGGTAACATAGCATTTGAAGCGAAAGTTGAGACTAGATAATTAACAAATGGTCCAAAAGAGGAATAATTTTACAAAAATTATTTTAGAGTTATCCCCTAGAGGGTATAGATTGCTCTTTTAAGAGCAATAATATACCAGTTTACAAATATCATAGTCTGATATCATGTTATCTAATAATGAGTAATGTGGAAAAGGAAAAAGTGATTGAAGCAAGTAACTTCTTAATTATTTACAATGTTTTCTGACCAAGACAAAGATCACCAAAATTTTGTCAACCTGCAACTTCTTTAAAATTGGACCAGTACAAAATTCTATTGTTTGATAATGGGTTAATATATTTTGCTTGTTTGAATGGGCTTAGTACCATTTTAAACATCATCATCATGCATTTAGTAGCGGCTGGTCACCTAACCACGGATTCCTGTTACTCACACCAGGACTACCACTACATCCTTTACTAGCCTCCAGCTGCTCATCCAACTTAGGATTACTATTATCCATCCATTTGTAGGAGACAAATGCAGGAAAGAATATTTGCAACCACAGATCAAACCCTGGGTTAATATACTTACTCTGTCTGTCCATTATTAACAACAGCCACATTTGTCTTTTTATTTAAACTTTGATTGTCCACACTGACAATTTTAGGCTCGCCCTTTTCTACTGAAATGAAATTCAGTATTTCACAGGTAAAACTGGTAAAGGTATATACACACATGCTGCAGTAACTTGAAAATTTGGAAAACAATGGAATCACTAAATATTTTCATAGTGAAATGAAATTGTTGATTGAATAGGGTTAAATCAATTACAAGACAATGAAATTTTAACCATATATAAATTGATATCATTTTGAGATGACAATTTCAGGTTGACAGAATTTAAAAGATACCTGTCTTACTGGGTGGAAAGCACAGTTGGAACCCTAGAAATTGCTTGTTAACACGTAGTTTGTTTCTATTCCACATTATTTTCTTGAACACCTTTTCTTGATAGGCATAAACTAGCCATATTATGTGTAAAAAGATTAACCTTTTCCTGGTTAATTCCTGGTTTTTATATCCCTGTGATTTCATACTCGAGAAAACATTGGGAAAAAAGAAGAAATTGCTTGTAACAAGCAATTTCTTCTTTTTCCATAATATTTTCTGCCCAACTGAATGGTAATTTTTAAATAAAATCAATTTTAAATTTTCGTCTGCAAAACCTTTGAATTTAGACTGGTCTAAAATTTTGAAACACAGGACATTGGTGCACATGTGAAATTTTTACTAGTTAATTGTCACAAGCAATATCTTCTTATTTCCACAATATTTTCTCACTTATAAAAAAACAGGGACATAAAAACCAGGGTTTAAACAGGAAAGGGTGAAAAAATAATCTATTTTTGAGTTTTGCAGCATTTTCTACATGCACTATTTCGCAATTAGGCCGGTCAATGTCAGCACTTTGATAATACAGAATTGTTTGAAAAGTTATCTGCATTTTACAGCCAAGTAAGATTGATGTCTCTCTCTATCTCTCTTAAATTATTACTAGTAAAGTGCTAGTGGAAATTTGATTTTGCTTATAGATTTTATCACTACTTTCAATCATGTTTTGCCAGTTGCATTAAATGGGTAACTGTATTCAGCTATTTACAAACTTACATATGACTGAATGATGCATTGAGCATGTTAGTCTTGAATATCCAATGAGTATGAAAAAAAAAAAGGAAATAAATATGTAGTGAATGTTGAAACAAACAGGATGTTGATCAAAAAGGAAGTATGCTAGCGGAGTTTGATATTTGCTAATTAAAGTTCTGTATTGCCAGTAGCTTAAACAGTTAATTTCAAGCCCTGATATATGACATTTGGTTGTTCTTCAAATAAGCCACAGAACTGTACAGTTCCAGTTATAGCAAAAAAGTGGGATTGTATTCGAATGAGTTATGTGTAAGCCCCTGGACTATATTTTTACCTGCCATCACTGGTATATTCTGAGACTTTGGTGTGATATTTTCTTTACTTGGTTTCTCAGTGTCTGAAAATGTCAATTAAAACATTCATTCATTCAAAATTATTCACATTAGAAGCCGGTTACACTAGAACAGTGTTCATTCTAGAGGGGGCCATGGCTAAAATGGCCTCTAAAACCCAAAATGACCCCCTTCAAAATGAAGACTGGGCCCAAATGGCACACTTCAATCACCCATTCAATAAGACTTCTCTGAATGAAGTCATGGAAAAAATGTCTTAACCTTTTCTAGTAGATTTATTTTGGTCAAAACAATATATTTATTATCAAATTGTTATGGTTTGTTACATTTAAAACCTTGTAATTCAATAGCTTGTCTATGTATTTATATCGCATGACACCCTTGACCAAGAGCCATGGGCCCATTGGGCCCCCTATGATACAAAGCTGGATTGAACACTGCTAGAAGGGTTTTCAAGGGACAACTTCACTGTTCAATCTGGCAATGTGCAAATGGCCCTTGAAAAATGTCAATAAACCCACCTAATGAGTAGTCTGGACCTGTTTGGTGAACTATATTCTCAAGTCTTAAGTCGTTAATTTGTAATTAGAAAAAAGCCTGCGGTTTTCTTCATGAAAAATGGACAGTTTTTAAAGGCTTTTTCACATATACTTAGAAAAAACTCAATTTTTTATAAGGTATTTTAATACTGTCAGAAATACTGATCCCAATGATCAAAGGCTCTGCGACTGTTCAACCCCTTCAAATCCCAAGATAGACAACACACAGCTACACATGTACTTTGTTTATGTTAAACTTGTAAAATAGATAAGAAGGAAAGGTTGTAGAAAAATTTGTTTGAATGGGGTTTTACGCCGCTTTCAACAATCTTTCAGTTATATTGCAGTGGCTGGAGCACCTAACAATGGAATACTGGTATTTCTCACAGCAGTACTACCATTACTTCCTTTCATAGCCTCCAGCGGGTATCCCACATAGGTCTACGATTATCGACCCATTAGTGAGAGACAAATAGTCAGAAAGGATGAGTGCCGCCATCAGGGATCGAACCCGGGACCTCTAGATTGATAGTCCGACCCACTACCAACTGTGCTATGATGGCGGCTTATAGAAAAATACATTCCTTGTATCAATTTAGCCTCAGTGTTTTCAAAGCTATATTTCCTCTGTATCAAAATGTGGCATTGTATGCTTGTTTCCTTTTTTCAGTTTTTCCTACTCAAAATTTTGGAAAAAAAAATAATAAGCTGCAAACCTTTTGGAGTTTGGGATTTCCTCGTACTTCTTTTTGGAGTTCCTGAAAAAGAGAAAAACAATTAAATAGAGGCTGATCTAGAGGTAGGAATGTGCTTACCCCCTTTTTCCCCCCAGAAATCCCCAATATTTCTAAAAAGGATGGGGGAAATTTTTTAAATTAACAAGTTAGTGCAAATTCCCCCATACTTTTTTATTCCTAGATCAGGCACTCATTATATATTTTCCAGTGGTGATAATTTTTTTCTTCATCCATTACAAGACTACAAAAAAGTTTACAGACTGGTCCAAACTCAAAGGCGCAGATGAAAAACTGCCTTTGAAATTTTTTTATCCCAAAAAGTTTTATTGAAAATCTGAGGATCTGGTTTTTTTAGAGAGGCATTCATTAGATGAGGAATATAGTGTTGGGTTTTTTTTACCAAAATAAGTGGAGAATATTGGCCCTATTCCCCCGTTCTTGGAATACATATTTTTCCCCTCTTTTTGTCAAAAATTTCGCCTCCTAGGTGAAATTTTCGTATGTTTCAAAATATTTTTTGGTAAAACTTTACAAAAGAGAATGCTTCAGTTTTTATAGAAATGTAATATCTGATATTTGTTGATTTTCTAATATCTAGGCACAAGAAAATTTCATTAAATATGAAAAGCAATTTTCCCCTCCTTAAACTTTTCCTCAAGATTTTGTCCCTGTAAGGAGCACTGACCCCCATTCCCCTAAAATCAAGAAAAAACACTGGAATGGGTATTTTACCTGTAGTTTCTTTCATTATTTTTTTGGCAGATGATCTTGTTGTCCTCGTCGTCTCAGTCTGGGCCATTGGCGTCTGGAAAGCCTCATTTTCAATACTCACATTTACTGGCATTCCATTCTCATGATCAAAGTCTGGAATTAAAATTTCAATGTGAGTGATCGGGTTTATGAAACTTAAATTAATGCAGTACAGGTACTGCTAGTGAAATGACTAGAAGCAGACTTATCAGTTTTAACCCTTTCCTGTTCAATCCCTGGATTTTACGTCCCTGTGATTTTGTAACTTAAAAACATTGTAGAAAAAGAAGAAATTGTTTGTAGCAAGCAATTTCTCTTTTCCACAATAATTCTATCCTATTATATGGTTATTTTGAAATTAAATCTACTTTAAAATTTTGTCTTCAAAACCTTTGAATTTGAACAGGTCTAAAATTATGCCAAACAGGATGGGTTCACTGAAGCAGTATTTGTGAGTCTGGGACTCCCAACAAAGTACAGTAAAACCCCTCTAATAAGACCACTTGCGGAACTTTTTGAAAGTGGTCGACTCGTAATAGCAGGGTGGTCGTAATACCGAGGTTTGGTTGTTAGTTATTAAGTAATTCACTTTTATTTTATCTTAGTTATTTGAATATATTAATACTATACATACAAAAAATAAAACTTTAAATCATGTATTAAAGCAGAATCTAATGTCATTTTCAAATTTACAATCTTTTATAAGTTCTACTTTCTCTGTTCAATTTGATCTGATTCAAAAGTCCAACCTCAGATTATTTATATAAGTACAGGTTCAAAGTGCCAAACTGTTGATATCATTTTTTCTATAATGTGAATACAAAACATCAATTAAGTTGAAATCAAATTTTAATTGCTGAACGCCGTAAACAAACCAATCGTATCTTCTCAGATACTTTTTCACTTACAACTTTATTACTCGAGTCAAAAGCTGTGACGTATTCAAATAATAATTAAAAATTACACAAGCTATAATTTCTATAAGAGATTGGCCACTTTAATCTTTTTAAAAGAAATAACACTTATCATAATAAGGGTTTGATGTCACATAATCAAAAATCCGACTTTGTATTGACAATGCATTCGTACCCAATCGGTGTGGCTCTTATCAAGTGTGAAATTCGGGTGGTCGGTCTCAAGGTGTGAATTTACTGGTCGTTATAGTGGAGTTCAAAATAGTGTATCAGCTATAGTTGGTACTGAATTTGGTGGTCATAATTCTGAAAAGTGGGGTGCCCGTTTTAGAGGGGTTTGCAACCATTGAAATAAAAAACAAAAAATTCTGTTCTGTTAAAATTGGTCGCAATAGCAGGGTGCCCATATTTCCGGGATTGTCGTAAAGAGGGGTTTTACTGTAGCTAGGTCTCAAAATATCTGATGCAAGTGCCATGAAAACTCTGAGATCAAACAGTCTTCTTTTCTTTTCTGATGAGCAAGTCATAGCTGTCCAATAGACCTTTTCACGGTCCCACAGCGCATGCGTCAAATCGAATCTTGTTACAGGCGATATTTACCCGAGACTTTGTCACGTGATCGATTGTGGGGAGTCGATAATTTATCACTATATAATCCTATATAAATTGTCTATTTTGAACGGGCAAAAATATAGGTTAAAAATCAAAATTTTGGTGCAAAAAGGGTTTCAATATGTGGGCAGATATATGCAGACTAGTTGTAGCGAGTAATATTGATGATATTATCGTGTATTTTTTTTTTAATTTTGATATGTCAAAGGCCGGAACATTTTTCAAACCATTTTCCCATCTATTGTTCGGATTTGTAAACACTGACTTCACAAAAAGAAACTTGTTTTCTGACATTTTAACACTGTTAAAGTTATGGAGCCTTCTTATTTTCTATTGAGTTTTTCAACCCGGAAGTAAAAACTCACCGCAAAGGGAAAATGTTGTTGTTGTTATTTTTTGAAAGCGTCTAACGGATGTAGACTTTTTAGTCATCTGGCGCTTTACGTGAAAAGGTCTATTCTTTGGTTATAAAATCTATCTCCTATAGCTCATTCCCACACAATGACGCTTTTTGATACCCCTCAAAAAAAGCTTTAGAAGACATTGTGGGTGTAACATGCAATTTCTTCTATTACCACTTTCTGGGTAGAAAACCTGGTGGAAAATGAAAGAAATTGCTAGATTCAAGCAATTCAATCATGAAAGTGCTCGTACAACCAAAATTGTTTGAGCTTCTTTAAACCTGTCATCTTTTTTGGATGTTACAATAACTTCCAGTAGGTTGAACCATAATTTAAAGTAATTTAATCATTGGCCACAAAGATTTTTAATTTGATTTTCTTGAGGGTAATTTCCATTTTATAATTTCTGTGGAGCTAGTAAACACTTGATACATGAAAGTGCTCGTACAACAAAAATTGTTTGTGCTTCTTTAAACCTGTCAACTTTTTGGGATGTAACAATTTCTTCTGGTAGGTTCTTTGATGTATAATTTTGTTCAAGTGGCGAAAAATATGAATGTTTGCTCTTGTCTTTTGCAGCCACATTTCATTTTTCATTCTTATATTGTGCTACAGCCATTATTTTAGTCACAGTGCTGGACTGAGAAAAAAAAATAAAAAACAAGCCAAAAAATCAACACGTCACTAGATTATGTCCAGTTTGTGAGATATTACCGATATTTCGGTCTAGCTATGGGGCCCTATACATAAATAAAATGATCACTAGCTCCTATTGTGTATTCTTTATATACAGTCTGTTTTAAAAAAATGTACAACAGATTCAAAATGCATATGATTAGTCCATAGCTCTGCAGTTTTTTTGGTTTTGTTTTTTACTTTTTGGTCATTTTAAACAGTGTTACATACGGCAACCCACCAAAATAAGATTCTGCATCGTCATCTTCTGGGAAAGCTTTAGCCGATGTAAAGTCGACAAACTGTGGGGCATCAAAGTCCCAACTCTGGTCGAAATCCATTGTTTCTTTTGCGAAAGATAAGTTTTCTTTCCAATGTTGTCGTTTAGAAAAATATGGCGAGTTTAATCTGCCCGCACTTTGAAGTTGACCAATCGCATCGTCCAAATAAATTTCATTAACTTCCGGTGAAATTCGTACACGAAAACGTTCGTGCTCTGTTCAATTTTTGAGCGGTGTATCGGCAGAGTTTTTTGTTTTTTTTTCAATATAAAGCCCAAAACAGCAAATCATCCAAATACTATACAGATTTAAAAAAATAAATGAGCCGCTGTTTTCTTGGTATCGGATCAAAAATACCCAGTGCCAGAAAGGTCCGGTCCACAAAAGCGGCCCCGTCCAAAGACTACCCGGCAAGTTTCACGGTATAAAAAGGTTCGTCGCTGAACAAACAGAATCTTCAACAAATTGAGATGGGAGATATAGGGGAAATATTGTTTATGTAGTAAAACGCGATTTAAAGTGACCAGAGCTAGAAATGGGGAAGGGGGGGGGGGGTACAACTTATCGGGACCGGAAATTTTAATCGGCAGTATTTATATATTTTTATTGTCAGTTTATAAGCAAACTAGTTTGCAATAAAAGATTACAAAATGGAGATGGTCATCAGCATCATCAAAAGTGAAAAAAAACAACAATCAAATTTTACTACGATTCTTCTGTTTAAATCTTCATCCGTGAAGCCGGTAAAATGATTCAGTATTTCGGGTTTTCTTTCACTTGGCAAAGTTTCTTTGTGCAAGTCGACGTGACTTTATGTACTGATTTTGAATAGGGATCGGTCCCTAAACTTAATTCCTGAAGTCAACTGCACACGCTTAGGCCTACCCGTGACTAGACTACATAAATCAATTGGTCCAAGTTCTAAGAAGTTACAGACGAGAATTTCAAGTTATTAGAATTTTTAGTATGTCCGCTTTTTGAAAAACACGTGGAAAATGAAGAAACTTCTCTTAAGTTAATAAGCAAATCATATTCCACAGAGTTTTCCGTAAAAAAAGCCGTTGGTGGTGCTGCAACGGAGGATAAACCATAGACATGGAATATCATATTCCTTACATGTATAATATCTCTTTTAGTATTTCAAATCAAATAAATTTGTCAACTTATTCCAGCATTTTAAACATCAATTGCGTTGAAATAATATGCTATTTCGATATATCATAAATCGAAACAGGCCCATGTGCAGATGTTATAAGCGTAGTAATGTTGTCCTATTCCTTCGAAAAAACTATTTAAAGGTTGATGAGATCCAAGAATGCTAAGGTTCGATAAAACTTTTCAAAGTCTATCAGCGCAGCACCACTTTCGAGACAGAAATTGATACAAATTCCTGTTTTATCAAATCATTTTGTCATTAAATTGGAAAATAAGATTCGAAAGAAACTTAACTCTGAAACTGATGTGTGAATGATCAGTCTAGTAAAAAAAATGGAGGCCAATGTCGGAGTTGAATAGCTCAGGTCCGGGCTGAAGTAAATTGTTTGATTGGTCGGTTTATTCCTTGATTGACAGCCGCGTTTGGTATTTCGTGAAACAAAATCCTCGGTGGGTTGCTATCGTCGAAAAAACGGTGTATTACGCGTTGTTATAATATCTCTACATATAGAGAAACTTTAAATACCGTTCTCCCCCGTCCAGCTCGTGCTTAAAGCACAGGCTGAGCAACATCAATACTTTTCGCCGTAACAAATTTTCCCCTTATTGCGTGAGCATTTACCGTAAGATACAACTTTTGTGCATTCCAATAATTTTAGAGATTCCCAAATCCGTTGTTTGTAAACCCACCAGCACGTGTTCATGTGCGTGTCTCATGGTAGATGTATATGTTTTCTTTAAAAATCAATGCGCTGAAAGCCTGAGATATGTATACATGAGATTTATAACCTGGGCGGAAAAGGTTTTATGGTCAGAAGTGTCACTTTCTACCTAAATCTACTGTCGATTATGCGCAAATCTGCAAATTTGTGCTCTACCGGACACAACCTGTCCACAATAATTTTCTTCCCGCTTTTGAGGTATTGTAACAATATATTTACATGTATATACCGTTACATATTTTTCATCCGATCAAAATGCTATGACGGAATCTTATAAAGGTCACCCAAGGATCTTTCCTGTGAATTTTCGTTGAATTCTGTTTAGTACTATCTAAGAAGAAGATTTTTATAGTAAAGGGTGACAGACGGGCGGACGATGGACACAACATCGTGACAAAAACCCACTAGAGAGACAGAGAGCTAGAGAGAAAGAGAGAGAGAGAGAGGGGGGGGGGAGAATGGAGCGTGTAGCCAGGTTCGAACTAGGAGGCTCTCGCGTGCGATGCGAGCATTCTACTACACAGACCGATTTCGTTATGTAAATAATCGCTTTATAATCTCCAAGTAAAGAGAGAGAGAGAGAGGGGGGGGGGGGAGAGCGAGAGGGAGCGGGCGGTCTTTTACCAGGTTAACATGATTATGTACACCTCTCAAAAGCGATATGCAGACGTTGCTTCCTACGGGTAGAATTCGGAGGTAAATATATATAAACGCGAAGTCCGAGCACGACCAAACTGTTTTTTAGACAATGCGAATATGATCCTATGAATGACCAATGAATTTGTTAAACAAAGTCTTACAAGACCGATTTAATACTTTAACTATAGAATAAGAAATCTTATTTTTCTTAACAATATGGTATGATTATATTGATTAATAATTGTCCAATATATTATATATCTCCTTTCTTTTTGTCAATTCACTCATCAATTTTTGATAATTTTGCCAAATTCAGAACTACTGTACATCAAGCGCCGGCTTTCAATGAGTCATATCTCGCCTTCGTCCTTCTTGCCTCAATCGGGCGTATAACTCGCAGTCGTGTAATTCGGTCCGAGCTACTTTCCATGTTGCAGAATATTATATTCATTACGTTAGATGTTTTTACATGAAACTCTGCGTGGGTTGAAATTTTGCCGTGGTAACTTTAGCCTCAGATTACTACGCAATCTCAGGCTAAAAATCTTCTCGCTAGAAACTATGGACCGGATTTCAATCAAATTTCACAAGAATTACATTTGGGTGACTCTTTATCAGTCTCTTTTAAAAAAATTTTGATCGATTAGAAACACCAATCAAATTTAATTGGCGGAGATAATTTCCATACATGGTAAATAAACGAAACGTTGAAATCGTGGGCTGGACTTCCTCTTAATTTTACAGAAATGATTTTAGGATGAACCTCTAGGAATCCGGCTTGAAGAATCCCTTGTTCGATGAAAGGCATGTTTATTTGTGTGTGTTTTATTTATTTATTATTATTTTTATTTTATTTATTTTTTTTTTTGACGGAGATGATTTCCAAACAGTAAACATTTTAAATAGAACATTTTTAGAGGCAATAACTTTCAGGTGATATTGAACCAACTTGTTTACGAATATTCAGTAGCAGTCTTTGATGAGGTTATGTGGAAGAAGGATATTAAGCTGGAATTTTTAGTATGGCAAGGGAAGTAATAACATACATCAGAGCGAGTGCTTGATTAACGAGTTATCTCCCTTGTGTCAAGAAGCGAGGATATTCTGTTGTACTGTTTAAATTTCTTGCGAACATCTTGTTTGCTGTTAAACTCATTCCCATACGATAAAAATGTAGACTGGTCCAAATTCAAAGAAGTAGCAAACAATAATTTTTAATGAAGAAATCTTGAAAATCAATGATTTACTTTTTGTGTAGAAACATTGTGGGAAATGAAGAAATTGCTTGATACAAGCAATTTCATCATTTTCCACAATTTTTCCCAAGTTGTTTTCTTGAAGTAAGTAAATAAGCGGGATTGTTTTGGAATGAGTTAACCAGTAAAACCATGCAAGTGGAGCGATACATGCCCTAAGTGTTTCCAGTCAGTATTAATAGACCGGTATACATTTTGTCGTCTGTGACGAAAGGAGAATCTATTCTTAATGGTACTACACAATCAAGCGCTTTGACGCCACGAAAATACTATTTAGGAAAATACTTTGGAATAAGGAGAAATTGCTTCTTACAATGAATTTTCGTTTTCGCTCAAGGTTTATATAGTAATTCGTCCGAATTTCTTTCTTGCCAGTCTAATATAAATGAGGTACTGGTGTGAGAAATACCAGGAATCCATTGTTAGGTGCTCCAGCCGCCGCGATGTAACTGAAAGATTGTTGAAAGCGGAGTAAAACCCTATTCAAACAAACAAAACATTTTTAATTGCCGTCTGTAACTTTTCTCAGTTTTGAACAGTCTAAATGATAATGGATTAATTGCCGTTCATGTCCTGAAATGTTTATAGACAAAAAGACAAAAAATGATATTCGCTCTTTTCTTTACAAAGACGTTGAATTGACCAACCTCGGTATCGATTTTTGTTAACTTTTTTTGTTGGTTTTAGCGACTTAAACGCCATAACTATAGCTTATTCAATATGTAGTTGCGCCCTAAGGTCGCCAATCAGCTATCCTACACGATACAGGCTATAAATTTTGCAAAATACCGCCGTTTAAAATCGAAGCGGGACTTCCTGTTGGAGCCAGTGGGCGTAGCCAGTGGGCGTAATAGGGCGGACAAGCGATTTGTCAATCTAAAGCAAGGCCTAGTGAATATAAGTTCATTCTATATTATTAAATTCGTTTTCTATTTTGATAACAAGCTACATTAGTTATTAAAATCATTCTGACAAATAAAAGTGATCATAGCAGTTAGCATATTTTTTTCACTGAATTATCGGCAATATATATCCCACAAAATACTTTTCTTTTTGGGCGTGGAATCAAAGATTTGAAAAGAAGAGGACTAAGACCAGCATTGCTCTAGAGAACACAATGGCGTACGATGCGATACATGTAGATCTGGCTCTAATTGTTGTTAATTATTATCTATTGTAACCACTGTGCACATGTGTATCTGTCATAATTAATATACAATTAAGATTTTTTGATCTTCGAGTGATACTCGAGAGTGTTTCGATCCCAGAGGAAAACAACCGGATTATTGGAAGCCCTGGTGTGTTGGATCTTAATCAACTTTTGATTAGGTTCGTACCTGGGTCGTATGTGTAGGATGATTTGCAATAACGTTTGTAAACTTTTTTTGCTAATTTATACCAAACTTAGTTTGGACTTTGTATACGTAAAATATTTCAGACTTCTATTGCAATATGAACCAATTGTTGGAAACCTATTATCAAAACGTCGTACCTACAGCTTGAATAAGCTGTAGTTTCGACGCTTAAATCGCCAAACCAACAATAAAGGTTAACAAAAATGTCGGCAAAGGTCGGAGATGAAAGCTCAGGTCCAGGCTAAATAAATGATTTGATTGGTGGTTGATTCCTTGCTTGACGGCCGCAATTGGTCAATTGTCGAACTGCTTATGCCTCGAATCGAACGTTGTGGTTGTGCTGGTGTGAGAAACGACAGGGAGCAATGGTTAGGTTTACCAGTTGTCTCGATATAAATGAAATACAATTGAAAGTTTTCATCTTTTTAAAACCAACCCATACTATAAAATATGGGTTCAATATTAGTGTTTTATAGTGTTGGGTTTGAAGTAAGTAATAACCCGGTCTCCACACAAATCAGCTTTTGACGCCCCCACCCCTTCCCCAAGCTTTCGAAAACGCTGTGGAAAATGAAAAAAATTGCTTTTGACAAGCAATTTCGTCATTATCCATAATGTTTTTTTATCTTAAAAGGCATTTTTAAAATTACCTTAACTAAAAAATTGTGGTCTGCGACTTATTTAAATTTCGACCAGTGTAAAATTTTGTCGTCTGATGCTGGGTTAAAATCTTTTGACCATATTTATCAAAGTTATATGACCGGCCATGCGAAAATGGACCATCGGGAATCACCAAAAACAAATATTTAAAAAAATCGGATCTATCACAGGTCAATCGGATCTATCGGAAGTCAATCAGATGTAGTGCAGCGATGATAAACCTAAAGTGCGGTAGAATAACCGTTTTGATTTACAAACAATTTCGTCCAATTCCCGAGAGGGCCCCTCTTAGTCACTGTTGACCCTGCACAATCAGCAAAAGGTGACAATCCAACATTGACTGTTAGTCCTTTTACACGATTCCTACACCGTGATGCTTTTGAACGCCCCTGAAGAAAGCAACTTGGAAAAACATCGTCTAAAATGTAAAAAGTACTTTGAACAAACAATTTCTCCATTTTCCACTTTTTGTTCTAACCAGTTGAAAGTTGAAAAAAAGTAAAATTTCATAAACTTTAAATTGTTATCTTCATCTCCTCTCAATTTGGACCAGTCTTAATGTTTGTCGTCTGGGAATGGGATACCTTGCTTTCTTCGGTCTAAGGACACACGGGCCAGGTAATGATGTTTTCGGCAATATTACAAACAAAACAGACCTATAACCTGTAGAGCGAAGTTACATAGCATTACACTAACACATGCAAATAGCTCCCTGGTGATAATTAATACTGCGTGTACTTAATTAGTGTTGCTTGTTGACCAAGTCATCGTAAATAAAGCTTAATCAAGCTGTAGTTACGGTGTTTTTGTCGCTCTTGCCACTTGGGAAGAAGCTAGCAAACGGGTCTATCAAATTCTTCGCAGTCCCTTGTAGTGTATTATAGTGACGAAAACGTTGTGAAAGAAGGAAAAGGCAGTTGGCAAGCAAACTTCGACTAAGCTTTGCTAGGTTAAAAGCTCTCGAGATATAGATGATGAATGTGTCGACTTTGGACGAACAAAGCCTAGTAACTACAGCTTAATCAAGCTGTAGTTTCAAGGTTTTGGTCGTCCACCGACGGTTTATGTTGCAAGGGTCAACACTTTATTCATTTATCACCCGTCACGCGAAAAGAGACCATCTGGGACCATCTGGGAAATGGGACATTTACGACTCAGGTTAGTCTGCACGGACTGCGCATCCTGATCTTGGTGTACATTAAGTATACACTCTTAGAATAATAAATCTACCTTATTTGACATTGATTTTTGAAGGAAATGGGTGTAACATAGTGTTTAGATATACTGTTGTTTCTGATGAAGGCATAAACCGAAAATAAATCAAAAGAGTTAAATTGAGGATTATTCTAGATTAATCCCCTACCGCTTGGAATACTTACTATCAATGGCATTCTACATTAGTCACATAAACTTATTTTCGAAAAATATTTTTGAGTGACCTCTGCTTCATTTTTACCGATTGGTTTTTTTTGCGATACTTGACAAGATCTTTAAAGGATTAATCTATTAACTTGACGAAGAGGAACCTCTCGGACCTGAACAGAGGAGAAACTTGACGGTATTTAAAGTTTCTCTATATGTAGAGATATCATACCAACGTGTAATACATCGTCTTTGTGCGGCTAAAACAGTCCCCCCTCACAAGAGATCGGACCCAGCAGAGGTGTGCGTGTATGTTCAAATTTCACTCCCGGTTTAAAGGAATTCAAAAGGGCCGCGGATATAGCGCAGTGGTAGCACGGAGGATTCCTAGAGACGGGATGCCGGGTTCGATCCCCAATCATAGCGAATATCCTTGCCGACATTTGTCTCCCACTAATGGGTGGATTATCGTAAACCTAAGTGAGATGAGAGGCTCGGAAAGGATGTCGTGGTAGTACTAGTGTGAGAAATACAAGGATTCCATCCGCCACGAAATGTCTTAAATACTGTTAAAAGTGGCATTAAACCTCATCCAATCAATGGATCAGTTTATTCAATACAATGTATCTTGATTTCGCTACGATTTCATGAACTGGTGAAAAGCGAAACGAAACAAACAGTTAATCGCATAATTTGTCGGCGATGGAATACAAAGTAATTATAACTGCAGCTAGGACAAACTGTAGTCTCGACGTTTTTTTTTTTTTTGTCTTTTTTTTTTTTTTTGTCTGTTGACGATATATAGCAGACCTCGAACCTGCAGAGCTATGTTACATATCATTACAACAGCACGTGCAAGTAGCGGTCTAATGATAATTGATACTGTATGTTACATATCATTTGATTACGTGAAAGAGGTAGGCGGCATACAGGTTAATTCTGTAACCTGCGGTCCCTAGTTTGAACTCATTACCCAAGAGAACAGCATTTCAGACTTCTCATAACTTAAAGAAGTAACAGGCAATGATATAAAATGGTCGTTTAGGGGTAAAATAATTACCAAGTAGGAAAGCTTCACACACGTTATTCCGTGAAGGACTGCATATACAAAACTATACCTACAAAGCGTTGATCGAGAGACAAGGCAGACTGTACTAAATGTGGATACTTAGAACAATCTTGCGCTTACCCGTCTAAATGCGTAACCTGTCAGGCGAAATGAGACCTCCTCGGCAAGGCGAAAAGTGTCGATTCTGGTCGGACTGCGCACACTGCGCAGTCTGACCAGAATCGAAACTTATCGCCCGCGAAAGATTTTAAGAATCAGGAATGCTCATTCTACCTTACTTTTAGTTTAAACGAGCCCTTTCAAATAGAGTAGCATAGACGGCTCTTTTAGTCAGTGTCAGTATGTAGAACGCATAGTGAAGACTCTGATCAGATGCACAGGTTAATCTGAGTCTTACTTTTGTAACCGGCGGATATATAACGTCCAAGCTCATATTGATGTGATTTTTTTTATCAATTTTGATTGACCTCTGCTGGATCCGTTCCCTTTTTATTTATTTACTATAAGGAGTTACCATGAGGATCATGGCTCGATGTCGTTGTAACATTCATTGTGTGAAATGAGGCTTAAGTTATTCAACGGATTATGATTAGCATGTCTATAAAATTAAGATGCATTACTTTGCTATTGTTTCCAGAGCTATAATGCGAATTGCTGTTAGAAAATGTGGCCATCCTTTTCTTTAAATTTGGATCAATATATGAAATGATCTGTATAAGCGGAAATGTCTGCGATGTTGAAACTTATGTATTTTTATGTATTTCAGTTTCTGTCGACCAATTCTTCAAGATTCTCTTCTTTTCTCGCTAATACAAACGGTTGATTGTCACAGAACATCTATTTATTCCCCAAATTAAGCTTAATATGAGGATTTACTTACCGTTTCCACGGAAAAGAGTGATTCTTTGAGCCTCGCTTCGACAATCTTTAATCTATTACCATCCAATAGAATTTTAGGCTTGTCTAAATTCAAAGAAGTTGAATTCAGACGACATTCCAAAGTGACTTATGAACTGAAAAAATGAAAATTACATAATTGAAAGAAAAGAAGAAGATGTTGCTCGTACCAAGCAACTTCTCCTTTTCATGTAAATGACTCCCCTAATTTGATACTTGGGGAGCGTGGATAAGGCGGACTTCTGTGTAAACGGATTAACCCTTTCCTGTTCAAACCCGAGATTTTACATTACTGTGATTTATATAGTTGAGAAAACATTGTGGAAAAAAGAGAAATTGCTTGTGACAAGCAATTTCTCCTTTTCCCACAATGTTTTCTACCACATAGGATGGTGTAATTTCAAATTGTATTCAATTCTTATTGTCGTCTGCAACTTCTTTCAATTAGGACCAGGCTAAAATTTCAACAAGCGGGAAAGGGTTAAACTTTAAAACAACAACAACAACAACAACACAAACATATACAAGAATGCCGCTGTACAAGAGTAACAAAGATTAAATAGACGAGTATATCTGAGAGCGCGAACACGTAACAAATTCGTCGTATTGTTAAATGTATTCATTTGTTAGACGAAAAACTGTTGTAATTATTAACCCATTCAAACACAATGATGTCTTTAGACACCCCTCTAGAAAAAAAAAATTAGAAACATTATGGAAAATGAAGAAATTGCTTGTTACAGTGTTTTCTACCTCAAAAGATAAAGATATTTAAAATTTCGTGAACTTTTAACTGTCGTCTGTAACTCCATTCAAATTGGACCAGTCTAAAAATTTGTCGTCTGGTAATGGGTTAAGTCAATAAAATCTCTTCTTCCTCTTCTGTATCGTATTTTCTCTTTTGTTCTTGTCAATTCAAATATCATATTATTCTGCATTTTTTCCTGTTTTATATAATGATCTCTCTGCCGGACTTGATTCTTGGGGACCGTAGATCGCAGAATGGTGTGCAAAATCGACAACAACAACAAATACAATAATGCCGCTGCACACGAGTAGCAATGAGTAGATAGACGAGTATCATAGCGTTTACTACTTATGATAAAAAGAAAATTACAAAGAAGGACGACTTGGTTTAAAAAGAGCCCTACAAACTTGAAACAAACGGGACTTTTCAAGAGGCGTGCGGTGGGAGTCCATATGGTTGTCCTCGAGAATTGTCTTTGATAATTTCTACACGCTTCTCTAAACTACTTTGTAAATTACACCATGCTCTTACCAAAATTGAGTTGTTTTTCTCTTCTTCATTCTAGAATAATTTAATTTTGGTGTCATAAATCAGATTCCTGCATTCTGTCTGTCCGCAAAATTTGTTTCTGACTTGAAATGGAAGGAATGTGTTTGGTTTTCGTTGAGCCTAAAAACTTAATCACACCGTATGAATACGCGAAGCGGACCAATAAGTTTTTTAGGTTCATATCTCAATGAAAACAGAAATTATTCTATTTATTTCTTGACATTCAATTACATCAAACAAAACGAAGACATATTTTACTAGTTTTGAGTAAAGTTTTACGGATCTACTTTTGTGCGAAAGAATACAATATAGGTCTGCGCTCATTTTTTCCCCATTGAAAAACAGCAGCCAATCAAAACGCTTGAATCTAGATAGATGAAATTAGAATTTATTGAACATGCAACTATTTTGTATACCTTGCACACAAAAAAGTTAAAACAAACAAAAACAAAACAAACAAACACCCCCCCCCCTCAAAACTAGTAAAATATTGCAATGTGTCGCTGGCATTAAATCATAAGACATGAAGAGAATTTTTCTGCTTTCATTCACGTACGAACCTAAAATCTCAATGACTCTTTGTATGAAGCCGCGAGTTTCACCTCTCAATGAAAATAAAATATATTCTCTTCATCTCGTAGGCACATTAGGTTAGTAAGTAGGAATTTCTGTTACTTGGCAGGAGTCAAACGAGATTTTGATTGGGGTGTATTTATAGCGTAGGAGTTGACGTTTGTTGACCGCTAAAATTGACCAATCGCGTCAGTCAATAAAGGAATATATCGACCAATCAAATTATTCATTCAGCCCGGAATCAAGATTTAAATTCCCATATTTCTCGCCAGATGTGTAAAAGATTATTGTTTATTGGCGATTTAAACGTCGTAACTACAACTTATTCAAGCTGTAGTAGAGACGTTTAGGTCGCCAACCAACGATTTTACTTTTTTTGTAACACGCTACTGACCATAGTTTTTCAAAATAACATCATTTAAATCGAAGCGGGACTTCCTGTAGGAGTCGTTGGGCGTGTCCAAAGGAGTAAGCGGGCGGGGCCAGCGATTGGTCAATTAAGGAATGCTTAGCACAGTCAACGAAAATCAAAAACGACTGATTAATCAGACCGTTCACTTCGATCGGAGGCCATTGTTGAACCCTGACATTAACCTCAACAGTTTTGTTGGTTTGGAGACTTAAACGTCGTAACTACAGCTTATTCAAGCTGTAATTACGACGTTTATGTCGCCGACCAACGCTTTACTTTTTGTTATTATGTCCTTGGCCATATATTTCGCAAACTAACTGCTTTTGATATTTTTGAGAAATAACCTTGTCGGGTATCCGTCAATTTAGACGAATTCATAGCGTAAAGAGTTGGAGTTTAGGGGATGGCCACTCCAAGCCCAAACTTGGTAACATGATCTATTAACCCATTACCAGACGACAAAAATTTAGACTGGTCTAAATTGAAAGAAGTTGCAGGCGACAATTTAAAGGTTATGATAATTCAGATGTTTTCAACTTTCTGGACAGAAAACATTGCGTAACATGAAGAAATTGCTTGTAACAAGCAATTTCTTCATTTTACACAATGTTTTCCAAATTATTTTTCATGATGGGTGTACAAAAATGCCAATGTGTGGGAATGGGTTTATTATACATACCAAAAAGTATAACGACCAAGAAGACCTTTACAACCAGTAAAACCAACACCAAGTTTAATGATGAAAGATTGATTGATTGATTAATTGATTGATTGATTGATTAATTGAATGGGGATTAACGGCACTTTTACCGATATTTCAGTCACATCACGGACACTGGTGCACCTAAAATGGCTTCCTGGTATTTCTCACACCAGTTCTACCACTATACATCCTTTACGAGAACCCAGCTGTTTAGTTTTACGAGTATCAAACCATTTGGTGGAGGCAAATGTCGGAAAGGATATTTGCCTCGACCCGGGGATCGAACTCGGGATCCGATGACTTAGAGTCCTACACGCTACCACTGTGCGGCTATAGATGAAAGACATCTTCATATATAATCTGTAAAATCAGGTGTTCTTTGAAACAGACTGGGTCAATTAACACGAGGATGCAATTTCCATATAGTTACATGAATTAACCATGTTTGATACCGGCTCATTATAAAGATAATAATAAACGGATAAAGTCTGGGAGCCATTTTACAGTTTCCCTAAAGCAAGCGCATTAACCCATTGCTACACAATGGTGTTTTTTGACGCACTAAGAGAAAAAGCATTGGAAAGCATCATGGATTGAAGAAATTGCTTATTACATGCCATTTCTTCATTATCCACAATGATTTCAACCCCAAAAGACAAATATTTTTTTAAAATTGCATTATCCCGAACAATCCCTGGTTTTTACGCCCCTGTGATTTTATAATTGAGAAAAGATTGTAGAAAAAGAAGAAATTGCTTTTAACAAACATTTTTTCTTTGCCACAATATTTTCTTCTCCTACTGGATGGTATTTTTTTTTCAAATTAATTCCACTTTTAATTTTCGTTTGCGAAACCTTTGAATTTGGACAGATCCAAAATTTTGCAAAACAGGAAAGGGTTAAACGTTAAACGAAGAGTTAGTGTAGGCCCATCTCTTCCAGGAGCCTAGCAACAAAGAGAAGGGAATCGGGGGGCTTGGTGAACTCAAAAGCAAAGTATCTCAATTAAAAGGCAAATAATACCCCCTACCCCCCAACAACAACAAAAGAAACCCAAAAACAACAATAACAATAACAAAAACAAAAACAAAGAAAAACAAACAAACAAACAAACAAAAAAAACAAAACAAAAAAAAAAAACCCACGAACACCTCTGCCTTGTCCTACCAACATGGGTAACACTATAATAATCTAAGCCTTTAGCTTTACCACATATACGAGAGGCAGTCTGAATTTTGCCGGACTAAATAAAGTTTTTTGAAACGTCTTCATATTTCAAATTCATAAACCATGTTATTATTTTCAATTTCAACTTCCACTGCAATTAAATCTTTATGAATTGGAGTCGTCTGACATAAAAGAACCCCCTGGAAAGTGCGGGCTCCGCGGTCTAACCCCTAGTGAAGGGGTCCCCGGTCCGACCCCGGGCCGCGGCGAATATCCTTTCCGACATTAGTCTCCCAGAAATGGGTGGATTATCGTAAACCTAAATGGGATGAGCAGCTGAACGCGCGGAAAGGATATAGTGGTAGTACTGGTTCGAGAAATGCACGGAATCCATGGTTAGGTGCTCCAACCACCGCGATATGACTGAAATACTGTTAGAAGAGTCGTTAAACCCCAATCAATTAATCAATCCGCAGTCTAACCAGGGTCGAAGTTTTTTCATCGCGCTGACGATTTTCTTGACATAGAATGAACAATCTACCTCCCTGTATATAATTATTTTCGTAAAATGACCTCTTGGTTACCTCGACAGGATTCTTTTCTCTCTTTTTTTTTAAAGAGGATCAATTCTCTTCCCTTTTTTATTTTTCTTTTTTTTATTACAAGCAATTTTCTTACCATGTGTATATAAATGATTGTCTCTATCCCGTCAAAACGCAGAATAGAATATTATTAGGTTAGGTTTTGTCTTTAGTAGAAAGGGGGCACGCGCCCTTTCTATTAGCTGAATAGATTATCTTAATCTAAAGATACATTTATTTTGAAGTGCGCGCAATAATAGCGAAAATTAGTTGTTACCTCTGTAATAAGCGGTGCAAGTTAATGCATTGTAGACAATATAAAAACAAGCAATAACACTATTACCACAACAAAAACATAGCCATTTACTTGCTGGCCACTTCTACTGCCTCTTGAAATAACATTTTATCAAGCCGATCTTCATTAAAAATTCTGATGGCAATTTTTTAAAACACTTCGAGGGGTTGCGTTCATTTACAAGATCAGCTATGCATCATTTCGGAAAACAAACAGCAAGAAAACAAGTAAAACTCAACAAGCTAACCAAACGTTTCAAGAATGTTATTATAATTCAATATCAATAATCAAAATATTTTAAAGTGCATGAAAAACCAAAGGAAATTACGACAGAAGAAAGTTATTCTATGGTGGCATATTTCTGCCACGAGACAAAAGGCAGCCATATTATGAAAATTTGAAAACTACCTCGATAAATCATGATTTTCTGGAAATCACAACTAGATAGCATATACAACTTCTTGATAAGAATTTTATGAGATATTGCTTACTGGTATGTCGTTTTTTACGGTTACGCACACAACTAATTATCATGATATGGCTATCGGGTATCTAGCGGCAGATACATGCCACCATACAAATCTTTAAGAAGGGTACGATCGAACTGTGTGCTGTGTGCACTTGCCCTATATTCTCTTGTGTAGATAAAGGACCTGAAACAATTGGTATGGTGATATTTTTTCAAACCTGCACAAGGATAGCTAGACGTACGATTTAAGACGTTTTGCAAGGAAAAAAATGGCAAATCTCTCAAGCTTTCAGCAATTCAAAACCACTTGAGGTTACAAATTACATTCTCACATAACGCGTCAACTCGTTCATAAAGATGATAGCGCTGTCACGTCTAGAACCATAAAAACGAAGAACGTCACTTTGTCTTCAAAGGAGATTTTCAAGAGATTGTTCGGTGCAGAAATTAATAATGAAATTTTATTTAGAATGACAAAAATACAAGACAATTTGCTCTGCAGTTAATATTTCAATGATTTCTTTTATTTTTGCATATAAAGGAAAACTGTTCAATTCAGTGTTTGTTTGTTTGCTTGTTTGTATGGATGGTTGATTGGTTGTTGTTCCTTTGTAACGTTTATGTGCGAGGGAGCAACAATAGAGATATCACAATATCTCAAAACCGGACAAGCGTTTTGAACAAGATCGATGGTACATCTATATTATATTTGTCATCCTCCTAGTGAATTATGTTTGAAACCTGATTGCTTAGTTCCTTCAAGAAAATTCGGTGTTTATTCTAGGACGGGGGTGATTTCTTCCTATTATTCATAAAATCTACACATCGCTTACCCCGCCCGCTGACTCCAACAGGAAGTTCCACTTCGATATTAAACAGTCTTATTATGCAAATTTATGGCCAATAACATTTGTATCAAAAAAATAAAACTGTTGGTTGGCGTCCTAACTGTCGTAACTACATTTAGTCGCCAATCCAACAAAAAAGCTTCAGATAAATGTCGACAAATGTCGCTGTTCAAAGTTCTCTTTCGGTCAAAATGAATAAGTTGAATAGTCCATTAATTCATTGATTTATATCCGTGTTCCCAATTTTTCTTAGACAAGTTTTGCAAATTTGCCACTTTAATTCTGAGCCTCCCCACCTTACTTTTTGTATCATAGAATGGATAGGCACAGTATATCAGTTAACCCTTTCCTGTACAATCACTGGTTTTTACGTCCTTGTGATTTTAAACTTGAGAAAACATTGTGGGAAAAGAAGAAATTGCTTGTAACAAGCAATTTCTTCTTTTTCCACAATATTTTCTACCCTACTGAATGGTTATTTTTCAAAATAAATCCACTTCAAATTTTCGTCTGTAAAACATTTGAATTTGGACAGGTCTAACATTTTGCAAAACAGGAAAGGGTTAAAATTATGAGCCTATGCGTGACATTTCCAACAATTTCACAGTTGCGTGACTCGCACAAATTGAGCACCCTGGACAGCCATTCGGGGAAAATAGAATATTCGCTGATTGTTTAAAGAAGATTTGGGACAGTATCTATCTACAGAGCGCAGAGTGAAGACTCTGATCAGACTGTGCGGTTGCACAGGCTGATCTGAGTCTTTACTTGGCGCACATGTGTAATTGTTGGAAATGTCACGCACGCGCTCAAATATGTATTAAGCTTTATCTATTTTAATTTGTATTTTCACTTTCAAAATTTTAATCTATATGTTGAGGTTCTTATTTAAACAAAGGAACGCACCCAGCGGCTTTCATTCCCAATGCAGCATGAACCACGAAATATATATCTACCACTTCATTTAAATTTACCACTCAAAAATATTAATTTACTGTAAACTAACTTTGAATTAATTAGAATAAATTGCTCGCAGGTTTGGGTACAGGCTCGTCGCGACATGGCCACCACTTCCTGGTGACTGAATCCCCTTTTGTCTTTCCTGTCTTATCACTGGATACCAGCTCATGTTACGGGATCAGTCGGTATCACGCGGTGAGCTGGGTACCGTTTAAACAGACTCCCGCTGGTTACCTGCTGTGTGCATGTTCCACTCGGTAATAAAGAAAATGGGGTAAGCAGACATTACAATTTAATGGCATATTATTTTCTTTCGTATTCTTTATTAAATTTTCATTCACTTGAAAATGAGAAGCTGTCTTGAGTCACCAGAAAATGTATCCCGGATTGGAAGAAAGGCATGAATCCTTTTCGGAAAGGCACATCAGATTTACCTTACAAAGGCAAAATAATATTATCACGCAGCTTCAATTCACATATTTAAGGACCAAGAGACGTTAGGTGAAATAAAAAAAAGACATATAGACAAAGATACTGCAGACATTAAGCTAATGACGGATTCCGCGTCTGTCAATTAAAAAGAATCCATTGACCAACTACATGCAGGCTGTTGATTCATCAAGGAAATTCATTGTTTAACCCCGACATTAATTTCAAAATTATACGTATGCGGACGACTTGACCCAACAAAGCAAAATTTTGGACTGGTCTAGATTGAAAGGAGTTGCAGACGACAATTTAAAGCTTATGAAATTTTGGATTTTTTTCAATTTCCTAGATAGAAAACATTGTTGAAAATGGAGAAATTGCTCGTGACAAGCAATTTCTTCATTTCCCACAATGTTTACCCAAAGCTTTTTTTTCATGGGGGCGTCTATAAGAGTCATTGAGATGAAATGGGTTAAACGGCGTAGCTACAGCTTATTCAAGCTGTAGTTACAACGTTTATGTCGCCCACGGACAACTTGCGTATAAAATAATGTCGTTTATTATCGCATGCAGTCGATCTACCATGTCGTCGATTCACATCTTCTCCCTTTCTTAATTCCCACTTTTACATCTAATAGAGATCGGCATTCTTCGGCTTGAATTGGTTGCAGGCGGACATTTCACTGGACTTTCCCGTTTTGCAGAATATTTGGGGTTATATAATCTGTAAATCTGCAGATCAACCGCTCGTCTCACTCAAGTTCATTCCATCAAAATCGCTCGTTCAGAATTCTCCATCATTTTTTTTATTCAAATAACTCAAATCGTTCAAAACATTCCATTGTCAATCATATCCGTCAAAACATTCCGCAATTCTATTTACTGACCTCGATTCGGAAGTATCTGGTTGGTCCGGATTTGTGAGAACAATTCGCCGCCATTATAGCGCAGTCGGTAGCGCACCAGACTCCTAATCTTCAAGCATGGGATGTCATGGATTCGATATAACATAATTATCTGCATGAAAAATTCGGTTCTCAGTTTTGACGATGACACACATTTCGATTGGCTTACCAGACATTTGAACATTTTGGTTCTTAGTTGGTTCTTTAAAACATATTTCGGTGGAATTCACAAGGCATTTAATCAAAATCATAGACATGAAAATTTCGGTGATAAGTTTTGACTATGCTAGGTAATATGTAACACAGGATGTTTTCTATTACAGTGTCATGAGTACGACCCCTAGTTCGGCAAACAATTGCCATTAGATCTACCACACGCGTCATTTGTCTTTCATCGATGGAAAAATGTTAAGTTATTTTCCTTTTAGCTGACCAACTAATGGCTCAAAGCTAATGTAATATTGTATCAATACATGAAAATATCCCGGTTGAAACATAACAGGAAGTCATGGTTAGATGCACCTATACCAACCACAGTATTACTTAAATTCTACTGAAAGTGACGTTATACCAATTCACTTAAACGCAGTCTACGAAGCTTTAAAGATCAATACATTTTTTAACCTTTCGGAGATGATCCTTTTACCAATGAAATCTTACGAAAAATTTTAGAAACTTGGACAAAATTAGATTAGTAGTTCATATAGAATTATTACTTACAAGAAACAAATGCTAGGTTCTGTTTATCTTTTACACCTTCTTTGACCTTGTTGACCAATCGAGGCCGTCAATCAAATCACCAGTCGACCACTGAAATCCTTTTTTGAGACCAGACATGAGTTTTGATCTCCGACATTGGCTGCCATTTTTGTTCAGCTTTTTGTTGGGTTGGCGACTTAAATATCGTAAGTACAGCTTATTCAAGCTGTAGTTACGACGTTTAGGTCGCCAACCAACTAGTCTACTTTTTGTTACATGCTACTGGTCATGAATTTTTCAAAATAACGCCGTTTAAAATAGAAGCGGGGCTTTTTGTCAGAATCAATGGTAGGGACTAACGAAGTAAGGGAGCAGGGCCTTCGATCTGTCAATTGCAGCTTAAAAAGTACATTATGAAAACTATCCACAGAATCTGTTTGAACTTACCTACAACATACTGAAATTGTATCCGCTTGTCTGTGCGTTTCTACTATAAAGTAATGTAGTATGACTAATCACATGCGCGGTATACAGCTGGTACGCTGAGTTCTAAAAAATAGTGAATTTTGAATCCCATATTTGGTAAGAGGACCGAATCACAACTTCTTGTCCGAAATGTTCGAAGCGAAGTGAGCTGATAATTAATTCAATCTTTATTTAGACAAAGCCGAAGCTAGATGTAGCCTGATATAGGCAATGTATCTATATACAGTTTTATTTGATAACATTCAAGAAGGTCATAGACCCATGTGGCAAAATGTGTCCAGAAATAGCAACAGAGAGTAATAAATAACAACATTGATAAACTTTTAGATGTGCATGAATACAAGAGGTGTTTTTAAACAATATATATATTTTATTGAATTCTCATAAAACACTCTTTTAAAATTTACAGCTGCCTTGAGGAAACGAACCGCAAAAAATGTATAAATTGGGCTTAAATGGGTACTTCTTTTCCTATACATTAGCCATATTAATATCCTGCTGGATTTCAAAACATGGTAATGCTGGAAGATGACGCTGCCAGTTCCTTATCAACAGATCTACAGATAAAAACATATTTTTGCATATATAGTTTTCTGTCCCCTGAAAAGTCAAAATCATTCAGTAATACGTGAGTTGTTAATATTCTTCGTCGGTATCAAAGGACAAGGCTAAGGCTATATAATAATGATAATGACGGTGTGTATATGTTCTTTTTTGTCAACATAGCTTTATAATCAGCAACTCAAAAACGCACTCACATCCCTGTCTTATTCTCATTCGCCCCCCCCCCCCCTCTCTATGTCTATCCCTATCTCTTTCGTTCTACCTCTTCCCTCTCACTCAAACTACTTAAAAATACAAAACCATGCGATTTTAACCACGTGTATAGTGAAAAATTAAGCGCCATATATTAAAGTGTAGAAAATATAATGGTAAAAGGCAGAAATTGTCTATCCGAAGCAATTTCTATTTTACAAAATTGTGTATATAAGTACGTTTTCCTAAACGCATCAAAATTCGGGTTCTGGTGACAATGAGTTCCAATTCTTCAAAAAATCTCGAAATTTATTACAACCAAGGTTTATTCCATCTCCAAAAGGTCGCGTGCCGGGCACCAGATAAACAAAACACTCACACTCTCTTTTTAAAGAATTGTTTACCGAACAAACAATACAATATACAGTTAAACGAAGTGCCAACTTACATTGTTATGGTTTTATGAATATTATGTTTTTTCTGTAAATGCAGGGTTAACCGAGTGATCCACAATTAAGAGAAATTCCAAGCCTTTCATATGAAGTGGAAAGCTGTTCGTATTGATCATAATGCGATGCTTTGTTTTACACATGTTTTCATCCCAAATATATCACAGTGAGGCCCTGCAAGTGACTTCAATCCATTCTCAAACAATGACGCTTTTTGATGCTCTAAAAAAGAACTGGCTTCAGAAATCTCTGTGGAAAATGAAGAAATTGCTTGTTACAAGAACTTTTTTCGTTATCCACAATGTTTTCTGCCCAAAAGACAGCGATTTTTGAAATTTCGTGAACAAAAAATTGTTGTCTGCTACCCCTTTCTATTTGGACCAGTTTTATCCTGTAATGGTTACCCTCTTTTCACGTGTACTTTTGTGAAAAGAGGATTTCAAGAGGGAAACGCTCGCCAGTGTTTTGTCATCAGTCTAGAATCCGATGGTTAACTGTCACTATTTGTTGTGATGGATACTCGTCACAAGTTTTACTTTTCATGTTGATGTTTGAACGTCACTGACCAATATTGAGGAAATAATCTAAAATAGCATTATACTCGTATGTTCAGTGTGATCTGAATCTACATAATATGTCTGTCCATTTGAAGTTGGGGCGTTTACGCAAATAATTATGAAAAAAGGAAAAAATAGAAATAAGAAAATATTGACCCGCCTTTCAGGCATACAAGTATTTTGTTAACCTATGCTGCCCAAGGTCCCGTTTTCGATCGCAGAAGAGAAGTGAAATAAATGTGATAGAGGAAAAGTTACTTATAACAAGCTCTTGTCTCACAATTTCATATGCTATCCGGCAGTTACTTTTTTTATTCATTGAAGTTGTTGTTACGAAAATTTGATTGTCATCCGACGATATGTTGCATGGATGCAGTACTTGTTCCGCAAAATAAGTACTTTTCTGTCGGAGTCACTCTTCCTTACTTTGTAGAAAAAAAAGAAATCTTTGTTACGGACGGACAATTTTACGATTGAACAGACGGACAGAATTCACCCATCTACAGATGCGTGGGTATTGAATTACAAACAGAATCAAGACAAATTTTTCATTTAAAATTTATTATATAGTTTTTTTCCAAGTTCCTTTATTATCTGAATATTTCATGTACTAGATTTTTTGAGATCAAGCACAGTAGTTTTAGAAGGAAACCTTATGATAATATTCGTATCTAACAACACATATATACAAAGTTTGTAGGAAAGCAATGGTCTCTGTATCTATATACGCAATTGATACAAAGCTACACCAGCGTCATAGTCTCTTCACGGAGTCGGATTTTTCAGGGCAGCCAACCGCTCGTCAATCTGGTGGTACTTCATTCTCTTCAAATGTTTTCTTCCCCCGGCAGCGTATTGCATTTCTCTGATACAGGAAAAGGATTCTACTTCTTGAACGGCACGAATAACATTGAAGATGTTGGGATGCGTGTGGTTGATGGATTTCATCAAGCTGTGTCAGCCCACGAGGTGGTTTGTAGTTCTGGGTCCTTGTGTTTGGAAGTGGTTCCATGTCTCCTTTTCGCCTTCAACCCAGTTTTATGTGACTTTGTCCATGAATCTGTTTTGCCCACCTTCATCAATGAGTAAGAAGTTGTCCCAAGTAGTTATCTGAGTCCATTCTCCGTCGAGCTGAATATCATCTCTCTGTTTTGGAAGGGCTGGTCTGACTTTGCTTCTCTCGCGGTAGAGCTGTGACTTGCACCCCTCGAATGGTGGAATTTGCTGTACCAATGATGCCGTGTCGCCGTTCCAGTCTCGGCTCCGTAGTGAGTTGAGCTCTTCTCTGTAAATGTTAGGTATCGTAGTGGTTTCGTAGTAGTAGTGGCACCTGTTCTTGATTTTCTTCACGAGGTTTTCTTTTTCTAGGAAGGGATCACCAGCGTGTGTGTGGTTCCTGTTGGCTCTGATGAGAATTCCATTTATGGCAGTGACTCTAGAAGAACAGTTGTTGTCAGCACATGTCCAGTAAACACAGTCACCTCTGCGACTCTTGACCTACAAAGATTAAAAATAGAAAGAAATATAGAAAATAAATTTGTACGACAGACTGTCATTTCTCTCCGGTCTCTTTCCCTCTTTTCTCTCTATCTCTCATCACGCACTTGCCCTCTATCACATTTTTCCACGATTTCTCTCGCAATACTTTTGGAGTTATACTTACAACATAATCTTTGGCCATCCAGAACGAGGCTTATTCCACCGTGTTTGTCCCGTACATAATCAATATGAAGCTGTGCATTAGCTGTGACTTGTCTCAGGTATTAACCCTTGTCATGCTGATCCCGGAATATTCCGGTTTTTGCAGGAGGTGTAGACTAAGATCAGACTGCACTTATGTGCAGGCTGATCTTAGTCTACACCCCCTGCTTGTACTTTTCCTGCCAGAGTTGTTTATGAAGTTGATTTCTAAAAGAAATATTTATTTTTGAACAACAAGTTCTATCAGTGCTTTCTGCCCTTTGATTTGATAGCATTTCAGCAAGGTATTTTATACAGCATGACAAGGGTTAATGTTGGCTAATTGTGATTTTTTTCCCCAAGTTTCAATTTTGGTCTTCTGTCAGAATTACAGAATTAAACATTATCATTAATCAATTTGTGATAGTTTTTTGTGGTAGTTTAAAGACTTAGAGAAGGAACTTCAATTTTTACCGGCTTCTAATTGGTTTGGTTTGACTTATCGCTTAAACTGTCAATTCATTAATTTGATTGCAACATACAATCTCTAATGTGGCCGCCGTCATAGCGGAGTTGGTAGCGCGTCGGACTGTCAATCTAAAGGTCCCGGGTTCGATCCCCGACGGCGGCACTCATCCTTTCCGACTATTTGTCTCTCACCAATGGGTCGATAATCGTAGATCTATGTGGGATAGCAGCTGGAGGCTAGGAAAGGATGTAATGGTAGTACTGGTGTGAGAAATACCAGGAATCCATTGTTAGGTGCTCCAGCCGCCGCGATATGACTGAAAGATTGTTAAAAGCGGCGTAAAACCCCATTCAAACAAAAACAAACCTCGTCTTCCCACCAGGTAAATAATATAACAATATGATTGGATTTTCGGGAGAATCGGAAGACATCGCTGGCAAAACACACTGAGCTCCGAATAGATGTTCCACTTAAACTGGGGTTATTTTGAAACATTTATGGCAGCAAAAAAAGTTAAATGGTTGGTTGGCGACATAAACTCCGACATTTGACGACATTTATGTTAAGTAGTTTTGATGGTTTTGAAACCAAAATGTCGTAACTGCAGCTTATTTAAGCTGTAGTTTCAAAGTTTAGGTCGCGAACCAACTGTTTCAATTTGTTGCTACACGCTTTTTGGTCATACATTATGCTGTTTAGTATCGTAATGGAGATTCCTGTCGGAGTTCATTGGACGGGGAGAGCGATCCTTAAATTGAATTCTGATATGTTTTGCGACCCAAATGTCGTTACTACAGCTATTTCAAGCTTTATTTACGACGTTTAGGTCACCAAACAACCATTTTACTTCGTTGTTACACGCCTTTGGCCATACATTTTGCAAAATAATACAGTCTAGTATCGAAGTGGAGACTCCTGTCGGGGATTAGTGGACGGAGAAAGTGAACCGTCAATTGAATTCTACTATGTTTTACGACCTTATTCAAGCTGTAGTTATGACGCTTAGGTCGCAAACGACTTTTTCGATTTGTTAGTACACGCTTTTGGCCATACATTTTGCAAAATAATGCTGTCTAGTACCGAAGTGGAGATTCCTGTCGTAGTTTAGTGGACGGGAAAAGCGATCCGTAAATTGAATTTTTGATAGTAAACAGAAGAAATCTCTCCGGAAAAGTGTTTCCATTCACAGGCAGTAAACGACAGTCTTTAAGATTCGTAAGGACTGTATGGGGTTTAACCCCCACTTTCAACTGTATCTCAATTAAATCGCGGCGGATAGTATTTCTTGTCATTTCTCACAACCTGTACAGACCACAACATTCCATCTGAGCTAAGTTCTGCTCATCCAACTCACCCAACTCAGGCAAACAATTATAATTTAATTGTTAGTTTCGTCTATCAAAAACGAGCCTTCTGATTGGTCGAAAAATTTAATTCATACCTCCATGAACACAATTTTGAGCACGAAGCCATTTTGAATGCTTCCACACAAAATAGTTCCATACAAAAAGTATCAAAAGTTGTAAAGTTTTGCTTTGTTCGCTCCATGCTATTAAATTATAAGAAATGAAGAGAATATTTTTTTGTTTTCATGGAGGTATGAACCGAAAAAACTAATCACACTTATGTATGAATCCGCTTCGCGTATTCATACAGTGTGATTAGTTTTTTCGGTTCATACCTCCATGAAAACAAAAAATATTCTCTTCATCTCTTAAATAAATAGCCGAAATGACGCAACCCGCGCTGACAAATCTCGAATAAATTGCTAGCTGAGTCGAGGTTCGAACTCTTGACAAAAGCGTTGAGAGCAAAGAGTGTTACCGATTGAACTGACCAGAATTAAGTTTGAAGAGATAAAAGGCCTACAAGCAGTGTAACCAGGATAGCAAGACGTGTGAGCGTTTCCCTCTTAAAATACTTTTTTGACAAGAATTCACCAGCAAAGCGGTATGCTATTTCTTAACCCTTTACCACTCAAGAAAAATTAGACTGGTCCATATTTCAAGACGTTGCAGGCGACAATTTCAACTGGATTAGGTTTTAAGATGTTTGTCTTTTGGGATTAAAAACATAGTGGATAATGAAGAAATTGCATGTCACAATCATTTTCTTCATTACCCACAATGTTTTGCAACTTGCTTTCTTGAGGGGCGTCAAAAAGCATCATTGGGTGGGAATGGGTAAATCTTTCCTGGTTTTCAAATTGTTAACTGGTCTAATTTGAAAGAGGCTGCATACCACAGTTAATAGTGGGTTCAAATTCGAAAAATAACCAACCTACAGGTTAGAAAATATTGTAGGAAAGAAGAAATCCCTAGTAACAAGCAATTTCTTCTTTTCACACAGCGTTTACCCAAGTTTAAAATCAAGACAGTAAAATTTTAGACTGATCCAATTTGAAAGCAGTTACAGACAACAATTCAAATGTGGTAAAATTTTAGATTTTTTTCACTTTTCCGGGTAGAAACATTGTAGAAAATGAAGAAAGTGCTTGATTCGGTTTTTTTCGTCGTTGAAAAATGTCCTTGAATGGGAATGGGTTAATAATTCCAAGAATCTTAAATTCCCTCGGAAAAATAATTACAAAGAAAGGATGGTCGGGCGATCACAGTGGGGGCCTCGCTCAAGTGGCCCTCCTTAACTACTCGAGTACGAATCAAACAACTTCTACTGTAGTCTTTGATGAAGGTGCTTGGGACAGGTTCGCTGCTATTCCATGTCAATTGACGCTTTGTGTCGATAATTGCTAAATGTTCTACTCATATTGAAACAAGTAGAGAGAGAGAAATCAGTGTTTAAATGATGCACCATCGGAAAAGAAGCCTTTTTCCAGGAATATTTCCTAAGAAAGAAAATTGAAAAATCCATTGATAGATTTTCCCTTTATTCGTTAATACACTCATTCGTGAGCAATACCGGATATTTTTTCATGGGTCCCACTGGAAACGCACTTGTCTGAATCTATGATATGGATATATCTGTTTCCAGATTTCATCAATCAGTTAACAATATTTTTGCCAAAATTCCAGGAGGGGTGGGAGGGGGAATGGGTTCTGCATTAGTTGCATATTCATTTATACCCCCCTCCCCCACGGTGATATTCATTATTATATATTGACTTTTCTTATTTTAATTTTTGTTATTATTATTCATCACGTGCGTCATGTCATCTCCATTTTCTATTGATCAATTAACAGACGGAATAGTCTATATCGAAAGAAGTTGCAGACGACCATTTAAAGTTAATGAAATTTTAGATGTTTTCAACTTTCTGGGGAGAACAAATTGTGGAAAATAAAGATATTTTTCGTTGTTGTTGTTGTTGTTAAAAACAATTTCTCCATTTACACAATATTTTCCCAATTGTTTCTCTTGAGGGGCGTCAAAATTTATCATTGTGTGTGAATGGGTTAAGAAGGCCTCATTGTACATACGTTCTTCATTCTTAATGTTTAAATGAGCTTAATGAGTTACCATCGATGAATAAGTAATTTTTCTTTATTATTTATTATTATAAATCAAAATAGAGTCAGTATATTCTGGGGATAAAATGCTGTGGTTGTACCGGTGTGGGAAATCACAGAAAACCATGGTTAGGTGCACAAGCCGCTTCGATATTACTTCAATGAAATAGAAAGTTGCGTGTAACCCAAATAACTAACCATTAAATTTCTATCATTAATTTCACTACTTATACATATCTTGTATGCCACGGTTCAAACAGTTATGATATTAATACTTCCGGCGTGCTCGGAACGCGCGAATTACGGTCCCCTTTGATCTCTGGAATTGTTAAACAGAAATAGTATTTTTTGGAGAACCTATCGCTTTTATGTTTGAATAGCGGACCACTTGTTAACTATACATCAACTGCTTTGAATTGGATTTTCTTTAATTTTTCTATGAATATAAGTTTTTTTTTAATCACGGCCGGAAATGACCACCCGGTTAGTTTTTTTTCACACCTCGAATTAATTAAAGTTTACACTTTACATGCTGCTTATCGGCTCTTCCAAGGTAGCGATATAGACATTGTCTATAGAGAGAGAGATAGAGCAGGAGTTAATTTTGTATTCTCTTCAGAACTTCTATTGTACCCTTTCACGTTTTGTAAAACTTTAGACCTGTCAAAATTCAAACATTTTCAGATGAAATTTAATGTTTGTTTAATTTGGAAAATAACCACTCAGTATGGTAGAAAAGATCGTGGAAAGGGAAGAAATTGCTTGTTACAGGAAATTTCTTCTTTTTCCAAAATGTTTCCTCAAGAGACGTAAAACCAGGGATTAAACAGGAAAGGGTCAATAATCAATGGTAAAAACTGTCATAGAGATGAAGGGTTTTAGAACTAAACGAGAGCATCGCACGCATGTACTTTTATATAAGTGGATAACGCCCCTATAACAACCCTAAGCACGTCGTTTTAGCTAGCAAAGCGTCAGCTTTGATAGCTTAAGTTAACATACAAAATTTTAAGGTCGTCTCAAAGTTCAACGAGTGCAAACTGCCACTGGAGGCTTAACCACAGAATGTCTACGCCATAAAAAGTAGTTATTATGTATTTCAGAAATATTGCAAACTCTATTTAAATTGTAGACAGCTCTTTCAAAAGCATGCTATTAAACCATTCCCACCCAATCCCACTTTGTAACAAGCAATTTCTTCATTGTCCACTATGTTTTCTACCTTACAACAGCAAGATTTTCTAAATTCCACTAGCTTGAAATTATCGTATGCAACTTCTTCCAATCAGAACAAGTCTAAGATTGTGTCATATTGTTATAGGTTAACTCCTGAGTTACTTTAACCTAGTTTATTTATCATGATAACCTTTGACAAAGAAGATCACTCAACAAAGCAATGCTTTGCTAGTTTACAGTACTTTCAGTGCTTTGATTTATTTAATGTCCTTCAGTCAGTGTTGAGTCATACGCTTATATGTAACGTACCTGATCAAGGGAAATCGTATCAAAAAGAGCAGAGTAAGATGTTTCATTCAAAACAGAAAACTGACGGATTGATTGATTGATTGAGGTTTAACGCCGCTTTTAACAGTATTTCAGTCATATCGCGGCGGCTGGGGCACCTAACAGTGGATTCCTGGTATTTCTCACACCAGTACTACCATTACATCCTTTCCTAGCCTCGAGCTGCTATCCCACATAGGTCTACGACTATCGACCAATTGGTGAGAGATAAATGTCGGAAGGAATATGTGCCACCGCCGGGGATCGAACCCATGACATCCCATGATTGAAGATTAGGAGTCTGGCGCGCTACCGACTACGCTATGACGGCGGCAGAAAACTGACGGATCGCGTTTGTCACTCAAACAATCAATCGACCAATCAAATCATTCGTTTAGACCCATTACGCTCGTGCGCGATAAAAAAAAATATTCACAATTCAAACTGATATATCGTCATTGGGAGTCAAAACAGTGTAACTACAAATCATTCAAGCTGTAAATACAACGTTTTGGCCGCCAACCAAATCACAATGGAGAGAGGACCTTCTCCTTTTCATGTCCTTCTTTTCTCTTGCGACTCCGGGGTTCTAGCACGTAATTTACGTGCGTATAATCTTCAATGTATATCATAAATGCGTGTCTAATGGTTGTCGGTTCGCTTTCATTATAATATAACATTAGTTTCTTTTATAAAAGTGCTAAAGTCTGATTGACGGAAAAAATTGGATTACGCCTTCATGAAACAACAACACCAACAAAAAAGAGTGCATTGTACTAAATTATTTTGTTTGCTGCACATATTTGTAATACCATAAAATATTAGTAGTTCCAGTAAAGTAATTCCATAACTTTTCATATGTTTTCATTATAAATTTACACGATATGGTGGTGACTTTGTTTTCGGCTTCAAACAGTGTATTTAGGTTTTTCGTTTCTTTACTTAATGAAAAATTATCTTTAATATGGCTTAAATACCGGTATCTCAAAGCTAGTCGGTCGTTCCGACGTTAAAAATCAACAGTGCCTTACAAAATTACAGACACCTCCAATATTAACCCATTATTAAACAATCACGCATTTTGACGCCCCCTAGAGAAAAAAGCTTTAGGAAGCATTGTGGAAAATGAAGGAATTGCTTGTTACAAAAAGCATAGTTCTTTTTACTTTCATCAACCAAAAAATGGTCGTCAGCAACTTCTTTCGAATTGGACCGGTCTAAAATTTTGACGACCGGTAATGGGTTAGGTATTGAGCTAAGCAATGGGCTTCTTTTTTTTCTTACTGTATAAGATCCGTTTTGCATGAGAATCAAACAAAAATAAATAAATAATCATATCTAAATGTCAAATTTTAGCAAAAATATTAATGATAAAAGGTCAATATTTTTAAAAAAAATGGTAATGGGTATTGACCAAATTTGTAGAAGATAGAAATTAACCCTTGTCATGCTGAACCCTGAATATTCCGGTTTTGGCAGGAGGTATAGACTAAGCTCAGACTGCACTTATGTGTTCTATACCCCCTGCTTGAACTTATCCTGCGAGAGTTGTTTATAAAGCTGATTTCTAAAACAAATATTGATTTTTGAACAACAAGTTCTATCAGTGCTTTCAGCCCTTTGATTTGACAGCATGTCAGTAAGATGATTTATACAGCATGACAAAGGTTAAGACTTTTCCAAATTTCAAGAAGCCGTATTGAGCCCCGCCTAGTTCTTTTAACGTGTTCGGTGGATAGCACGTTCAGGCGGGGCTTTAGTTTAGCGTTTCATCCGAAAGACAATTAGTTTGTAAGTTTCGTCTTCCCGAGGATTCGAGGTTTAAAGTCGAGTGCTCTAGTTACTGAGTAAATTGGGGATGACTTATGCAAAACTGTCACTTGTGCATGAACTTATATATCCTAGGCACTGCTGCTTTATCCCCTCGGTATCTTATTTAGAAAGGAAACTACAACCAAGTTTGCTCTAGCGACCACCTCTAATAAAATGCCACTTCCATTCAGCGACCACAATCGAAATCCCTTTTCAAAAACAAAAGCTCACATAAAGAAGTGGTCGTAGTTGCTAATATAGCACATCATACCTAAATTCGATGTTGTTGGAACTCATTAAAATCGTCTCAATGAGTCCCAAAAACATCTGGTTTAGCGAGAATACTGTTATAATTCATGTATGCAATCGAATCTGTTTTAAATATATCTCCAAAAATGTGTCTTAAGTGAAAATTTCTCTTAAGCTTTGTGGTCGTCCCTTGAGTGGTCACTTAATACAAGATTTATTGTATCTGAAAGAAGTAGCAATTATTGGCAATATCGGTTAAAACACCACCCTTTTCCCAATGTCTGTGAACCGAATAAGACGTCACCTTTCATTTACAAATCAATTACGACCCATTTTTGTTTGTTTATTTCCGCCTCATTACGCTGATGAAATTTATATCTACGCGACAAGAAAAATGTAATTTGTCTGGGCCACGATTAGGGGAGATTGTTCGGATATTTTCACGCGTGCGGAAGAAAAATAAACAGTGAAAATGTAACCCAAGTCTTTAAATAAACACGCTAATATGACACTAACAATACGTAAAAAGTGCCAGGCAGAACTACTTTGCACGGTTCCAGAATAAAGCTATGTATCGGTGATTGAACGATCGCTTGCCACGCCTACTGACTTCGCTGACCACGCCCACTGACTCCGATTGGATGCTCCTCTTCGATTTTTGAATGCGTTGTTTTGCAACATTTATGATCAGTTACATGTAAAGAAAAAGTAGAATGGTAGGTTAGCGACCTAAACGTCGTAACTACAGCTTGAATAAGCTGAAGTTACGACGTTTAAGTGGCCCAACCAACAAAAATGCTTCAAATGAATGTCTACTAATGTCGGAGTTAAAAGTTCATTTCCGGATTTCACGAATGATTTGATTGATCGATTGAATTTTTTATATAGACTGTCGCGATAGGTCATTTGAAAGAAAATAATCACAAGGAAAAAAAGGCTTTCTCAACGATGTCTGTTTATCTACCGTCGCTACCATAGCACATGCCCATTTGAGCGATACTGTGCAGTTACGACGTTTGGCCGCCAAAGGACGATTTTTTCCTAATCCACAATTTGTAACATTTGTAACTTTTGTCCTATGTCTCATTTTTGTTACCTTATATAATTTTTCGACAAACCAGTATTGAGCGACCACTAAAGATATGGCAAAAGTGGTCCAATAAGAGAGTGGTCGCTGAATACACATTCTTTGGCCATATATCGTAATGTAACCCATTCCGACTCAATGATGCTTTTAATCGCCCCCATCCCCATGTATAAAATATATGAAGAAAATCTTTGGAAACACTGTGCAAAATAAGGAAATTGCTTGTTTTAAGCAATTTCTTCATTGTCCACAATGTTTTCTACCTGAGAAAGACAAAACAATTTAAAATTTCATCAACTTAGAATTATTTCTGCAACATCTTTGAAACTGGATCATTCCAAAATTTTCTCGGTCGGAAATGGGTTAATTGGAGGTAATACAGAGGTGCGTTCTTTTCGTCGAGATGAAAAATCCTGCTAAATAAGATTTTTTATACATTCTAAAGAACGAATTATGTTATTTTGAGTGAAAATACTCGACGTCGCCAAGGCTACTTGTTTAAGCCAATACTGAGTACGCTTAAATTCCCCATTAAGAACTCTTAAGATTCTTATTTAGCTGCTTTAAAATCTTAATCTAAAGAACGATTTATCTGAAAAATCTAAATAAGAATCTTAAGAATCTTGACGAAAAGAACGCACCTCAGATGTCTGCTAGAATTTTCATACATTTAATTCCTTTACAGGTGAAATAAGGCAATAAAGTGTAACGTTATAAACACCCATTACTAGAAGACAAAAGTTCAGATTGATTCGAATTAAAGCCATTTTTTGAAGTTGATATAATTTTAAGATTTTTCACTAATTGGAAAGACAAAAGTCTGAGTAGTGAATAAACTGCTTTTTGGAAGCAAATTCTTCATTTTCGACAATGTTTTCGAGAGTTTTTTTTTCTTTCTTCAGGAGTATAATGTGGGAAAAAGGTTTAGCAAAAGAATCTCTGAAATACGATTGCAATTTTAGACAAAGTTAGATTACAAGAATAGTTTCAGTACATATGCACACAGCAGGTTCATAAAATTTTTAGAACCATTTTTTCTTGGTTTAAATCAAAGGAAAAACAATTGATATTCTTCTTCGGGCTGAAAAGTATTGTCATCAAATTTGCTCTCCAACAGTGCTTTCAGTACTTTGATCAAGGTATGTAATTTACCGCGAAATTAATATCTGCTACCGCTATGAAGTTTTGATGACATACTTAACTCTCTTTCATACAATCACTTGTTTTCACAGTCACATGACTTTAAGCTAGAGAAAAACATTGCAGGAGAGAAGAAATTGTTTGAGTCAAGCAATTTCATCATTCCCCGCAATGTTTTCTAACTTATATAATAGTGGTGTTTTTTTCCAATTTAAATTAGTTTTAATTTGTCGTCGGCAACATCTTTCAAACTTGACAAGCATCAAATTTTGTGTTCTCGGAAAAGGTTAATCTTGATTTTTCAACAGCCGCTGAATAGAAATATTATAGTTTCTTTAATCCTGATATATTTCAATATTTCTCTAAAGTACTTTAGCCTGAAGCAATGAAAAGCTGAGCTCTCCTATCCAATTAAAAACCAAATCATAAATCGTGACTCTAAAATTAAAATTTCAAAAATTGTAATTTTATCATTGTGCTTTCAGATACCTCTGCCAAATTAATTCGTAAGTAATAATTTCGGCAAATAAAAATAAAACAAGAATAAAATTTTAACGAAAATGTAATCACCTTGGAACGTTAATTGCTTCAACATGTGCTTGATAATAAGCGGAACTAGTTATAGTCGAAAATTATTTATCTTTTGCACACTCTAGTTGCAAAGAGTCCGATTTTAACGGTTAAACATCAAAAGAACGAGCTCTTAAACACCTGTTTCAAACAAACGTTACCTTTCGAGCTTAAGATTTTAGCGTGGAAATAATAACATAAATATTTGTAAACACATTGTCGTAAAATACGCAACGAAAATCTGAAACGTCGTAAAGTGGTCTGAACATAAACTGGTTTTTGTCTTTTTTTATACCGCATTTCCTGGACATGTATTCATTATGCTACGGCTTTTATCGCAAGTCGACAGAAATGAAGATTGGTCCAAATTCAAAGAAAATGCAGATAGAATTTCAAAATGCACGGGAATTGAAAATTAGGTGCCGAGCTAGGTATAAAACACGATATTAATAAAATAATTTTCTTTAACAAGCAACAACACATTTTTCAAATTCTTTTACCTTTCTATCCTTGAAAAGGACAACGTGTAGACTCAGCTCAAAGGCTACGCGAAGCCACCGTACTAAATGACGGATAAGGGCTGTCAATCAAAGATCCAATCGATAAATCATTCATTCATTTAGACAGGAAGTGGGGCATTTTTATTTGTTTCAGCGTCTTGAACGTTGTAATTACGGATTATTGAAGCTGCAGTTACGACGTTAAGGTCGCAAACCAATCATTCTAATTCTTTGTTACATGTTACTAGGAATAGATTTTGCATAAAAAAAAACAACAACAACAAAAAAACCCGCTGTTGAATATTGAAGACCTGTGGAACTTCATGTTGGAGCTGTAAGGTTTTTCAAGCTGTAGTTACGGCGTTTAAGTCACCGACCAACAATTTTACCTTTTTATTAATTGATACTGACCACATATTTTGTAAAATAACACCGTTGAATATCGAGATGGAACTTCCTGTCGGAGGTTAGTGAGCTTGATTAGCGATCCGTCAGTTGTTGAAAATTTTGTTTATCTCGTGAGTTTTGTGCCTTGTGTAAAGCACTATTTGTGCCAATTAAAGGGGTTAACCTGATCAGTAGAACCGACATTTTATCGTAAAAATATTAAATTCACTTAGAACGTAATATTTACCTTTGACATGAAAACAGTACAAGTGACTTACGTTAAGATCATCTGCGGAAGGGCAAATAAATTTGAAATAACTTAGTTCTACATTTTTTTCTTCTCCTTTTCCTTGTCTTTTTTAATATTTTAACCCATTACTAAACGATATATTTTGAGACCGGTCCACCCGCCCCCTTGAGTTCCAAAAGAAAGATCCAATTCGATATTGAGCGGCGTTATTTTGCAAAAAAAAAAAAAGTATGCTCAGTAACGTGTAACAAAAGAAAGTAAATTCGTGGATTGTCGACCTAAATGTCTTCTTATTACTCTATTTTTTGCGTCGCCGTCAAAGCGCAGTTAGTAGCGCATCAGACTCCAAATCTCCAAATATAGGGTGTCGTGGTTTCGATTCCCGGCGGCGGCACACATCCTCTCCGACATTTGTCTCTCACTAATTGGTGGATTATCATAAACTTATGTGGGATAGCAGCTGGAGGCTAGGAAAGGACGTAAATGTGGTACTCGTACCAGGAATCCTTGTTAGATCCTCAAGCCGCCGCGATATGACTGAAAATTTATTAAAGCGGCTTTCAAACAAACAAAATCTTCCTTTTCTTCGAATTTCATTTATTTCTTTATTATCTTTCCAATAGGATCTTTTCGCTTTTTCAGCATTTTGGGTGGGATATGAAAGAAATCGGTTGGCAAACTAGCATTCATAAAGAAAAGTCTTTTTGGCGGATTAGAAACGACTTGATCAATGCATGGGCGTGAAAGAATACGCTCAAAAGATGTGAAGGAGAAAAAAGTGGGCAAGACCCTCTCTCCATTATTTATTTACAAGTTCCACGCATTAACAAGAGAAATGACAGGCGGTAAATAATAATTGTGAAGCCGCCAGGAATTTGAAAATTATATTTTGTTATGCGTCAGGTGATAACGAACAAGTTAATCTATTTTTTGTAGTCGGAAAGATTACTTTTTCTCCAAGAAAAATGTTCCAGAAATTCCATTTTGTTCACAACGTGCAATTCTACATACGCAAACGAGTCGGAAACAAGCGCGCTCGTCACTCAAGGGGTGTTTGATTAATTTGCCGCTCGTCGCGCTTGTTAAAACTCATCTGTAAGAATCGTGTTCTAAATGTTCGACTTGTAACGTCACGCGTTTACACATGTTCAAAAAAGTCATCGTATTTCACCCAAGCATTTAACTGCTTTATTAACAATTTGCAATCGCCACACTTTTTGCGCATTATACAATTTTCCAGACAGAAACAGTCATACATAAACTAATCTAGGTTTTCTTCCATATGCATGTGGAAGTATTTTTACACTCCGAATGAATGAAAGAAAACAAGCAAAAGGTGCCGACAATCTGTATAGCTTCAAGAGTCTGATTTGAATCAAAGGTTGTTACCAAAGTGGGAATTGCTGACCCGCATGATCACTTCCGACAAGACAGTTCGACCGAAATATCAATCGACATTAGCTTGAAAATTAAGTAGTCTTGGACGCGTTGTTTGGCGGCTTAACAGACGTAATGGCGTGACATGAATGAGATGTATTTACGGCGTTGATGTCGCCAAAGCAACAAAATACTTGACATATATGTAGAGGTTCAGAGCCGATTTCGTATCTGAATAGTTAGTTTCAAGTTGGTGGAATTTCTCGCTTAAATATAGAGATTTCTCGATGGATTATAGAGATGTCTCTGTAAACTATAGAGATTTTTCGATGGGTCATCACTCGATAATTTCATGGAAAAGCAGTGAAATCATAACAACCCAAGGTTTTGGTAGATACTAAAAAATCGTTTCATACCTTCCGAAAAAAATTGCTTGCGGACAAAGAAGTTCCATTAAAAAAACAAACTATCCTAAACTGCTAGTTTTTTTTTTTTTTTTTTTTTCATTTTTATGTTCTTGATCATTCGATACGATTATGTTCTTCATTTCATACCTCGATGGAAACTTTATCTTCGTCTCTTAACCCTCTGCCCTTCATTCCCTGTTTTTTACGTCCCTGTGTTTGTATACCTGAGAAAACATTTTGGAAAAAGAAAAAATTGCTTGTAAAAAGCAATTTTTTCATTCTCCACAATGTTTTCTACCCTATTGAATGATTATTTTTTAAATAAGATCAATTTTATTATGTCGTCTTCAAATTCTTTGAATTTTGACAGGTGTAAAATTTTGCTAAACAGGAAAGGGTTAACCTAATCACAGACGACAAAATTTTAGACTGGTCCTAATATAAAGAAGTTTTGAGCTGATAATACTTTTTTTTAAAAAAAAATCTCAGTCTTTTGGGATAGAAAATATTTTGGAAACGAAGAAATTACTTGTCACAAGCAATTTCTTCATTTTCCACAATATTATCATCTCTACCGGACAGAATCTTATTTCTCTAATGTTCACACACTTTTAATTGTCGTTAGCAACCCTTTTGAATTTAGAAATGTCTAAAATTTTGTTGTTTGGTAAATACTAATGGGTTAACCAAAATAAACCAGCAAATGGAAGATATCACCAAAAGGTTCGCGTGTTTTTACTTTTGCAGGAAAATGTTCCTTCACAGTGATAAATTAATAAACTGAAATTACGCGGGACTTGTAAACATACGGATATGTCAGTTAAATATCCCGATCAAAGTACGCCAACTACTTCATTCCAATCGTCCATATTAAACATTGAAAGAAATGATAATAAATATGAGTGGTAATGATTGATTTATTCCAATATTCAAAGTCGGACTCCCGTTTGATATTTGTTGTGTGGCTAGACGGCCAACTGAGCGTGTGACAGGGAACCGTTAGACCACTTAGTGAGATAAATTGGCGGGCTTGCTTTTCTCCAGTAGGGATGCTGGCCCCACGTGATTGATTTATGCGCATGTGTAATTTAACACTTGTAGCAGACCACAAGACTCTTGTTATAAATTGAAAGCACTTGTAAATTTTTAAACCATTCCCGCACAATACCGCCGCTCAAAAAATAACTTGAGAAAACATGTTGAAAAATGAAGAAATTGCTTGTAACAAGCAGAACAGAACGTTTCTTTGTTTTCACCCAATTATTTACAAATACAATACGGGCAATATACATTAGAATATCTATAAGGTTATGAAGGTATAGTTTTTATAACATTTGTTAATCGGATAGAGCCTCCACATTAACAAGTAATTTCTTTATTTTCCGTTATGTTCTTAACCCAGAAGGATAATGATCTTTTGAAATTTCATCAACTTGAAATTGTCGTCTGCAACGCATTTATATTTGGACAAGTCTAAAATTTCATCGTTTGGTAATCGTTTAAAGCTTAAGAACAAAAATATATTTAATCGTAAAGTACCTAGATCGAACAGGAATGACAATAAACAATGGCGGCAGCACATTTGCGGACCTTCTAACGAAAGGGCCATCCTCGGGAATAGGCTGGTACCACCGCCGACTTGTTGTTAGGCTGTTTTAAAGTCGACGGCGGTATCAGTTTATTCTCGAAAGTGCAAAATGTATCGACCTTGGTCTGACTGCACGGACTTTGCAGTCTGGGTAGAGTCGAAACTGCTCATTCTCTTTTGAAACTGGAATGGGGATTTTATCTCGTGGTATGTCTATTTTAGAAATTTTATTTCGTAATAGGTCTATTTTCGGAATTCTACCTCGAGATAGGTCTACTTTCGAAATTTTATTTCGTAATAGGTCTATTTTCGGAATTTTACCTCGTGATATGTTTACTGTTCATTATCGTTGGCAACCTCTTTCAATTTGGACCAGTTTAAAAAAAAAAAAAAAAGAAAACATTGGGAATAATTATCTACGTTGTTTTACAAAGCCTTTTATCTTGATTGGGAAGTAAAATTCGGGATTATGTGAAAATGGTTTTAGGCAGAGAAATTCATGATAAATTCATACTAACTAGAATATAAAGCAGTTTCTTCTTTTCGCACAGTGATTTCTTTAATGTATTTTGTATATTGAACAAAATCGGTATCGTGTTACACAGATTTAATGGTATTCTTGCAATATAATTAAGATTTCGTCAGTGGTTCGAAGCATGCAGGCTGCAAATTTTAATTGCATATATAAGGTTTTGAAATATTTGGAACTTGAAGAAAACACATCTCAACTAATTTTAATCCCTTTACTGTGTTTATAGACGTACAACAACGGGATATGTCATTAACCCCATGCTCACAGTCCCGCCTTTTAACGCCCCATACAAAAACCTTTATAAATTACTGTGGACATTGAAAAAATTGCTTGTCACAAGCAATTTCTTCAATTTTCTCAATACCCTAAAAGGCAGAGATTTTTTTTCAAATCTCACCATCTTGAAATCGTCGTCTGCAACATCTTTCAATTAAGACGAATCTAAAATCTAGTGATGCGGTAATGTGTTAAGAATTTGTAACAAACCCGACATAAAAAAAAAGACGTGCATGTCTTGTTCGACGCTAACCGACTACAAATTTACAAATCGAGCGTGGAAGGCATTTCGCCTAATAACTCATCCCGGTAATAGACATCGAGTTACATGATTTAGGGGGTGTGACAGCCTCTTTATTCCTTCATCGCTAGGAAAACAAACAGGTACAGTCCCAAATCCGCTCGTCTTGTGAACCCTTTACAAGAGGGCAAAATTTTAGAATGGCCCAAATTAAAAGAAAAGTCGCAGACGACAATTTAAAGTTTATGACATTATAGATTTTGTTTTTAACTTTCTGTATAGAAAACATTGTGGAAAATAAAGAAATTGCCTGTAACAAGTAATTTCTTCATTTTTCATAATGTTTTCGGAAGCCTTTTTCTTTTGGGGTGTCTAAAAGCGTCACTGAGTTGGAAAGGGTTAAAATATCACAAAAAAGATACAAAAGAGTAGAACAATGATAGCTAAAACGGGCCCCAACCCTTGTCATGCTGATTAAAATCCTATTTCAGAATTCCAATTGAATCAAAGGACAGAAAGTACCAGAAATACTACTTGTAGGTTGATATATATTTTGAAAAATTAATTTTATAAACAACTTTTGCATGAACCCTTTTCCAGATATCAGAGTTTAAGACTGGTCCAAATTGAAAGGATGTGCAGACGGCAATTTGAAGTTCATGAAATTTTAAAGTTTTTCGGGTAGAAAACGTGGAAAATGCAGAAATTGCTTTTCACAAGCAATTTCGTCATTTTCCATAATGTTTTCCGAAGCTTTATTTTTAAGGGGCGTCAGAAAGCGTCGTTGTGTGGCAATAGATTAAGGGGGCAAACATGTGGTGTAGACCAAGATAAGACTGCATTATGTGCAGGCTGATCTATGTCTGTACCTCCTTTCAGGACAGCAATATTCCGGGTTCAGAAAATAGTAAGGGTTCTCAATCTTTAAGTGAAATGGAAAGAAACACTGAGGAAAAGGAATAAATTAATTGAGACAAACCTTTGGCCCTTTCAATAATTTTTATTACTCCATATTTCATGCAATTTCTTCATCATCCACAATTTTTTCTATCCCAAAAATAACTAAATTCCAAAATTTCATAAACTACAATTTGTCATCTGCAATTTTTATGAATTTGGAACGGTCTTAAATTTTGTCGTCTAATTATGAGTTAAGCCTTTCCTGTTTTACAAAATTTTAGACCTATCCTAATTCAAAGGTTTTGGAGACGAAAATTGAAAGTGGATTTAAATATGACAAATAGCTAGCCATTCAGTACGGTAGAAGATGTTGTGGAAAAAGAAGACATTGCTTGTTACTAACATTTTTTTCTTTTTCTACAGTGTTTTCCCAATTATAAAATCACAGGAACGTAGAAACCAGGAATTAAACAGGAAAGGGTTAAAATACCTAATTTCACCTCTTTTCTATGATTCTTCCGCGTGACTTCTTTTCTGATCACCCATGTTTCATTTTCTGATTTAAAAATCACAGAACAATCAAAAGATATCAAATGATACAAAAGATATGCTTTTCAGCTGCACATATCCAATGTGGTTGTTGTTATTTTCGAGCTGGTTCCTAAAAAATCAACAGAAAATAAGATCAACATGAGTCGATATATTTTACGCTTCTGCCAACGTATAGAAAGAATACGGTATCCAGAATGAAAATGCCTAAATGACGTTTTTTTTTATTTATGAACTGTCTTTCCGATAATTAAAATGAAAAAAAATCAATGCATTAAAAGCTGTCTAAGTTATAAACAGCTTTTGTACATTAAACCATTTCAAGACTACATTATTTTAGAATGGCCCAAATTTAAAGAATTTGCAGACGACCATTTTTAGTTGATGATTTTTTTCTATCATCTGTATTTTTGTGGTATGGAACATCATGGACAAGCAACTTCTTAATTTCCATGAGGGACGTAACCTATGTCCAACAGGTGTGACGTCATTAAAACGTCTGTTTTTTCTAACGTCATAACGTAAAGTTGTTTAGGTAGGTTTTTCCTGGATAACGGGTCAAATATTGATTGTCTTATCTCGATTAGAAAGATAATTTTCATAACTTGACATTCAATATTGTTATCTAAAGGACAAATAATTATTAAACCAGTGTTATACCACAAGGGATTTGATAATTCTCATTTTCGTAGAAGCGAAAAATCTTCGGAACACATTAGATTCTTGACACGCGCTCTCTTGTGAATTTGTGTCGAAATAACCAATCAGTCACGCGTTATCAGTCGCAGTAGCGTACCGCGCAGCGAGTGGGCGGAGCTAGTTCCACACCAACGTTTCTGATACGCTGAAAACTCCCAAAACGTCACTAATGAATTAAGCAGTCAATTAACGCTCCGGTGGAGTTCCATACAGAAGTCTGCGGAGAGCTATAAAGTAATGAATCCAGGCTATCTTATCTGATAATCACATTGCCTGACACAATCGGACAGATTAACTATAAATTTACAACATATCCGTCACAGCTATAATATTGTTCTAATAGACTCAGTGTTGAAAACATTATAGAATTAGTTCCAACTCATGTGAAGGAATTTATTTTATTAAATCGTGAAATCATGGCTAGTGTGATCATGAAGCCGCAGAAATTTTCTATAAATGATATCCTAACTAGGTCGCCACCAACGACGAACAAATTTAAAATGGACACCACAGATACCAACAACACACAAGGTTAGTTGGGGATTTCTTTTCTCCCCCCCCTTTTTTTAAAACTTATTTACGGTATAATTTAAAAATCGTAGTCCGATCTATAAGACTCCGGAAAAAATGAAATTTTGCGGGAGAAAAATTTGATAAACGTACCTTTTTTTTCACGCAATGTTGAAACAAGTTTTTCGTTCTAATTTTTATGTGAACACTTTAGATAAACCACTAAAAGAATATCGCATTCTAGTAAGAGTTACAATGCTATGAATTCGGACGCTACAGCTTATTAGATTTTATCAATTGAAAAAAAATCGTCGTTAGGATTTCAAAACGTCCTAACTACAGCTTATTTCGCCGACCGATGCAGGATGCAGAGACAAACAATATGGATGGATCATCTGGTGGGGGGTTCAAAATGTCGTAGCTACAGCTTGAATAAAGCTGTAGTTACGATAATTTGATCAACCACCGACGATATGTTTTCAATACTGTAACATTCGAAATACTTAATGTATATCGGGGGAAAACGTTTTGTTCCCTCGAAAAAATCCCCAAAACAATATTTTGAAACAAAAAAATATAATATTTCAACAGGAACGTTTTGTTTGTTTTCTTCGGAAATAATGGACAAAAATAAATAGATGAATAACTTTAGTTTTGAAAAATCCTGAAGGAAGTTCTGTTTAAAAATATATTGATTGGGTATGTTTTTGTTATTGTTTTTTTTATACAGATTTATAAATTTTACCTGTGATCTTTTATGGGTTTTTATAAATCTGTATTATCATTTTAATAATTATAGGATAATTGCATTTAGCTCATTACTAAATGAGATTTTAGTCTGATCAAATTTAACGAAAGAGTTGCATACAACACTTAGAAATTTAAAAGAAAATCACATTATTTTGGTGAAAAAAATGTGGAAAATCAAGAAATACATTGTAACAAGCAAATTCTTTATTTCTCCACATTTTTGTCTTGGGGGCGTAATACAGTCAGATGATTTCAAGATAGTGGCGCTCTTGGTTTCCCTAAGAAAAACGCTTTGGAAAACATTGTTGAAAATAAAGAAATTGCTTGTGACAAGCAATTTCTTCATTATTCCCAATGTTTTCTTACCCAAAATACAAAGATGTTTAAAATTTCACAACTTTAAAATTGTCGCCTGCAACTTCTCTGAATTTGGGAAAGTATACAACTTTGTCGTCTAGTAATTTGTTCATGAGTTTATTATCTGCTGTAAAGCTGGTTTTGGAGACAACCAAAATTATCATCATTGTTGTATTGTCTTCGCTATGATGTCTAAAACATGATAATGCAGTTAAGCAATTCCTACATGGTAGAATTTTGGACTGGTCCAAATTCAAAGAATTTCAGACGACAGTTTTTAGTTGATGAAATCCTTAAGATTCTTTATCTTTTCGGGAGAAGGGGGCTTGTGGTAAACGAAGACATTTATTTTACAAGCAATCGCTTCTTTTTACACAATGTTTTCTTTATCTTTTTTTATTCGGGGCGTAAAAAGAGGGACTGTTTAGGTAAAAGATTAATGCAAAATATATAACACGATTGCAATATAGACGTTTGTATACGCAACAAAATATCGAATTCTGGGCACACCCTAAGGAATATGAACTAAATAAAACCCCATTTTCATTTGACGGGAATCGAACCCACGAACGCATAAAGAAATATAACGTGTCATTTTAAGGGCTTTGTTTATTGAAACATCTTGAAATATTATATAAACATCTTGACGCAATAATATAAATTTTATCGATGGAAGATCTTTAATTAAAGAAGCATTTAATTCCACTTAATTCCAAGATGAGTACTCGAATATTAGAGAAGTTTATTAGCGTCTTACTCGAATATAACGGTATAACGCTCTAAAAACAGTTCTGACATGACATTTTGCGGTTACGATTTAGCGATAGAAATCTTTGACAGAAAAGGACTTTTGAAGTGCTGGATTCAACGCGTAAACAAGCCATACCGTCACATGAACCCGTTCCCACACAGTGGCGCTTTTGGACGCCCATCAAGAAAACCATTTGGAAAAACATTGTGAAAAATGAAGAAATTGCTTGTAACAAGCAATTTTTCATTTTTCACAAAGTTTTCTATTTAGAAAGATGAAAAAATTAAAATATCGTAAACTTTAGATTATTGTCTGCAACTCCTTCCAATTTTGACAAGTCTAAAATTTTGCCGACTGGTAATGGGTTAACGCATTTCAGTACTAAACATAATTTCAAAATTCCAGAAAGTGAAGATGACGATCTTCAGGTGACAAAAATATAAAAATAATCTTTTTCTTTTAGTATAGAAAACATTACGGATAAGGAAGAAATTACTACACTTGTTACAAACATTTTGTTTTCATTTTCCACACTGTTTTCAAAGCTGTGTTTTTGCGGAGTGTCAAAAAGCTGAATTGTATCGGAATGGCCTAATACGCTTCTACAGCATTCCGTATTTTGACGAATTCAAGAGAAATGCACAGGTTTTTTATTTTATAAAATCATTTCCCAAGAAGTTGTTGTTGTTTACCCGAACATATAACTATTTTCAAGATACACTAAGGCTTAGTCTTTTTTTTCTTTTTAGCTTGCAGCTTCTTTGAATTTAGCTTGCAGCTTCTTTGAGTTTGAACCGGTCTCAAGTGATTCGGCAACATATGATTAGTTAAACGTGAACATAAAATGAGTAGATATTTGACAATGTTATCCAATGAAAACCTTTCCATCTTGACCGTTTTGAAAACACGATTGAAATAATAACAATAAAATAATAAAATGGTTCTCAAAATGACGAAAATGATCAGTGATAATTAGAAACAATTTACCGAGAAGGATTTTTTTACCCTGGTCTGCGAACGCAAGATGTGAAGTGGTGTTGATTTTGGGGGATATTTTTTGTATAAAGGAAAATGAAAATTGTGGATCTAGGATTTATGTAAAGGGGGTTCGTTTTCCTATCATTACCCTTTTTTTTACTGAATTACCCCATGCAAATTGAAGGGAGGAAAGTATTGTGGGTTTTGAAGAAAAAGTCGAGACTTTTCTTCATTAACAAAAATGTTGTATAAAAAATCGTATCTTCAATTTTTTGCAGACAAGTTCAATCTAATTGCGGTGAAGTAGACTCATCATTAAAATCTGTAGAGCCTTACCACTGTCGAAACTATTTGAAAATCTAAACAAAGGCTATTTCATATATCGACTTTTCTAAGGTGAAAAAAAAATAATTTATAAGGCGAATCCTTAAAACAAATCACAATCTTAACCCTTTCCTGTTTTTTTAGACCTGTCCAATTTCAAAGGTTTTGCAGACGAAAATTTACAGTGGATTTATTTTGAAAAATAACCTTTCAGTAGGGTAGAAAATATTGTGGAAAAAGAAGAAATTGCTTGTTACAAGCAATTTCTTCTTTTCCCACAATGTTTCCTCAAGTATAAAATCACAAGGACGTAAAAACCAGTGATTGTACAGTAAAGGGTTAAACACATGCCCGCTTTGAAATACCCGGGTGTTCTTGTTAATTTGTCAAAACTTCGGACCAAAATTCGCAACAGGTGGATTTTTAATTAAAGGTTACATAATGTTGCAGAAGTCCCCGTGGATTGAAGAGGAAATGACACGAGAATGCTAATCGGTAGCAGTCGGCCAAAAACTAAAACATCACTATATTTTTTTAAGGGGCAACTTTCTGAGAAAGACTAAATGCACATTAACTTGATAGAACCCCTCTTTTCTTTTATTCCATTAACTTATTACCAAACGTCACAATGTCAGACCATGCCAAATTGAAAGAAGAGCGAGATAACTTTTCAAAGTATTTATTTTTTATGATTGAAGATAAGTGCTATTCTTAATTGTTTAATCCATTCTCACATGGAAATTTTTTTAGACGAGTCCAAATTGAAAGGAGTTGCAGACGACAATTTAAAGCTTAAGAAATTTTTGTGTGTTTTTTTTTCAATTTTCTGGGTAGAAAATGTTGTGGAAAATGAAGAAATTGCTTGTAACAAGCAATTTCTTCATTTACGAAAATGTTTACCTTAAGTTTTTTTTCATGGGGGTGTCTAAAGGCGTCATTGAGTGGGAATGGGTTAATTTTGTAGATAAGAAAATGAATTAATAACAAATAAAATCATAATGATAAATGACAACCTTTTTTTTTTTGTTCTTCAGTAATAGAAATGGATGGTTTAACCCTCTACAACAGAATCCCGCATTTTACGTCTCGCAAAAATATAGCTATGAAAAACATTGTTTTTAAAAGAAGAAATTGCTTGCCACAAACAAGTTCATCTTTTCTCACAATGTTTTCCATCTATTATAGGACCCTTATTTTTTCCCATCTAAACCAACTTTGTTATATCGTCTGCACTCTCATTCCATTTGGACGACTCTAAAATTTTGTCATTTGGGAATCGGCCTGGTTGACCCAGTACCTAGACAATGAAACATATGTCAAAATTGTAGGTAAAGTCACCCGAAAAAGTGTCCCAATGAGAAATCTGAAATACTACTACTTCTACTACTACTACTACTTATAATGATGATGATGTTAATAATTATAATAAAATCGGATGTTTTATAAGTCTACAAAGTTATCGAATATCACAACTTAATTTATAATGAGGTAGAATGACCACTCTGCAATCATACAACCCAAAGCGAAAAGTTTCGACCCTGGTCAGCCTGCGCGTTTCGCGCATGCTGACCAGGTTCGATACTTTTCGCACATCCCAGATCACCCCTTTCTGCATGACGGTTCCAAAATATTCAAGTGTCTCATTGACATAACGGAAAAGATATCCCGAGGGGGGTGGGGTAGCGTTAATTAGCCGATGAATATCATTTGACATAAACTTCGAATTAATGGGTACATCACCTTGGCGTTCTTGAAATGTCCTGGAACCTAACAAGTGTTGACAGGTTTTATAGAACCGATGAGGACTCTGATATTAATTATCAAGTGGGACGCCGACGGAGTTATTACATATGCCATTATATTTTCATGGGATTTCTCAAAATATTGTAAATTTCTGCACAAATATATCAAAATATTGTAAATTTCTGCACAAATATATAAACTGTTATATCGACATTTGTAGAAATCAAATAGAAAAAAACGCCAAACTTATTACTTCCGCCATATTCGCATCCAAATAATTCGACCATATTGCTTAAATCTATTTTTGTGTACGATCAAATAAACAACAAATCTTCTGGGTCTGCCTCAAGCGGATTTTACCATACCCAGACCATCTTGCGATTACCGTAAAACCAATTTTTACACAATTAGGGTTTTTATAATGAGTTGAGTTCAAACGACCGCAGACCATACCTATCGCAGTAGGGAGAGTTAATGATTTACTACAGTTCAAACGACATGACCAATACAAGAATTCAAAACGTAATTAGAGAAAGTATGGTCTCCCCATTGCCAGACAACCGTAACAAACTAACGGAAACAATATCGCTATTTAACCGATAAGCCATTTTCCATCCTCTTAGACTGCTATTTAACCCTTCCCACTCGACAAATTCTAGACTAGTACAAATGTAAAGAAGCTACAGAGGACAATTTCATAATGATGAAATTTTACAAATCTTTGTCTTTCTGGAGTGGTTACAAGAAATTGCGGACAAAATTTCCACACTATTTTTTCAAAATAAATAAAAAAAAAAAAAAAAAAAAAAAAAGGCGTGGGTGTTAACGGAGTAGGAACGGGCTAAACGAAGGTCCATTTTAAAACTTATTTTTCCGAAAATTAGATTTCACTTTGTAAACTCAAAGCCCATTATACATTATTGTACTTCAAAAGCTGTTTTTTTTAACTCTTCTTTGAAGAATATGGACAGAAGAACACACACACTAACGAACGAACGATCAAGAAAACGATTGAATGAATAATTATGAAAAAAAAAAACTGTGGATTTAACGAATATTTCTCTATCATTTCAGATCAGAGTGCCTTACACGACATACCCTCATTACCAACACCGCCCCAATCTCCAGAAACAAATGACAGCAGGAAGACATCACGTGCTAATGAGACAAAAGACTCAACCGTTGACCAAGATGAGGCTAAAAGTATCAAACGAAAGAGGGACCCCATCGGACAAATTCTGGACAGTTTGTGTTCAAAAGCAGAAAAGAAATCCAACGTGGAACCAAGTGCTTTTTCACCCATCATCACAAGTACAAGTCCTCCACAACTCTCTCCTTTATCCATGTTATCTCAGTGTGAAAGGCGCAATATTCAGACATCTCCCACTGGTATTTCGTCAAACCCCCATCCATCACACGTGCCCACAAAATGTATAAATAAGAATCAGTTTTCAGTCGAACATTTGCGAATTCTTGAAGCTCAGAAGATGGCACACATCCAACAGATGTATCATCATCAGCAACAGGCCAGACTTCATCAACATCGTCAACAAATTCAGAACCAGGCACAAAGTGTTCATCCACGACATTTGCCGTATTTCGCACAAACTGGTGCCCCACATAATATTCAACAACTTCAACTCATGCAGGAGCGCCACGCCCATCTAGTGGCTATGGAAGCTCATAACGCTAATATGTTAATGAATACCAACCATACAGGGAACATTGTTAACCAGGCTAGATTATCCGGACCACAACCATTATGGCTCTCCTGGTTGAAAACACCGAACGGTATGGCGGACCAAATGACGTCACTTCCGCTGAAGGAATCCCGCATTCCTCCGCCGCCTAGATATCAGTGTGACGCGTGCAAGAAAAGTTACTCAACTTTCGGAGGACTTTCAAAACACAAACAATTCCACTGCGTCAGCCACGTGAAAAAAGAGTTTAATTGTAAATACTGTGAAAAGTCCTACGGGTCTCTCGGAGCTTTGAAAATGCACATCAGAACTCACACACTACCCTGTAAATGTAAACTCTGTGGAAAGGCGTTCTCGCGACCTTGGTTACTTCAAGGTCACTTAAGAACACACACTGGTGAGAAACCGTTCAAATGTGCCGCATGTGGCAGAGCCTTCGCAGACCGATCTAACCTACGTGCTCATCTTCAAACGCATTCGGACATTAAGAAATATGCGTGCAAAAACTGTACCAAAACTTTCTCGCGGATGTCGCTGTTGTTGAAACACGAAGAGGGTAGCTGTATTGGACTTAGAAGATAGGTGTTTTGAAGAGTTGGTGCAAAAATAGATTTATTTAGAAAGCGGTCTCAGTTTGATAAACAAATGACGGGTCGTTGGTCCGCCCTTCAATCTCCGACAGGAAGCTCGTTAAAAAACAGAAAACGGCGTTATTTTGCAAAATTTACGGTCAGTAGAGTGTAAAAAACCCCACAGAAAACAAATAAAATAGATCAAATGAATAAAAATTGGTTGGCGACTTAACCTATTCCCACACTATTCCTCCTTTTTACGCCCCTCAAGAAAAATGCTTTGGAAAACATAGTGGATAATGAAGAAATTGCTTGTTACAAGCAATTTCTTCATTATCCACAATGTTTTGTATCCTAAAAGACGAAAAAAATTAAAACTCCATCAACTTGAAATTGTATTTTACAGCTTCTTTCAATTTGGATAAGTCCAAAATTTTGTTGTGTGGGATTAGGTAAAGCAACGTTTAAGTTGCCAAACCAACAAAAATGCTTTACATAAATATCGACCAATGTTAGAGTTCAAAGTTCACTATCGGCCTGATTGTATGATTTGATTGGTCTCTCGATTTTTTTATTGATCGCCGCGATCCGTCAATTATCAACAAATTACACAGTTAACAATTGTCATGCAAAATAACGTATTGCATTAAAGTTAAAGAGTAGACAGGACTGCAAGATCTTTTTGTGAGTAAACATCTATTTTGAAAATTAAAATGATAAGCAACTCTGAATTATTTAATTGTTAGTTTCGTCTATCAAAAACAAGCGTTCTGATTGGTCGAAAAATTGAATTCATACCTCCATGAACAAAATTTCGAGCACGCAGTGATTATGTATGCTTCCACACAAAATAGTCCCATACAAAAAGGTATCAAAAGATGTAGGTTTTTTGCTTTCTTCGCTCGATACTATTTAATTATAAGAAATGAAGAGAATATTTTTTGTTTTCATGGAGGTATGAACCGAAAAACCTAATCACACAATGCGTATTCATACAGTGTGATTAGTTTTTCGGTTCATACCCCCATGAAAACAAAAAATATTCTCTTCATCTCTTAAATGAAAAAGAGACATAGTAGTGTAGTCTTAGAGCAGACTGCTCATATGTGCAATCTGGTCTAAACCTACATCTCCTGGCTCCTACTAAGGCAAGAGTATATCGGTTTTTTGTCGTCTGATAATTGGTAAAAGAAACGCTTATCGTAATTTCAATTTTCCCATAGGGATTGATCTTTATTTATTTTAAACTTAACCTATTACCATATTATAAATTTTTACACTGGTCCAACAATTGAATGAAGTTGCAGAGGACATTTTTAAGTAAGGAAAATTATTCGTCTTTTGGGGTAAGAAAATATTGTGGATAATGAAGAAATTGCTTGTAAAAGCCATTTCTTTATTTTCCATAAGGTTTTCTTCAAGGCGTAAAAAAGCTGGATTGTATGGGAATGGATAAATTTAAAGCTGCAATAGTGCTTGAACCAATCTGAATATTTAAAGTCCCAGTAACACATTTCTCTCCATCACAATTAATAAAAAATCCTGGTTTCAAATCTTCACATATACATCATTTAATCGACTTGCATCAAAACATCTTAATTTTTAGGGCTCATGTTTGACTTATAAACCAGGGATTAATCCTTTAAAAAATGTGAAGATATCTTATTTTCATCCTTGGAAATTTCCCCCGGGAGGGTCATTTTGATTTTAAAACAAGTTGTGCTATACATTAATTTATTGACAATCATTTGCCATTATTGATATATTATAGATAATATAAACTATATTAAATATGTAAATAACAACAGCCTTCTTATCTATACAGCCAATATCTTTCGTGCAACCACCTCTATGAAGCGACCATTTACATTCAGCGACCTTTATATAAAATCCTTTTTAAAAAGAAAAAAAAAGCCCTGAAGAAATCGACATATTTGCCAAAGCATATCATAACTTAATCCTATCTTGTTATAACTCATTAGAATCGTCTCAACGAGACTCTGTCTCAATCAGACGTTTCTAATGAGTTCCAACAATAAAGGATTGAGTGGGAAATCTGCATTTATCTACGAATGCAACCGAATTGATCCTTCATACATGACTAAAGAAAAAAGGTGTATAACACAAAAATTCTGAGCAACCTTTATATAAAATCCTTTTAAAAAGAAAAAAGCCCTGAAGAAATCGACATATTTGCCAAAGCATATCGTAACTTAATCCTATCATGTTAGAACTCATTAGAATCGTCTTAACGAAACTATGTCTCAATAAGACGATTCGAATGAGTTCCATCAATAAAGGTTTGAGCGGGAAATCTGCGTTTATGTACGAATGCAAACGAATCGATCCTTCATACATGGTAAAAGAAAAAAAGAAAAAAGGTGTATAACACGAAAATTCTCCTAAGCTACTACGTTTTGGGCGTCCACTGAGTGATTGCTTAACCCATTCCCACACAGTGACGCTTTTGAACACCCATCAAGAAAGATGCATTAGAAAACATTGTGGGAAATGAAGAAATTGCTTGATACAAGTAATTTCTTCATTTTCCACAATGTTTTCTACCCAGAAAGTTGAACAAATCCAAAATTTCATGAACTTTAAATTGTCGTCTGCAACTCCTTTCAATTTTTACCACTCTAAAATTTTGCTGTCTAGAAATTGGTTAATACAAGTTTTACAAGTTTACTATATTTCCTCCCCTATATATTGCTGATTTCTTACTATCATTCAGGAGTTCGTCTTATCAAACCTCGAAGGGCCAATTTTGGCGCATGGGGAGTGGAGTGGAGGGAGGATGTCTCGGCCCCCCGGTATTTCGGCAAAGATGTGGTTATATCTTATGTATAAGATTCGGAAAA